>JAFBJW010009053.1:11448870-11863274 GCA_016785235.1 Pseudorhombus dupliciocellatus | reverse complement strand
TGTCACGCACCGCCGGTTATGTTAAGTTGTTTTCTGGTCTGCGTGTCATTTCCTGTTTTATTTTGGTGAAGGGGTTCCTGTTTCCCCCGTAAGCATTGTCTCTGTCTTGTCCATGCCCTGTGTGATTATTGATTGTCTGCACCTGTGTCCTCTCACATCCCTATATATTCCCCATTGTTGCTCTGTTCTGTGTCAGTGTGTCTTACGACCTCCGTGTGAGAAGACCATAACCGCTACGTTTTGCTTTCCAAGCTCAATGCCTTTGAATTCTAAGTTTAGCTCTTTCGAAGCCCTCCTTTTGTTACCTATGGGATTTTTTGTGTTCTTGGAGAATTAAAAGACTTGTTTTGTTCAACATCGACTGTCTCGAGCATTTGAGTCCGGTTCCTAGTGTGTGACCGTAACAGGCTTATTGACGGATTGTGCTGCAGGGAATGATAAAGTATGGTAAATACAATTGTAAATACTTCGATACTTAGAATAGATGGAAAGATAATCTCTCTCAGCCACTCAGTGCACAGGATTATTTCTGGTCAGGACGTTTTTGGCGCATCTATGCTCATGTCACATAAACACTCCTGAGCCCTGAAGTTTCATGGGCAAATCATAGGATTGGGAATCAATGAAGGCTGCAACTCAAGATGCACATAATCTCTTTGCCGGGCTCTGCTTTTAATGGGTATTTTAAGGAGACTGTGTCTGGGTTAGTTAGAGGAAGAGGACGGCTCTGGATGTCAGACTGATATCTAGTCAAAGCCCTCTCCCTTAATAATCATTCCACTGACTTCTGAAGAAATCTGTGATTTAAATACCGTATGAGTCAACCCTATTGGATATAAAAGTCTATTTGGGTGAGGATCAGATGGCGATCATGTCAGTGCAGCAAGGGTAGTGTTAGTAGTTGGCGTCTGAGCTGCTGAGTATTTGCATTGCTGCAAGTATAGTCATAATGAAGCATGATAGCATGACGGCAGGGCCGTGGGTGGGGGGGGAGGAAATGACGAATGATGGATCATGTTTCAGAGGTCTCTACTCCAAGATCATCATTCAAGTGTTGCACTACTTGGTATGAAATCATGGAATATTTTTGAAAGGCAACCACAAATATCAGCCAACTCTTAATCAACCCTGAAGAAAACACAGGAGTCATTTGAGAAGAAGATCCAAAGGGGAGACCTATGACGGCCACGCTGATCTGATTGCCAAGGGAGGCCTGTGCGTCCCTGGATTTGGCCGGGCTGACGCTGGGATTACATGGCCCTCCTCCCGGCTGCACAGCCGCTCTTCCCGAAAAAAACAGGTGATTCACCGCGACTGTGCAAGTCAGCTGCTGCAGCGACTCCGAGGCACTGCTTCCCAGCAAAGTGTGCGAGTGGAAGGAATGCAGCAATCGCTCGGAGGAGTCGGGGGCTAAAATGTTGTCAGGGGCTGGTCATTTTCCAAGCTTAGTAAGACCCACTGAGACCACAGCGCTGGTAAAATAAAGGCACCAGTTGACAGCCTGACTGACTGGTCACGCCACATGTCTGAGGGTCCCTCCCTCTGATTGTTTACATGAACGCCAACATTCCAACATCAATCCGGGTGTCTGAATCAATCCAAGACACTGCCATGCACCAAGCATGTGCTGCCACCTGACTGAGATCCTTCTCTTCACAAAGAAGCATCAAACCTAGAGTATTATGACCTTTAGTTGCTAAGAACGTCACTATCTTAACATTTAACAGAAACGATAATGAAACTTTAGTTCATTTCAAACAGCTGTGGCACATCTGGGTAGAAATCAGTTCACAAATGGACGCGCTCAAATGTTGTTTCGTATAACAACTCATCTTCTAATTGCAAATCTAATCAATTCTGCCTTTCCTGTTATTCAATATCAAAATGTTTACTCAAGCCTGGATGTCATTATTCCTCCTTATTATTAGTCCTTCCTGCAAACTCTTCAGATGTAATAGTGAGAGAGTTGGCTTCCCTCTAGAGGAACTGTAAACTGTTTAAATGAGAGGTATGCTGAATGACGTACAGCAGAGCCAAGCTAGTTCCAGGAACCACTGACTGACGAACCACATCCTCTTAGCATCCCTGAGCAGTCCCCATGACAGCTGCATGAGTAACACCAGCCGCTGTCATCAGCTCTAAAAGGACCTTTCCTGACTGCAGGTATCTAGCACATCAGTGCAGATGAATAATCCCATAACATCTGAGAGAGCAGGGTGGGATGAGAAGAAAGCAGCGGATCCAGGCAGATCCCAGTGCTCTGTAACATTTAGGACTGATGATTCATTTTGTGTAGTGGAGTATGATTCAAGTATAGCACTCATCCATAACTTTCATTTCATTTGTTGTTGCCAGGAAGCCATGTTGGCTCATGGGAGTTTGTGTCCTCACCACCATTGCTCGCAGGTGAGGTAATGGAATACATTTGTATTTGCATTACACAGCAAATGGTAATGAATAATAACGGTCAATATGAGGAGTGAGGAGCAGAGGGTTTTTCTTTCGTCGTGTGTCATTTTCCCAGAAAGTTCTAACAATGATGTGCAAAGCTTGAGTGTTGACAAAACAATGCAACCGAATTAAAAATACCCTGTTAACTTCAATCAAATTCTATTTCTGTGGGTGAACTGAAAATTACTTAAAGGATTCTGGACAAGTCAAAATATAGGTTCATTTAATGAATAACCGCTACATAATTATTACTTTCACATCAAGTGCGTGAATATTTAAGTAACTGTTCAACAATCTGTTCAAATCTGAGACTGAATCTGGGTAGAGTCCCAGAGTGGATCCTGAGTGAGATCAGCACTGGCTCTGATTCAAAGGAACATGCTGTCTGTCTAAACGTGAGACTGGTGAGAAGAGAGATGGACTTCTGTCCTCCAGGACACACAGACATTCCTGCCTTCTGTTAGACAGCCAGGCTGTTTCCTTTCACTAGGACGTCTGTATGCAATTAAATGATGTAGGTGGAATGAGACTGACTGACACCTACTGAATAAAAGTCCTGGAAGAGCTCAAGGTAAAAAAAACCCAAAAACAAATCACTATACAGAAATTAAACCCACTGTATCTAGACACATGTCAACAAATAAAATTTGCAAATGTCCAATCGTTCCAGTCAATTTCATTTTTAGCATTATAAAGCCAGGTTCTATAGTTTGTCTGACAAAGCCAAATACACATTGATTACACGTCTGTTAGCTCAGGCTGCTTCAGCTCCTCCTCTCCAGGGAGCAAAGCTGCCAGTTACAAAGTGCCTCTTAAGTAAACTATGGGTTATTCATCAGCCCAAAGGAAAAAATATGGGAACGGCAGCATGAACAAATGTGTAAAAATATGTATCATATGAATCATTTAAAAGCAAGAATGACATAAAATCTGGTCTGTGCTGTCTATCCAGAGTTTTGTCACACACTTGTTAAAAAAAAAAAAAACAGTCCAAGCTTAAATAAACAGAAATGAGCAAACAGCTCTGATTTGACAGCAGTGCAACTGCGATGACGACACTTACAGCGGCAAACAAAAACCAAACAGTCCAGATTTAATCATAAGTAACTGAGGAGATAAAACGCTGTTGTAAGCAGTAAGGACCAGTGCATTAAAGCAAGAGCACAGCTATAGCCTTATAGCACGTCTGAATGGGTTTAGATTCAGATGGGGAGTGAAATTAAGCAGATCATTAAACTCTGGAAATGTAGAATATAGCTAACCTCATTGACTGGACACCACCTGCTGCCACGACAATTATTCAATGGCCCTGCTTGAAAATTATTATTACAATAATACACAATAATTATTATACACTGTCAACACCTCCCCACCCCCACAAACTGACTTCCATCAATTATGAAAGCACTGAGGGCAATTAGCATCCACCGTGGAGACCACATGGTATCAACACAGAGCACCTGGTGAGAAGCCTTAAACCATGTGGGGCTCATTCTGGACTAAAGAAAAATGCAAGTTTGTGCTGCTATTCTCATGAGGACACTATTGTGCACAGCCAAACTACAACCTTATCCCTCTACCAGGACCTCAGGAAAAATGGCCTCATGGTCTGAGTGAGAGCACATGTCAGGACCCAGTGGTTGTTTCACATGTGTATTTGGGGCTTTGTATTTTATCTGAGAGCTGCATTGCTTTTTAATTATTCTTTCATTTATTCTTAATTTGGTTTGTATATAGTCAGCTTGAGCTGACTAAATGCAAACCATCAAAGGGCATTTGCCATGACAAGATTGTTCAGGATCGGAGAATGAACTCTGAGTTAGCAACTCTGGCTAACGTACAGTGATTTTATGTGTTGAATGATGAGCCGTGTCCCCATTGAATAAATGAACAAATGAAAAATGAAAGGTCACACAAATTTGCAGGTGAAGAGTTTGACAGAGGTCCAATACGCTGCTTCAAAGAAATACATCAAACACCAAAAAAGGAGACAAGCGTCGAAGCATAAATACAAGAACGAACGGAGAAGCTGCTGCAGCGATGAAGAGTCAGCAGAGAAACGCACGGAGGCCACAAGACGAAAGTGACGATGAAAGAAAACTTTCAGGGTTCGATTCTGACACTCCTCCTCCCTGGCAGCTGCACACCGGCCCTTATCATGACAAGCCTTGCCAAGACAAACATGGAGCAGACAGTCACACCCCCACGGACGCTGACGCAGCGCAGCATGCCTCCAAGAGCCATAATGTCACCCAACCAACGAAGGCATTTACATGAGGCATGGGACTTTCCCAAAGGGGGGAAATACTGACAACTTCAGTATCGCATCACTTTAAACTTTGAGCTACTCCTCTAGGTGTACGCAATCTGTAGTATTGAAAGTATACATACATGTATGGAGGGACCTGCAGTAAAAGCTCCAATCCAAGCCCTTCTCCAGTCTGTCTGCTGCTAACGGAGCATTTAACTGGCAATATGTTCGCGTCTCCATTATTAGCTTCTTACCTTATTGCAGAGGGAAATGCAGCCGTCGATGTGCGCTGATCTTCACAGCTGAAAAGACAAATGGAGCAAATGTATAAGATGACTGCACAAATATACATGAATGTTGGTTCATATGCAGAAATAAAAGTACTTCCTCTCAATATAAGCAAGAGATTCATTTCCTGCACTGTGTAGACATGATCCTGATACAAAAGGCTCTGCAGCACATTTTTAGATAGCATAGTGTTCCATGCATGTGACAATATTACATAGACACACACAAAAAATAAGATATGCAAACAAGTGAGAAGCTGGCTTCAGAGGTGGAGATAATTGAAGCTGGTTAAGTGGATGAATGCAAATGTCATAGAATGTAAGATATTTCAGTAAAGTTGTTTTTTTCCCTGGGTATATTGGAGGAAAACAGCCCTGAGCTCACATAACACAGGAGAGCTCCACTAAATATGTAAATACTGTTTTTCTACACTGAAATGTAAATTATTTAATAGATAAACATGGTATTTTGATTGAAATCATAAATAATTCAACACCCACTGAACACACTGAAGCCTGTTGCCGTGTCAAAGGAAATGGTGTGTACACAAAAAAAGTAATGGGCATTTTCGACCTTTATTGGTGGTTGACCTTGAGATGACGCAGCTTCATGGCATGTGAACCATGTGGTTTCCATAACTGTCCTAAAAATCTCATTTTCTGTTCATGGCTGGCTTTTGGGACCAGAGAACACCCTGATGTGACCCAATAATAATAGTAATAATAATAAATAAATAATAATGGGATGCATTATTTGTGTGATACATCTTTCCATTGTCAAGAAACCAAACCTTCGCTCATTCATATGATTGCCGTGCCTAGGCTTGAGCAATGAGATGTAAAAACGTATAAAGGAGATTGGGATCAGTAATGTCGAATAAAAGTATAAATATAATAGGGGGAAATAATCATAGTAATTCATTCTAGAACACCATTAGCCATGTCTGTAACACAGCAGCAACACAACAGGATTCTTCACTTCCTGCGGTGAAGTGTAGCACAGTTTGCAGTCAGGTCGCTATTTGTGACATTTTGCAGCAGTTTCCAAACATTCTGGAGCCAAATCAATATCAGGACAAGCAGGATATTTCACAACAGGCGGTGTGGGTTATAAGACCATCCAGGCCGAACGCAGCCACAGGTAATGACACGGGCGACCGCAGCTCAGCTGACGGGCTGCAGACTGATATTCAGACGGATGTGGGACCAACTCAGGCTGGATCATCGGAGGGAGAAACAACACACAGCCGGCACTGCAGGCACATCAACACAACCCCACTCAACAATATCTGCCGAAACACCCACTCCGGTGAAGTGGTGCCTTCACACACAGCCCTAATGTGACAGGATTAAATATTGTGCTCAAGGTGCCAAGTGAAAGGCTGCAGCATCTGAATCCAAAGATTTCCAAACACTGTAACGTGAGAGGGTCCAACCCCAAACAGTGGCATTCTGGTGAAAGCAAACACTGGCCGGCACCCCCCAAAAAAATCGTTGCTAATGATCTCCACCCGGCTTCCAATTACCTGCTTTCACATCTGAGCTCACCTCCGAGCTCAGCTGCAGCTCAGCCGGCGAGCAGCAACAACCCGTCCCTCGAGTGTCATCGACACTCTGCCGTCCACACGCAACGAATCACGTTTCAGACTGAGGAGGTCACAATCTGAGACTTCATTGATTTACTGTTATGCCACTGAAAAACAATGGTCAGAGCAATACGTTTGAACACAGCTCGTAGGCGAGGAGGTCTGAATTCTGTTCCCAGACTTTTCCAGTCAGAGTTACAGAACAGAGGTATTTGACTGCATCATTTCATTTTAAAAGAAAAGATGTCAGCCCCAACTCATGCTGAAATCCCTTGAAGCCCTCTGAGAGTGTGGGCTGCTACTTGAGGAGCCACACACAAACACATCTGGCTGCTTGTGTGAGTGATGACCACACATTCTGACATCTGGGCTTTTAGTCACAAGACTGGGTGTTAATTAACAAAACAGTAATGCTGACTGTGAGGGTTGTTGTTGCTGTTACATCTTCCCAAGACATGACGTTGTTATTTCACAAGAGGAATAAATCTGGTTTAAATGTTATGTAATATTATATATATATATATATATATATATAAAATTTGTCTGTATGTATATGTTCGATTTTTTTTTCCAAACACTTTGAACACTGTATTTTAGAGTTAAAATCAAAAGAAAACTTTGCGGTTCAAGGACAAGTACATAGGATTGATGAATATGCTGCTCTCTGGGGGGGTGTAGGTGAACCTGCAGTGGCCCTTCAGGTAACATAAAGACGTGAACGGACCCATCTCGAGCCAGTGAATGCTTTGTTTAAACCATTATTAATGGCTTCAGGGCACCTACAGCATCAGTGCAGCCAGACTTTTGCAGTGTTAGTTCAAAATATATCATTATATGTGCACCACTGTGTCTATACTCACTGTGCAGCTTTATTTGTGTAGCAATTATCTACATAATGTTTCAAATTCCACAAGAAAAGGTAAAAAAATAATTAATGTGAAAAACCACAAGCTTGTACCATAAATTGAACCCACCTCAGAACATCTGGGGGAAACTGTCTCATCTCAAATAAAGACCCAGCAGCAAAGCAATTCCTGGAAAACCGTGATAATAATGTGACAGTGGGGAGATGCAGAGTTTTGTGCCTGCAGGTAAACAAACCTGAGAACGCAAATTACACAAAACCCTACTAGAGGAGCGAGAGAAACCTTATCTAGTACAATTTGAGACATTTGCATTCCTGTAATTCTTCCGTCTGAGCCTGAGGGCGATCGCTTTGAGCACAGTTCAATGGAAACACGACCTAAGGCCAAGATGCACCAAGCATAGCTTTCTTCCTCAAAACCTAAATTAATCTCGGCATATTTTGTTGGATTAACTTGTGTCAAATCTGTCAAAGTACGAGAAATAAAGCACATGAGGTTCATGGTTCCCTTTCAGAGGTGGAGCACAGGGGCACATCGCCACTGGCAATCTTTGGAAACACAATGTGCCACTGGAGACTTCATTGTTCATCTGTCCTGCGGTTTCATTAATCACACAATGCAGAGGAGGACAGAGTGGGGACATGTCAGACAATATGGTTCCCTGGGAAACACCTTACCCCGGCCCCAAAAATGAAGCTTTAATAAATCTGCCCCATGAAGACACAGCTGGATTACACACAGGTCAAAGCTGGCCTCGTATTATTTTACTGAAGGCGTCAGTACACGGGGGAAGGGTGCGAGTGTGTGGATCAAATACATTGGAACGGTTTGGCACAACAAACATAAATTGAAGCCATCAAGTACAAGGATGCATTGAAATTCACGATATCAATGTGATTTATTGCACATACAGTTGTTTGCACTCTGCAGCTCCGCTGGAACTAATGGGGGCTGGGTGCCATGTTGTTTTTGCTGTAGGCCACCTCAGAGATCAATGGCAGCTGTTCACTGAAAGTGAAGCATTACTCATTCCCAACCGCTTTCCCTTCTGAGAATGAAATACACTCAAATCTTGGGAAACAGTCATTTTAAAAAATCCACAAATATACACACAATACTTCTCATACACTAAATTACCAGCTGCACCCAGGTTTTCTTTAAAAGATAAAATTCATGTGAGGAGTTTCTCTTTTTTTTTTTTTCCTCCCTGAAAAAAGATGTCCCAAAGGAGACAAGATAAAATATTAAGTGCACAAACATTCGGCTCAGGAGATAAATGTTCATCATGTCATCAAAAGTGCAGTGGGAGCATAGAGACAACCAAAACAAAGAGAGAGAAAAAATGAGTTTGACCGGGTGTCAAGTTTCCAATAAAAGCTCAAATCTACAGTTTGGCCCAAGAGTAAAGGCTGACTTCATCCATTCCCCTAGCAGTGGGAGAAGAGGCCTCATATCCAGACAGCTCAGCACAAAGACTGTTCAGAAATTAAAATTCAATCAATTTAGAACCACCAACCAGTTGCATCTTTCTATAATTTTTCAAATCAGTGCATCAGCAGCAGCAATCCTTTCTCAAATGAACTTTGGCAAAGGGGCTTTTAAACGTGTTCCCCCCTGAATTAAGCTTTTTATCATCTGACATTGATCCAAATTGTGGATCTTGAGAAATCATCACTTCATTTTAAGGCACATTAGTCTGGCAACCGGCACTGTGCAGCCGTTCTGCAGCGAGATAACCGTCTCTGCCAGCCCGTCCTTGGGGCTTTAAACTGTAGCATCAAGGACAATCTGATCATTTCATTCTCCTCAACATCAGCAGCAATGTGCTCTTCCATCAGCTTAACAACAACAACTGCATCAATGAAGCTGAAAAAAAAAAAAAAAAAAAAACGCTTTACCACAGAAATGTTACTCTCACTTCAAAACAGGCTGATATAGCTTCGAAAAAAAAAAAAAAAATCAGGATGATGCTGCATCTTTCCAGTTACCGGGAGGATTAAAGGGCCTAAATCTGAAAACATCACAGCTCAGCCACACGGCACAGACCAGCAGCGGCTCGCTGACAGTCTGTTGTCTTCCACCGCTCTCGTGGATAAGTAGCAGGCCCAGATATGCAATTAGCTAAATGGGTCCATGGGATCCCTGCGTAATTAATGCAGGCAGAGGGAACTCATTACCCACTGCACACTCACAGTCCAGCACTGCACTCATCATATAGAGTTGAATACCAGAGAAGATTTTGACTCGAGAAATGTCACCTTTGCCCAATGCAACACAACTAAGTCATGAGAAAAATACCTGGATAACTTAATTATCACACAATAGTAAGTTTGGATATTGAGGCAAATGTTATTAACATTTCAGTCCAGATCAACAGGAATTTCACCTACGTCACAAACGAAAGCAGCAGATTCTACGATTACAACGACACCCCGAGTTCAGCAGAACCCAGCAGAGTACTGCACCCAATAATAATAATGCCTCCATCTTTCTTAACACACACCATCTGCTCTCACTGCGTTTCTGTCTAACACTGACCAATCGATTTTCCAGAACTAGGAGTTCTCTTTTAGAAAATGACTGACTTCTCTCAGCCGATCATTGCACAGAGAAGCTCAGGAGTCATTTAAAGAGCAGTGTCAAATCATCATATTGTGTGTAAGTTAATTACATCAGAAGAGGAAACAAGGTATGGCCCGGGTAACAAACCATTTTAAGAGATGTCCAGCAGAGGATCTCTACGCAATTGGACTTTCTCCTGAGTTCTCACTTCGCACATGAGGTTCAGCAGTTGTAACAATGTGGAGCATCTCAAGAATTCATTGAACGTCTGCAAGTTTTAAAGAGCTTTAAGAATATTTGGTCAGATAAATAACATAGTATAGTTTAAAAGGTTCATCTCAACAGATAAAGCCCTTGTAGGTGTCCGATGTTTGAACAGAATGCTTTTATTGTCATTATACACAATGTGCAACAAAATTAAAAAGACAAATCTTGGATGTTACAATTTCATTTATTCATATTTTTCTAAAAACTTGATTTTTTTTCCAGTTTGACATCATCTAATTCCCTTTCATTAAATTTCTTGTCCCAGTTTTGGGGGGGTGGGGGAGACATCTGGAGGACAGCTGTTGCTGCGCGTCACATGAGGGTGCACAAACACGCATGTACACACTAAACCACACACACAGCCGTGGTCAAAGGGTCAGGAGTCCTGTTTCCAGACGGACGTCCCACTTAATCTGGTGAAGGTACGGACAATCTCTGGAAATCAAACACCACACCGCCACGGTTACACACAGAAATAGGCACGGACGTGCACACAAACAGACACACACACACACGGCAGACAGAGCCCCTCTCGTCTCTCTTCTATACAAGGCAACTATTCGACCCTCTCTTGGGAGGGCAGAGATTCTCAATGATTAGTCCTGCCCCTCCACACAGGGACAGGAGGGTGTTACACAGCTACTAATTTAATTACACAGACCCTCGTCCCTGTCCAGGCCCACTGCCAGTTCCATGAATGGAATGGGGCAGACAAGCAACAATGTGCGTACGTTTGTGATTTACATGTAGTTTACAGGTTGTTTTTAGCTCACAACTTGGCCCCTGCACGTGTTTATGTGTGTAGATGAATGTGAGACATGATATACTGAGTAAAAGTACGGAGACTCACAGATTCTCAGCAGTAACAACTAAATAGTGCAGGTCGTCAACTGTTGTTGGAGAAGAACAACAGGGCTGCGGGCGTTTTGTGTTAGTGCTCATTTCTTGGCAGCTTCTTACGACTGCCATGGGCGAAACACTGCAGCAAAAGGAAACTCAATTTTGGGAATCAGAAGATTATCTGAGCCGTTCCTTTTACATTGACATAGCATTTCAAGTGACTGCACTAATCATCTAAGGAAATAATATATATCATGTTCCTCTCCTCTGCAGCAGAAAATAAAAGAAGGTCAAGTCAGCCTCACTTTACTGAGCAGCCTCAACAGCAACTTAGAATAAAAAGGATTGTTCCTCGACATTTGCTGATGATAGATCTTAACAGAAAGCCTACATAAAACATCACAGTTCAAGAGAATAGAAATGTACTGATCTTAACAACAGTCTCAACTATTCAAAAAAAACTAAAATGTTAGAAAGCGCGCTCCTCTCAGGCTGCACATTGTGAGACTGTGGCCAGAGTTTTCAGCTGAAATGATTTACTTGTTGTGCATTATCAACCATTTCCTGCGAGTTACTCATTAACCAGCTACAGGCTCCTGGGAGCAATGCTCCCCTCAAACGTCTGACCCGAGAGGCAGGTCACGTCCTCTATCACCATCACAAGAGTGGCAGGACAGCTGCTTTGATGGAAAACAGAGAAACTGGAACCCATCATCACAGAAAAGGATATTTCACAGCAAATGTGGTTTCAACACTGAATGCCAGAGCATGCAATTGCACGTTAGATGCAGTCAAAGGTTCAAGCCTTTTATCTTTATTGTCTTATATACATAAGGATAACAAAAAAAAAAAAACTCTTTAATTTAACAGTTAATAAGAATGGGGTGGTGGAGGGGGTTAGATCACTAACCCTCATTAAAAATTAATTTGGAACCCTCACTCATGACATTACACTTTGAAAAGTCTCCTCATATCGCAAAACCTATTTCTCCACTTCCTTTCATCCATCCTGCGGAAGGTCTCCAGGGAAACAAACTGAGGTTCAGAGCCGAACACTCGGGACCTGGTCCAGTGTGTCAATCAGGTCCTGCTGGACGTGGAGATAGAGGCTGCCAAGTGGTTGTGGCATAGCAGAGCAGCTTGAATCACATCCCACTGTCACGCTCCCTGGTAGAGCATGATAGATACTGAGCTCCGGTTACAGCGCCTGGTCACTTTGCTTGAAGCTCCATACACTGATGGGAGCTGAGATCTCAACGAGGGCTCAGAAATATATTGTGGCGAGAATGGCTCTTAGAACACATCAAGTCTGAACATCCAAAATGTGTTTGTCTAGTTCCAATCTAAGAAACTTTAAAAAAAGAAAGGGATTTAACTATCTTAATCATTTTTCCCCCAGTCCTCTAGTCAGTTCGGAGCAAATTAGTAAAAGTGGTATTTGTATTACGCAGGTAAATACTAATCCAACAAAGTAACATGGCTGAGAGCAGAACCTGTTTGGGAGAGGTATCCAGAACTGTCCTCAGACATCAATATAATAATAATATTGTAAATTCAGACAAGCGTAAATAGAGGCACGAATATAAAAATTGTGCTGCAATACACACAACTTGATTGCATGGAACTATGGAATTTGGCATTGGCCCTCATTGCCCAAAGCTCTGAAATTCATCTGCTCATTGACATCTTAATTAATTGTGCTCTTCCTGTTCCTGCATGTGTCGCATGCTAGACACGTCACCAATTTGATTAAAAACACAAATACTTTCTTGACACATATGGGCTGCCAACGCGCTCATTCCCCAACTTATCTGAACAAATGGGCCATAGAAAATGCCCAGGCAGCCTCAGAAGTGGGTACATCATTTACATGACACAATAAATCATCAAAGCCCAGTTTAAAAGGCAGCGTCTCAGTCTGGCAGTCCTGCAGATTAGGACAGACCGGGCCTCTTCATGAGCTACCGACCTAATCTTCTTTTGCATCTCAGCCGTGCAGATATGAGTCCTTTAATCCGCTCATTGGGTGAACAGCTGCGAGCAGACATTTAACTGTCTGCCGTCGTCGCCGCTTTGGCCTTCAAGACGCAATTTAGTCAACATCTACATCTATATGGATCGGCATACATTTTAATGAGCAAAAGCAATGCCCTGCCATCCCTTATCTTTTCCATTAGCTGCTGCATTCACTGTTTTTATGGATGATTTCCCCTCTCTGTGTGACACCTTTTCTCCAGTGGTGAAAAGTTCACTGCAATTCCAGGACTAGTTGACGTGACAACAATTCCTGGAAAGTAAGACAACGGGCAGGCGGGAGAACCAATTCAAACACATCAGGACACATGACAGGGAAGGTAAACTGCTGATGAACATCCACTGACTGCGAGCCCAGTTTTGACATTCTGTCTGCAAAATGAAAGTCTGCCTGCCCCCCTTTGCTATTCAGTTCTATTGTTGGGAGCAGACGGGAGCCACTCCCTATCGGCCTAATACACATTAAACACTCTGCATTGTTTGCAGAGTCTGATGGCAAGGGCAGGCAAACAAGAGTGCAAGCAGGAACACCAGCCTTTTGCCTTAAGGATCCCATCCTGCCAAGACAGACAGACGCCTTGAAATGCACCATGGGTCTAAGTTAAATAGCAATTTGTGACTTTGCATGGAAAGAAACAGTGTAAATGTTCAGCTCCACAGTGAGAGACAGCAGAGCACCCACTGGGCACCCCTGGTAGTCGGCCAAATTGTTGCTTCAGCTGTGTAATGCATGTTTTAACATTCATGTTCAAGCGATCCCTGTATACAAGCCTCATATCTCTAAAAGGGAATATATATTAAACATTTCAGGAGTGCTGTTTTCCAGCATTAACCATGGATGCAACCATTCTCGTTCAAATCTGAGTAGGTCCCTCACAGAGTTTGTCCTAACACACTTTCTATTTGTAGTAAATCCCATCTGAAATCAGCTCTTGGTCATTCATTTTAATCTTTCTAAATAGGTTTATGGCACAGTCATTATCTGACTAGATTATGATCTAAGATAAGTAAGTATAACAGGAGATAAACAAATGGCAATAAATGTACGTTACAGAATTTAAAGTGTGAAAAAGGAAAATGAGAAATCCTGATTTACCTTCATAAATCTAGCCAAGTAAAGCCAATTATTTTCAAGATGAGACAACCCCAAATCTGAGTAGGTCCCTCACAGAGTTTGTCCTAACACACTTTCTATTTGTAGTAAATCCCATCTGAAATCAGCTCTTGGTCATTCATTTTAATCTTTCTAAATAGGTTTATGGCACAGTCATTATCTGACTAGATTATGATCTAAGATAAGTAAGTATAACAGGAGATAAACAAATGGCAATAAATGTACGTTACAGAATTTAAAGTGTGAAAAAGGAAAGTGAGAAATCCTGATTTACCTTCATAAATCTAGCCAAGTAAAGCCAATTATTTTCGAGGTGAGACAACCCCAACTATATGAAGGTGACTGATTTGCAGTTATGGTGAATCATACACGACGAGTCAATTGTTTATATAACAAATGTAACAAAAAATAAATCTAAACGCCACACAGTCAATCAGCCTGAACATTCTGAACGCGACCCTTCTTCCATCCACCCTGTGTGTGCTGCTGGTTTACAGCCCGACCACGGCTGTGTCATTTCATCCCCGTGACTGGGTTGCAGCCGAGGTGTTGACACACTGGCTATCCTCTGGGATGGAGGAGGTAAGGCTGGGGTGGTGAAATATAGATAGGGGTGAGAGAAATAAAGAGAAGGATACATTTGAGAGGGAGAAAATATGAGCGATAAAGAGGGAAGACTGTTTGTGGACGGGATGGGTTTTTTTTTTGTCCAAGGGGGGTGCTACTGTTTCCTGCTGGGTCAGCAGACTGGGGCAGATTCTAAAACGGCTTATTTTCCAGCAGGAATACCATGACTGGGACAGGAGGGAGGAATGAGACCATTGGCAAATGCCTTAAAAAGCAAAACATTTGACTAGTTTTATGTGTGGACCAATCAAAATCAAGTGATCTTGGCTCCACTAGAAGTAAGGCTTGTTTAATTAGCTCGTGGAGACTCCCCTCCTCCTCTTCCCCCTTCTCCAAGCATATTAAAGTCAGCAGAGAGGAAACCCTAAGGATTTGGAGAATCTTTACACCCTTACCACTTACACATTAACACTAGACCTTAAGTGCAACGTGCCAAGTAGCACCTCTTCATCCTCTCTCATTAAAAAAAAACAACAAAAAAACAAGTGTGCGTGTGCTTTATCTGAGCACAGCCTACAGTAATAAAGCATCGAGTGGTAGAGGAAAGCTGTGGAATGCGTGGCAGTCCAAATAGCACAGGAATGCCAAGTTGCATGTGAGCGCTCACCTGTTCCCACGGCTGCATGAAAGTAAGGCTTGGCAGCACAGTCAAACAAAAGCCAATCAAGGAACAAGCTGCACTTAGCCTTATAGAAAAAGATTTTAAAAAAAACAACAAGCCCATTTTCAACTTGAATCTGGCATTGAAACCCCCCATTCTCTCCAAGCGGCGCATGTTGCCAATTTGAAAAACAGAACGGAGAATCTGCGTGAGCATTCACCGAAGACCAGTCAGCAACACATCCCCCACCTGCCGTTTGCCTACCAGCCTCGCAAAACACACAGAGTCCTCTCGCTAATTGAGAGGGTGTCTGATTAGCACTATAACTAACAAACTTGGAACTCCCTCCTCAAAGGAGGGACATCATTCAATCGTGTTGTCAAGGAGTGGGTGGAGATGCCCCCCCATGTCATTTCCCTAGGGGTGTTTTCTGCACAGGGGAGATAAGTAACCCAACTGAGGACAAGGCTGGCATTCTACCCTGAGTCCAAAAGACAAAACGCCCGAGTCCATCTGAAGCGTGGAATCTGACAATGCAGCATTTGTGTCTTTGCCAGCGGGAGAACAAGCTCCCCATAGACATGCTGGTATGAAACATGGTGCACACCAACTTCAAAACTCCAAAGATTATTATAAACAATGCGATTTTAAATTGGCTACGCAACACATACTGACTTACAAATACAAACTAGGATCAGAAAATAAGCACAAGGCATTTATGAAGCATCAGATCCTGTGTTTGTCTTTAATCATCCAAAGACATGGGGAAAGTAAAACCTTATTCAACAGCATGCAGTTCATGTGGAGTACATTCAGTGAAGAATCTAATGATGCTTGTTCAAAGCTGTCCAAATCTGAGCAGTGCAACTCTTCACTTAGCACACCCTTCACCACTGGCTTCCACTACCCAAACGATAATGATACGACCAATAAACATGAGTCTTGTTAATGTGTAAATATAATGCGCCATATGGTTGCATTTCAATGTGAAGACCTTGGGCAGATTTAGGCCCACGGAGAAAAGAGCTCTTTGCAAATATGACGTCTTAACCATCTTCACATCAGAGACCCAGGCACTTGAACATGAATGCTGCTTAGAAATATGCATTCAGATCATTTTACTGCAAGATAAAGAATCACTTAAACTACCACCTTTAACAAATGAAAACTAAACAGCGCGGTTCTTATTTAATTTTAGGTCAGGGCAACGCACACCTACAGTGTTCGTCTCATTTGGAGGCGAGCACAGGAAAGCCAGGACACGCCCACCAAACTGTGAGCGGCGAACAGAAGAGCCATCTGCAGCAGGTGGATGGCGGCTCTCCAACAATCCTCCACTCCTCATAACTCTACCAACAATGTCCACCGGACAAAGTCACTGGAAGGCAGCTAATGTGACCACCGTATCCTTGTGGCGAGCTGCATTAGCAAGCCCTGCCCATAGCACTGTGCACAAATAAAAGGCTATTTTCAACCACTTGATTAACACTAAGCTTTCCACATGTAATGTAAGCCAGCTGTCCTGCTCATAGCGTTGCCATAAAAATCCAGAGCCGTGTTTACAGCTCCCCATAGCAGAGCACACTCTGTTTGAGTGGTCTTTAGTCTTCTTCTTGCTGTCCCCATTTCGACTCAGAGAGGCCTGGCAGCACTCCCGTGAACTCTCCCTTAACTAATAAACAAAGAATGGGTTTCCCTTATATAGCTCTATTCAAAATCTGCAACCTCCACTAGCAATATCAGAGGACTGCAGGGAGGTGGGGGTGCGGGCAAGCTTGTTCCAGACAGAAAGGTTTCAGCCAAGGGCAAGAAGCTCTGACGGTACGATTGTGTAACAGTCATACATTAATGGCCACTTATAGTTCTATTCTTGGTGCCATCCAATTGCACAACTTTGCAGCGTCAGGTAGGATGTGTTTGAGACGGCAGCAAAGTGAGACACACCAAACAGAAAACTATCCGAAAAGAGCAGCACAGGGTTGGACACACCAAGGAAAGGAAGTGGACTAACCCACCTTCTCTCATCATTCAGGTTCAGCAAATGTAAGCACAGCTGAAGATGATCAAAGTGCTGTTCAGGGGACATACAAAGCAAAAACACAAAAAGAAAGAGAACAAAAGAAAGACATTGGGGACAAATACAGAATTAAAGGACTGAAACAGACAGTGAATGAGAAGAAGTCTTTATTTTAAACTGAAACAAAGAGAGGGAGCTCCCACACATGATCCAAGTCTTAGATCTCTTACATTCTGAGAGATCTAGGGGCTGTGTGCAAGTTTCATAAAACCATCCAGCCAGTAAGAATCATAAGATTTTAGTCAGAGAAACAGGGATGATTCATCAGTACAGCATTGACACACATATAAACAGCTAAATAATGTAAAGCCATTAAAGTAGCATGTAAATGTTGAATAGTGCTCGTCTCAGGGTGGATCACTGAAAGACCCCATGAGGAAAAGTGACCTATAACCAGAGAGAATGCCCTCTGTCAGAGGACCTAGAGAAAGTTATTTAAACCAATTAAATCTAGCACCCTTGAGACCAAGAGTCAACAGAGAGCACTGTGTTCATTGTCGCTTTATCTTTGAAACTAATCATAATTCCAAGATGGGCAACAAGTTTATAATAATAATACTAATAATAATTAGTTAATATTTTGGAGTAGAGACTGGACAAGTGCACATTTAAAAGATGCAGGAGGAGCAACAGAGTCTCGGCAAGAGTTAGAACAACCTGGAGACACGGGAGAATCATCTAAAACATATCTTTTACAATAAGGGTGGCCACTAAATCATGAGATCTCATATAGATGCCTGTGTGTCTCAATCAAGACGAGGTAACTGCCTGCAACAGAGCTGGATCATTTTTCCATCTGCCCTCAGCTTTCTGACCAGCCTGCCTGACAGACCAGATTGAATCGTCTCACCCCTGATGGGATTAAAGTTGGGGATGGCTACACTCCAGGAGAGCTGAGCAGTAAGAGAGAACAGGAAAGATGATTTGACGTAAGAGGATCAGATTAACAGAAATAATAACCCGAGGTTCTGGTAGTACAAAACACAAGGTGTCATTCAAGACAGGAAGCATGTAAACGGCTGTGCTTTGGTAAACAGTTAGCCTGATTTAATTGCTCAAGGCCAGCATGTATAAAAACGTTCACCATTCATTTACTTGGACAACATTCATAGCCTAGTGTCAAGTAATAACAAAACAATTAATGTTCTGGATAATCGCAAGGTGATTTGTGGGACGACCAAGTCTGCTCCCAGAAATCTCAGGGTTACCATCAGTCTTGGTCTAATCTTACACACTAAAGGCGGTTAAATATTTAAACCCTGACTTCAAATTGAATAACAATTTTGTGCTTTACGCATGTTACGCTATTAATTGTGAAATAAAGCTTTAGTTTTGTAACATCACTCAATGGATGTGAGCTCATCAGGCTGCACATGTAGTGGCAGCAGTCAGAAGCATCACAGTTCCGTCACCCTGTATCATGATACAAGTTTGTGGATGTCTCAGTCTCAGGTTCAGAGTCGTTTTTACCCCCAGCCAGATACTCAACCCACATTTCATAATGGCAGTGGAAGAAAGGAAATACTGCCAAATCTTTTTTGGAAAAATCATCCTTCAAGACAACGTGTGTACTGTGACTTCCACCCTTCAACGAAATGTGTTTACACCCCACTTGGAGCTGCACCACCACCACCAGGGTGGCCTTATACAATGGGGTTACTCCCCAAATTAGCTGCCGAACATTTGTAGCAAGAATTTATCCTTATGGGAAAACCAAGAATAGCTGTCCCGGGTTGCAGGACAGCCGAGGGGGGTAGCAAAGGGGTGGGATACATTTCCAGCTCTCCTCAGAGCGTTCCTCACTCCTCGCCCTGCTCAACAAAGCGCCAAGCGGCTCCACTGCTACTCACTTCCTGGGGAATTCCAACGCGGGATTATTTTTCACAAGCCACCGCGTCACAGGGACAGAAATACTTTGATGAGTGACACAAATGTTAAAATTTGTCAACAAACAACAAACATGTTGAAATGATGGGGCCCACCATTTGCTCATGACTTCAGGAATAGATGTTGTGAGGATCTTAAAAAGTGACAGAGGACTCACATGCTCTGATCTTTAAAAGACAAGGGTGTGGCAGGGGGTTTTATTGGCTGAACCACTGTGCACTCATTGGCCGTGCATCCAACCGACACCTCTCAATCAAATCCCATGCCTGTTATTTTTGTCACACTGATCAATGGCCGCTATGAGGACAGACATTTGGAAATGTGCATGTAAACACACACAAGATACGATTCAACAAATAACTCCAACAAGAAGCACTTGGCATTTAGCAGATAAACCCTGAAGATAATAAAATACTTTTGTTATGGCCACTTATAGAGGGGAGAGGGTTACATGTTTCACTTTCTGTCTGGGCAAGTAAACCAGTAATCTCTATTTAATAGGTATGTTCCTTTAACCTTTTTAGCAATTACTGCATTTCCTGGTTTCTTTGGCAACATCAAACACCCCCCAAGGAAGAGGGATTGATATGGAAAATGAATACAAGCTAAGTGTTTGGAGAGAAATGCAAAAATTGCAGGGTGTCAAGTGGTAACATGGTTCAACTAGGTCTCCACTCAGTGCAGTGCGCTCATGAAGTGGGAGCAGCAGACGCCTGATTAGGTTACATTTCTGTCCTGGTGACTTAGGAGGCATGAGTCTGGAGGTGGCGGCCCTGGCAGCAGGGATTTCTGCCAGAGATGCAGTCCAGTAATAGCTGAAGAGCTCAGCTGTAACCTGACTCGTCTTCCAGAGGAGATACTCTTTCAGCCCGAGGCCTAAGATGATGGTACTCTTTGGCTAAAACCCCTTGAATTGATGGTGGATTTGGCCTAACAACTGGTGATCAGCTTACGACAGAATGATTTCTCTAAATTATATTGACAGTAAGTTATCACTGGCTACACAAAAAAAATGCAAAGCATCCAAGTGCAACATTAGAACAGACAATAATCTGGAAATAAGTGATTACCAGAATAAAAAGTGTAACGGTATTTTTACTATCATAAACAGCAATTTTAGTGTGTTTTATTCATAAGTGTTTTCTTATTTATAGCCAAACGCTGTTACATATCCTATGACGAGCAGTTCCACGAGGCTAATAAAGAAGCCACTTAACAGTCCCAAATAGCTGGTTTTCATTACAGAGTGACAGACTTTAACAGGAGCCCTCCACCTAACTTCGCCACAGGGAACTTTAAAATTTAATGTCTTATTTAAATCTGAATTAAGTTAGCGATTTTATGAATACCGTTACACATACTGCAAACTGCACCAGTGTCCTGTTAAAGCAAGCGCAGATCTATGTCAGTGACATTAAACATACCCATAAGACCATTATTCTGTTGTGTTCCACTGCGATAACAGTTCAAGTTAGCAATTACATTCAAAACGCCTATTGAGTGGTAGGCAGCATGAGCTTCCATCCATGGTCACTATGACAACCACTCTGGATACTGCTGCTCCAGACTAATCAGCATTACCAAACACATTTTTGTATTTTAAGTCCACTGACTTACATCATAGCACATGAGGAGGCTGCTGCAGGGGCAACGCTTGCTCAGACAGGCTGCTCCTCCGGATTCATACTCCATGTCTAATTATAGACCGAACAAAGTTAAAATCACAGTAATCCACACAGAGTACTAAAAAACAATTGATCAGCAACAGTGCAGGAGGACGAGTTCAACATGTTACCTGACTATTGGCCTGTATTCCATGCCGTGTACGTTGCATGGTGGACTGAGTGGGATGCAGGCAGAGCTCAGTGGGAGGTGGGAATATGCAGAAAGTGGAAGGGAGGTGCTCAGAAGCCTCCGGTGCACCCAGCAATGACTAAGCATCCAAAACTCACACATTGTTGTAGCAGCCCAATGAAACTACTTTCATAAAGACGAGACCCCACTGAGCAGAGAGATTCTCTTCAGCGAGTATGACGTGACGGATGCATGATTTAGACACAAACTAACTTCTCACAACATTGCAACTTCTGTCGTCAGCTCAAAGTGCATTGTTGGTAACGTCTAAATTATTTCCTGTAATTACGTAACAAATCAAATATTAACTTGAAATGCTCTGCATTAATTTTCTGTTTAATCGAGGCGTCACATCACAACATTACCACTTTCTCCAGATCAGGATCTCTTTAATCTTGAACATTGATATCTTGATTTTTCTACTGAATGTGCTGCCCATGCTTCATCTTAAATTCAGGCTTCATAAAACCCACACTCGAATACTGTGTGAGCTGACTTCATGTTGCTCATTACAGAGAGCCCCTTTTTAAAATGAGACCGTGTCTAGAACAAGGGACAGTGTAAAGTGATTCAATGTGTTTTCTGTCTGATAGCGTCTGAGAACAAGCTAGCACTGCCTGCGCACACATGAAAGGCTCTGGCACAGGGGCCCTCTGTTTTGCACAGGAAGACCTGCTAGGAATCTTGTGATTTGACTCTTATGTTTAAAAGGTACACATGCCTTGGCTTAGTCACAACAAAGTGTGAAATTCTGTGATATTGTTAACTTGAACTAAGCCAGACATTCCTCCACCTCCGCCCCACTCTCACTGGGCACATCACAACATCTCCAGAACAGTCCCAATCTGGAAGGTATTAATATGCATAAGCTGATGGAGCACAGTTCACAGAAAGTAAATATACTGGACGGATGATGCAGAAAACATGTCGACCATTAATAACATCAAGGATGGGGTTTGCATTCATCAAATGGAAAAACAGCCCACAGGCTAACTAGCTGGCAGCGCTAAGTGGCTATGGTGCAGTTCGGCAACCAAAATCAATTGTTCCATTACCTTGAATACAACTACAGTGTTCTCTGAGACATTTTCGATTATGTAAGAACACAAGTCAGCAAATTATAAGACAAATGTTTGTTTTTAATGAAGAATGCTACATCTTTTGAGGTCATGAGTCAATACAGCGGTCCTCCACAGTCACACGGGGCCATTATCCCTCTGATAAACAAACCACAGCAAGTATTTGGCCAGTTTTGGAAACCAAATGCTGATGCCTAGTTACCAACATGGCAACCACTTCCAAACTCTGGTTTCAGACAAGGTCAGCCGTTGTTCAAAAACATGGAATGGCCAACAGGAAGCTGTTGAGGATCCTTCACTGAGTTGTTCTTTGTATTTCAGAACAACTGTGGAACAGGATTCTGACAAATATTCTCCTCACAATCTGACGTGACATCCAGTATCGTATGAGATATGAGGTATGAGACTGCACAGAAAGCCCTACCTCTGCCACCCAGCTGGGCGTGACAACAAACCATTGGCTCTCTTCCATCCGTCCAGTGCAGTCACATTGTACCTCTGGTGATTAAAGTGTCATTATGGGCTGCTCATTACTTCCTCTCTGTGGTCATGAGTGACGGCGGAGGCCTATTTCCATGCCAGTGAAAGAGACAGATCAATAAATCAGTGATGAATGAGAGTCCCCCTCCTCTTGCACCGGAAGAGATCAGCCTTGACGGTCTTTAACGAGTCAGACGCGCGCGGTTATCGAGGGACGGTCCCCCCCCAGGCCTTTCAGAGCAATGGCCAGCGTCTGTTAATTGTTTTCTCGGGGTTGTGTGTATAAATGATGGCGTCTCAACGTGTGTGGAATCCAGCTCTGCTCCTCGCAGCACTAAATAACCCAGCGGCTGCACAAGGGAGAATTTGTTGATCAGTCTGCTTTGAGGAGATTACGCCCAAACTACTAATGAAGGTATCAGCATACTGAAGGTCAGCGCAGGCGCTAATATGATGAGGAGAAAAAAACATTTGATTGCTGTTTTAATGTCAGAGGGGGACGCCAGATAAGAGTTTGGTCAGTTTAACAAATGACTGTGGCGGCAGGGCTGCATACCAAGCAGCGGCGGCACTGAGCAGACACTTTAAACACTGAGAAAATGACATTTTCACAGAGATGAAGCCTCACTGATCAGCACAGGAGAACAGGAGGCGGCGTCATTAGACGGAGAAGAGCTGCCATTTTGAAAGGACATCTCAACAAAGGGCAACTTAAAGAAACGGTGACATTCTCCTCGCTGCTGCAATTTTGTCCACACCTTTATAAACTATAGATTTTTCTGTGGAGGAACAAAAATGAAATATTTAATAACTGCAGAGCGCCTCGGCAGGAAATGCCACCCTGCCTGCCCCAAGGATCTTAATACACAGGTGAGACACCCCTAAAGGGATGTGTTACATCAGACACACACACACACACAGAGGACCCAGCAGCCTAAGGTCATGTGACTTCTTTTCTGACAAGCAAAGGTCTAGGCAGCTGAAGGGTTGAGCGTGTGTCTATGTGTATGTAAGAGAAAGAGCAGGGGGCTTTAGGGGGTGATTTATTTCTTCTAGTAGTGCTGCACATGACTGTGCTGTGGTCATCAATACTGGAAAAGCTCTAGATATACAGACCGATTTTTTTAAAACTGCCAAAGAAAGTCACTTGCATATCAAACATCTCTTGCACTCTTGCTTCACCACTGTCCCCAGCTCATGAGACCTGTCACGTCACACACACTATCCTTGTTAGAACACAATTTAACAGCCTAAAACAACAACAACCTGACCAGCAGAACCTCAGACATGACATTTTGCCTCATTGAGACCCAGCTCTGTTTCTACTGGTCCTGGGCGGATCAACATGTGTGGGATAAAGGTCCTAAAGAGGTCAGTGAGGACACTAATTGACCAAACCATGACCCAGACCATGCACTTGTCCTATATAAATATGTGCCTGCGTCCACTTGACATCAACCCCTAAAGGAAGGTCTTACTCCAAAGAGCCAATACAATCGTGGTCACTCTGTAGGATAGTACACAGGCTCACGGTAATTGACTGGCTGTTGACTGACTGACACATGTGTGGGATAAAGGTCCTAAAGAGGTCAGTGAGGACACTAATTGACCAAACCATGACCCAGACCATGCACTTGTCCTATATAAATATGTGCCTGCGTCCACTTGACATCAACCCCTAAAGGAAGGTCTTACTCCAAAGAGCCAATACAATCGTGGTCACTCTGTAGGGTAGTACACAGGCTCACGGTAATTGACTGGCTGTTGACTGACTGACACACACACACGCAGCTATAATTGTATGTAGTGCATTCATCCCTGCGCACCAACTTGACACGTGATATTCAAGTGATGTGAGGACGCGGATGATGTGCTCGGGATGATTTCTGGAGCAACCATAATAAACGGAGGGGACATGGGATCGGTGGAAACTGTCTCAGAGCCTCCGTGGTCTCTCTGTGAAGGGGTGTGGCAGCGGTGTAGATCCAGGCAGCCATCCTCAGTCCACACAACGTGCCGCAGTGGAACCGTGCGTTATTGTCTGTATCATGTCCCCGTGTCTCGTGATCGGCGGCAGAGCGGCAGCCACATGCACAGCCCGCCGGGGATGCACGCCCACGGCTGCAAACGCAGGTCCCCTCCTGCGGGCTGTGTAATGCCCACCGGCGTGGGGAGGCAGCAATGTGTGCGTTTGCATCGCTGCGTGCACGCAGCCAGCGGCCACGCTTCGGCCGTTCGTCTGCGCGCTTTTCAGACGTGGCTGCGCGTAAAATCAGACGGGGAAAAGGGGAAAAGTTGGAAACAATCGCCTGTGGCAGCTTGATGGTAAGTTAACATGGCGGAGTGTGGTCTGCTCTCCGGCCGGTGCAGTGTAACTTGGGTTAGCGGCGGCACCCCCCCCCCCCCCCCCCCCCCGTGTAACTTGGGTTAGCGGCGGCCCCCCCCCCCCCCCCTCCTGCCCTGGCTGCCGTGCATGTGTGAACTCTGTCTGCACACCCACCCACCCGAATGAGCCTCCGCACGCTGCCTCGATCCTGCGGGTTCGCGTTGTTTAAATCACGAAAAGGACCGTCTTTACGCACCGGGCGAGCCCCAGCTGCTGCAGCCCCGCGCTCCGTGAAGTCCGCCCAGAACAGAGCCGATGTCACCGGGGAAGTCGACACAATCACAGGCTCCACAAGTTTGCTTGATTGAAACGAGCGACACACAACTTAAAGGCTGCGACCCATTCAGAGGGAGGAAGGGGAGCGGGGACGCAGAAAGAGCGGCTTCCATCCAGCAGCATGGAGGGCTCCCTCTCTCTCCCTATCTCACACACACACCGTGCAGTTTCATTCTAAAGCCAGAGGAAGGTCAGACACACAGATCTATGTGTGTGTGTGTGCAGCGCGACAAACAGATTAGCGGGCTGTGCGCCTACCTTCGGATCAGGTCCTGTGCTGGAGCATTTCACGCGGGTCCGCCCGGAGAAGATGCACATGAGCCGACACACTGAGCCGCTGCTCGGCAGGAAAATATCCTCCTCCGCGACCAGGCAGATATCCGAGGGGCCGGACAGTGAGTGTGTGTGTGTGTGTGTGTGTGTGTGAATGAGGAGGGGGAATAATCCTACAGTGGGAAAGAGGAAATGCGTCATTATTAATGGACCACATGCTTTGTAGTCCATTTACTCGTCTCCATGTCAACAGGGACTACAAATAATGGGTGTCAATCACCATGATATGCATGTATGTGCAGATTTGAATCGTTTTATTGTTCGATATTTTTGTTTTATTTTATACATTGATAAGATAAATCCCCTCAAATGAGACATTCCCAGTATGTTTCATTTTAATAATTAGCATTAGAGGAAAGCAATGTTATAGTATATGCATGATAATTAAATGCCCAACAGCAATATAATTAAGTAATTATAATAAATAAAAACCTTTTAAAAGATCCTGAATCCAAACCCAAATTCCTTCCTGCATTCCTCCCATTAAATTGTGAGGTAATGTGACCAGTTACCTGTGACCAGCCTGTGAGAGGAAATTTAGAGAAATTCAGTATTTGCACCCTAAACCATCATGGATGACTATTCAAGTGACTTAGCAGAGAACCTGTGAAGATCGAAGAGACAGCATCTTTACACAGGAGAAACACTGTAGTCTGCATGAATTAGAATTTGTGTCTGATAGGGATTTCTCCCCTGAGAGGAAACCTTCTAATTACATTGTGTCCTTCCTTGTCATTGAGAAATCCACAGACTATGTAAATATTCTTTGATCCAAATGTGCAAGTGCGGAACACAAGGGTTTTACCTGCACTACTGAAGAGTCCACACTCATTTCAATGTGAATGAAATGTATGGATTTCCACATCACATGTGTGCAATTTGAACATTGGACCATACATGGGTTTCAAATCTCCACTTCCCTCCAAGTAGATAACCTGGATTGTTTCATGTGAATTGAAAACCTCATTGAATCACTATGGCTGGATTAATGTAGTTTTCTCTGTTAAGAGAAAGTTCCTGTGTGTAGGATCCATTTGCAGAATACCAACATCCAATAAAGAATGAATGTAACTACATGCAGCTGCAAGGACACACTGAATACACCAGCTTCCATTTATGTGTCCACAGTGTTGGATGGAGTTATAAATAAATTCTTATAAATACATTCATAATACTTTATTCTGCCTATAACTGTGACTGTGATGTGTATATGCTGCCTACTGATGCTGAATATAGGGATTTAAAGTAAAGACTGACAATATATTACCATATCTCAAGCTGCCCCCACAGACACAGAGTCACAGACATATGCAACTGAACAGGAAATTGGATGTAAGGTGTGAAAGTGGTGGTGTGACCCCTCGAGGCTCAGATATGTGGCTGAGGGTCAACTTCAGATGCTTTTAGAAAATGATACATTTGATAGCATATTAAATTATGTTGATTTTTCTGTTGGGTTAAAACAGGACTGAAATATAAGTTGAGACATTGGAGACAGTTGCTTCACATGCTATAAGTGGACACTGGCTCCTTGTTGTCAGGGTACAGTTGGGTGAAATGTGAACCTGGGGGTGGGGGGCATAGCCTTAAAGTCTCTGACCCCAGCAGGAGGAGGACAATCACAGCTGAATTCCAGACATTCTGCTGGAAGCCCCCTTGTTACCATCAGAGCTGTTAACACTGTCCCTACGTCTGTGGCACACTCAGGTCCATCTGCTCCTATAATCTCCAAACTTAAATAAATCACCAGGTGTGTTACATGACAGCACGACAGGCAGCCACGTCAAAATAAGAGCGCGCAGAAATGTTCATCTATGACAAGAAAAAAAGAAACACACACTGAACCTGTGTTCAATAACAGCAAAGATTCTCTCTGAAATAAGACCCCACAAGATTAGCATGTTGACACTTTTGTGGTTTCCTTTCAACAAGCACCCACAGGCATGGAAGGAGGGAAAGTCTTTTCATGTGCAGCAGACCTACAGCAGAGATGACAAGTGCTGCCTGCCGCTCACCGTGTTGACTGGAGATGAATGATTACGACTGAAGTCACATTAGGATCCACTAAACCTTTCAGAAACCAGCAGGTGACTATTTGACATCTGTGAGGGACCCTATGCTGAGATAATTGTTCTAAATATAAAGCAAATACCTGTCTACTGCATGGGTAAGTACTGCCTGAGCTGGTCAGATCAATGCCACCACCTTGTGGACAACAATAAAAATACAGAAGACGTCACTGAAAAACATAACAGCGATAAGACTGTAGTTTTTGTAATAATTTTCACAATTACCTCCTCTAAAGACGTCATGTTCTCACCCCTGTCATTTGTAAAACTACTGCATGGATTCCCCAGAAAATTGGTGGAAGGAGAGGTTATAGGTCTGGAGTGAATCAGATGCATGATTCGATTGTCTTTCTACTTTCCTTAACATCTTAGTAACTTAACAAGGAGTTTGCATCCAAGAAAGACAAATCACAGAACTGTGCGTATCTAAAATAAAATCACATTTTTGAAGAGGGTGATACATCCAATGTTTGTCTAAAAGCTGATATATGGTCACAATACTTCATATGTTATGAAACATCACACTGTTTTGGGTAATGAGTGCTTTTTACTTTTCCTGCAGAAAATAGTAAGATTATCACACATTGATGTGTACAAAATGGGCGTGTCACCACAACATTACATACAATAGTATCTTTCACAGTCAGACTTTCCATTCATGCACACAAATGTCTTCTACTCTTCTAACTCTACTATTTTGGTTTGCGTTTCATCAATCTCAGAATTCATCCCGGGTAAACTAGTTCTCCTACGAGCGGCAGTCTCGATCTTCTGCACCAGCTCCACGTCCCACGGATGAGTCACCAGGCTGAGTACCTCGCCATCCTCCACCCCACCTGCCCTACCCACTCTCCCAGCCCTGTGGATGTAGTCAGTGTGGGATTCTGGAAAATCATAGTTGATAACCAAACGCACATGTGACGTGTCCAGGCCGCGAGAGGCAATGTCTGTGCCAATCAGCACATCCACCCTGCCCTTCTGGAAAGACTGGAAGATTCCTGTACGCACGGCGGCGGGCATCTCCCCTTGCAGACGTAAATGCTTAATCCCCAATTCCTCCAGGGAGTAGCCCAACCAGTTGACGGTGGCAGACTTGTTGCAGAACACCAGAACAGGACCTCCTCCTTTGTCTTGTTGGAGCAGCCTCAGGGCCTGTTGGAGCTCCAGGACTTTTTCCTCACCCTTCACCTTCATGAAGGTCTGCTTGACGTGAGGCATGAGAAAGTGCAGCATCCTACTCTTTATGACCACCATGCTGCCAAGGTCAGTCACCTGCCGGAGCACTTCGGCGACGCCGCCGGGGAAGGTGGCCCCCACCACCAGCAACTGGGCCTTGCGCCCCAGGCCCCGTGTTTGCTTGGGATTGCTGGCAATGTTGGCATGGCTCAGGATGGTCTCCAGCATCTCAGAGAAGCTGGGGTCGAACATGGTGTCGGCCTCGTCCACCACGAAGAAGTTCAGCTCACTTAAGTCCACACAGCGTCGCCGCAGGGCCTTGACCAGAGCACCTGGCGTGGACACAAGAATATCTGGATGATTATTCTTGAACACACTCTTGATGTGTCCCACGCCTCGCCCACCACCCAGAGTCCTCGTCTGCAAGCGGAACGGGGCACACAGGGCCTGGGACACAGTGGCCACTTGCTCTGCCAGCTCCCTGGAAGGCACGAGAACCAGGGTGTGAATTTTGTGAGTGAGCATCTCTGATTTCCTGTCCGCCTGCAGTCTGTGAATGGCAGGCAGGAGGTAACTCAGAGTTTTACCACTGCCTGTCTCTGCTGCACAAAGAATATTGTGACCCATCATGACCTTTGGGATGGTCTGCTGCTGCACAGTGGTGGGATGGGTGATGTTGACATCGTGCAGCGCTTCCACAAGCTCCTTGCCGATTTTGAGCTTATGAAAGGTCATCGATCCCTCTGGTTCCGCTTCCTCCTGGACAGTGACACAGGGTGCAACGGTCTTGGTGTTGTTGATGGTGAAGTAGTCGCCAAAGGATTTGGGATGTTTCCATCCTTGGGAGCTGAGGCGAGGCCGCTCAAACTTGCCGAGCTGAAACCCCGCAGACTGGTTCAGGTCCGGGTTCCTGCTCCGGATCAGGAGCTTGCCCGCCCGGACGGTGCTGATCTTGTTTTTGCCTCGTGCCTGCTTCGCGCTTTCAGCGAGCTTCTGCATGGAGCGAGGGATACGGATGACCGTGACCTCCTCTGAAGACGCCGTCCGACAGAAACGAGTGTGGCCGACAGAGCAAACGACCCGGCAGCGGACACCGAGGAGCTGAGGGGAGGACATCCAGCCCGAGGAGAGAGCAACGGAGGCGACCTTCACACACTGCGCCATGGCGGTCCACTGGCTCGATGTCCGCTTCGTCAAAGCATAAAAATGAGAATAATCCACTCACGCGTGGAATTGCTGTCTGTTCAACTTACTGTGGGTGTGTAAAAGTCTTTCTGTAGGTAAACAAAACACCGTAAACCCCTTCGCATCCCGCGCCGCTTGACACCTAAGTCGCCATGCTTCTTCGGCGAGTGTGGATGACGTGAGGTGGGCGTGTAGTGATGACGTTTCTGGAAAGGCAACGTGTAGATTGTAAATTGTAGAAAATTCAAAAAGCCATTTCAGGAAACATCCTTGATGAGGCCTGTGCTATGAACTCAATAGGTCAACTCTCTCTTGCGTAATCAAACATAACCATTGTTTAAATGTGCTGTATCTGTTTTAACCTTTTACATATAAAATTGTTTATATTTCCTTTCTGGCTCTGATCCTCTTAATAATAATTACAATCGAAACATATTCAAACTAATAACATAGAAACATATGATCATTATTGCAAACAAATTAAGTATTTCTGTAAACAATAGATTTGAAAATATAAGTGTGTTGTGTTCCTTGAGATTGTGTGATATATATGTCACATGAAGCTAATATATATATATACACCTGCACATCACTTTGCCTGAAAAAACAGACATGAATCTGAACTTAATGCTGATTGAAAAGTGTAGTTTGAGTTAATTCATTGATTATTTGACTTTAGTTTGTGGAGCTGTCCTCTCCAGTTATATCACTGAATACACCCCTATTGATGTCATACAACACAGTTCAACAGCAGCATGGTTTAAAACTCACCTCCCTGAAGGTAGGACTTGTTGCAGGACTGCTGCAATATACTGTATTAGTTTTAGTTAGGTGTCCCTAACAAGCTAACAAGTACAAGTATTAAGGTTTACAATGTTAAATAAGTGTATATGTGTCTAGATAATTACCATAGGTTTTACAACAGAGTACATATGTGATGCTTCAACGGCCAATTAAGTTATTTAGGCATCAACAGAGTGTGTCCCTCCCTAACCTAATCATTGTGTGTATTTTGGAGTCTGAGTACACTGTATTCCTGTTCTGGTAAATCAATTAGCTGATCAGTGGTCTTTAGTGATCAGTACTGCCTGCAGAACAGCAGTGACCTATTACAGAGACTGACCAGAGAAGGACCAGGAAGAGCTCTGCCATTGACACAACAGTGATTTGTCAGTAACAATCCAAATGAAGTTCTATTCAAACTCAATCAGCAAACACCGAGTCCAAAGATACTGCAACTCACATCAATACACTTGTATAATCAGAAAACTGTGTTAAATAAAGCAGGTCTACATGATCTTTTATTGTTGCTATGGGGCTTATTCATCTGCTCAGTGACAACTTAAAGTTAGACAGGCACAATTTCAGCACGCCTCTGCTGGGGTTCACAGGGGGATAATCCACTGTTGCTGCTTCACCACTGGAAAGTATAAACCAATAAAAAAGGACACTAATCTCACCAGGCATGCATCCAGAGAGGCTCCAAAGGGGGGCACGGCTTTCTGCAGCCTGCCCCTGATCCTCTCAGCTGCACGATGGGAATGTTTGCATTCATTTATTTTGAGGTTTTGCACAATATTATTTTCTCGGCCATGTGTATACCTTCCATAAAAAAATCAGCTGTCTCCATCAGTGGGGCTGTTCCAGCTAGCATTGATCGTACGTCAGCTACATCAGCATGTGCTGAATGAATCAGCTCACCCATTGATCCATTGTGGCCTCATCACACACACACACACACACTCTCGGTCAAACCAGTGCTGTGGCATGAAACAAGTGATCTGGATATATAATTGCTTTACTTTTAGTTTTTATTCTTGTGATCTAAATATTACTTAAATTACTGTGACGTGTTTTGTGTAATCATTTTTCAAAATGAATTCACCAAAGACAATAAAAATGTCCCACTCTTTAACGTCAGTCTCACATATTTGACCAATAGGGGGCAGCATGAACCAACGAGGACGACATCAAGTCATCTGAAGAGAGCAAGTTCACGCACTTACTAAGTTTATGCCACTTGAACTAAGACACAAATCAATTCCATATCTACGATAATACTTTAATAAAATAACAATTATTGAATACTTTTATATTTATCCCATTCTCACTCTGTCTAAAAGTTTTTCAATGAACCACACAATTAAATGGCATTTACATTTTAACATGTTAATTTTGTAATTCAGCCTTTAATTCATTACCCGCTGACATTCAGTCACAATGTCACATGCAATTTGATATTTGTTGACATTTAGCAAACATCAGTCTTTGCCAAAGTGCTGCGCTGCATTTCTGCAAACCCCGATCCTTGAAAGAATGGCAGCTCTCAACCAAGACCAGTGTGGGGGCAGATGCTGTTTTTCCCCCTCATAACTTTGTATGCTAGCACATAATATCATAAACCACAGCTTCAGCCTCCCACATGATTTCTCTTTCTTTGTTTTATCTTCACACTTTTAAAGGTCATCTGCAAAGATAAGAGACGCAGGTAACCTGAATTTGACTTGGGTGGGTCTGGAGACACGCCTGTCGCACAGAAGAACGTTCAGTCAAGAGGTGTTTTTGCCACAGAGAAATATGATAATAATTTAAAACCAAATGTAGTCAAATCATTATCACAATAAAGGTTAACTTATAGTCTGGGTATAAGGAATAATTTGGATTCTTTACAATCTAAACTGTGTCTCACAATCAAGTTAAGGTTTTGACTCAGTTATTTGTGCTTCATGGAATTAAATGTTTGTTTTGATGCACAACTGACTCACATGTTGCAACAAGTTCAAGAATGACAGATCAGGAGGGTGTTCCAATAACATTTGCGCCGCTTCTCTTTTCCACTGTTGGACAGAATCATATGAGACTTGCTTATAAAGGTTGTGTCACTGAATTGCAGTTCATAAAAGTATTTCCCAACACCAGCTGACATAAAATGAGCTAAGCTTCTGTTCCGTCAGTTCAAAAGTTCTGAGTGAAATATAATAATATTCTTGATTTGTGGTTTTCATCAGACCCTTGAAAGGATGTTTAGCAGAATACAATTATTGAGATTTATTCCATGCTCATTCAATCTGGAGAGGAATAATTGTGTTGCAGGATCTGACATGTCTGTTATGAGTGAATTGCTTCAGAAGATGCTTCAGAAGGGGTTAAACTCTGGTGTGTTTGCTTGGAACTAAAGGCCACAGGAAATGTGATATTGATGCTTTCAGATGCATTTGTGAGCTGAGCGTCGGTCTGTACGCCCACATGCATCTCGCACATACATAACGCGGCTGTTTGAAAAAATGAGAGGGTGTTCTCTGCAGCAGCTGCTATTTGTCTCGAGGATGGATGGATTTACACAAGATCTTCACATGCAGAAGTTCTGTTCTATTCGGTGAAAATAGAAAATGTGTTTCCATGTGTTTATTTAATTGTAATTTGACCATAAAAGACCAACCTACTATTTCATTAATCTTTAAAGGGCAGTGTACAATGGCAGTAAAGCACATGATCAAAATGTAGGGTGTTTTACAACATCGGTGTGTGGTGAAACAAAAGCTGGCGTGTGTGTGTGTGTGTGTGTGTGTGTCTGTGTTTGTTTGTTATACACCAGTGGGGGGGTCAGGTGAGTTTGCAGCACTCACCATTACGTTGGATTAACAACAGCTTTCTCCTGCTAACACGAAGCTGTGAGGCAAGAGGATCATTCAAGTGGCAACACTTTGGAGGTTTAGAGCACATCAACCGCTGTGTTGCTTATAAAGATTAACCTGAGATGGTTCACGTGCTGGAGAGAGACACAGAGGTTAGAGGGAGTGGAGCAGCCTGTGTACACAGGCGGATCTATCATTCTGGCCTTAGATTAAACTGAATTTACTCATTCTCAGAATAACATGGATATTCAAACCATCAATGTAGTATTCAATGTGCTGTGAGGCAAATCCACATATACCATTATAAATCCACACAGAAAGCCTCTGGTAAAATAATGTAGTGCCGCAGTCCCACCATGTGTATAGCACTGTGTAAATACAAATTCTGATCAAAAAATAAACTGGAGAAAAACAATGACTGAGAAACTCATCCCTGCAGAATCAAGGATAAAAATAACAAAAACACACAGGTATTAAAAGCATTTACTCAGGGAACACAAAGTAAATTTTAAAGTGTTATTTAAGCTGCACCGTCAATGATCCAAACAGCATCAAGATGTCTGTTCTTCTCTAACCACAGTGTAGCCCCAGTCACCAGCCTAAATTGGCTGATTAGAAATTAATGGGCCCCTGTGCTGACAGGCTCCAGGGATCTAAAGGTAAAAAGTGCATCGTGTCATTAATACTTACAATCCCGGCTCGGATTGGAGCCACACAAAGAAGTGAGGTTGAGGCAGTTGGATGCGGTCTCACGGTGGAAGAGAATGAGGTAACGACACAAAGAAAAACGGTCAAGAACTGAAAAAAAAATCACATGCTTGCATACTTACACACAATAATAAGACAAGCACCACTCTTATTTTATCACATTATATAATGTGTCAATCGTTTTTCATAAGTCGACAAAACATATTCACTCTTTTCTAAAATCTAATTTGAGTTTTTTTTTTTTAGTTTTCTCCTATTGAATAATTCTGACTCTGCTGCTGTGACATCAATAAAGTTAATCTTAACTTAATCATGTGCACAATTTTTAGAATAACGTTCCAAAATATAAAATATCAAAAAAGAAGAAATATACAACACATTTGACAACAATACGCTCCCGGCACTTTATAAGGCTTTAATAACTGTTTATTCACTGAGGGGTTGGGTGTGCGCGTGTGTGAGCGCGTGTCTGTTTTTTAGTCTGTTTGTGTGTGTACGTGCATGTGTGTATGTGTGCGCGCGTGCCCTGTGTTGTGTCTGCTGACGTCACCGCTGGAACTGCCTTGTCACGCGGGGTTAGTAAAAGTTGGGATAGCTCCGGAGAGAGAGAGACAGAGAGACACAGAGAGAGAGGGAGAGAGAGAGAGATAACGGGATAACTGCGGGGAGAATTCACTGGATTTCATATCGCTCATTAATCTGCGGCACAAACGCTTCATGTCGCGGAGCCGCGAGAGACACGAACACACGCGCAGGCGAGTTTGACCCAAGTTGGAGGCAGCGTTTCGGGTGGCGAGCCGCCGGAGGAAGCGGGAGGCTGCGCGCTGTGTTTTCTGTGTTTTTGTTGAGCGGGAACTAATTTTAAAAAAGAACAACAGTTAGGAAGCAGTTAGGAAGTGACATGAGCAGCGGCTGAAGTCAGCCGGTAAATGCGGTGAGGTTCTCGGAGAGCGAAAACTGCTCCAGCGGTCGACGGTCGAGTGGCGGGGTGGGGGGGTGAAAACCCCGAGCTGTCAAACCCGATGACTACCGCAAACTGCCCCGGCACCGAGGAGCTGGACTTCCGCCTGATCTTCGGGGAGGACGGGCAGCAGCAGGCTTTAGGCCCCGCAGGTCAGTGAGCTTTCATGCCGCCTGTACCGGGGCTAAACTTAAACAACGTGTTGTTAAGCTGGCGCTGCCTGAAACTTAGCCGGCAGCCCTCGACTCCATGCCGGCGACCCGACCTGCAGACCTGCGCTCTGCAGAGGAGGAACCGACATTTATTAAAGTCTTATTAACGTCTACCCTGTTTCTGTTTCTCTTCCTGGGAAATGTAGACATTAAAAAAACCCCACCGTGCGTCTTCTCCACACCATGTCCACAACCTGCTAGCGGGTTAGCATAAGGGCTGCTTGGGCGAATCAAGTTTTAAAACGTGTAAAATACTCGCAGTGTGTGTGTGTGTGTGTGTGTCGGGGCGGGGGGGGTGAACTTGTCAGCGGCGTGTGGCTGTGGCACGCTGCAGCACTGAGCTACAGGCTCGTCGGTGACAGGGTTTAAATTCAGTTTGGCCGAAAAAAGGAAGAGTTTGAAGAGACAATTCTGCAAAGTAACGCATGCTAATGTTGCCAAAACGTTCACTATCTCACTGTTTACACAACAAGTCAGAGGCAGGACAGACATGTGCACTGTGTTATTTCACTGTAAACAGTCTGTGCTGCAAGTCCGTGTTTACTACTGTGTAGTGTCATTTATATCCCCTATACAACATGCAACCAAGGCAATACATTTACAACAAAAGGAGGCACAGACAAGATTGAAACAAACATATATTTATAATAGTATCTTACAAAGAGACAACTGTAGAATACCAATGTGCCTGATATTTGTACCTATAAAATATTAATGTAATACACGTGTTTCCACATCCATCACAGCAAATTGTTGTATATTGTGTGTATGCACAGGATGTGTGCAACAGTACGTCCAGTTAAATTCAGGTTTAAAAATTATAATTTAAGTAAATAAAATTAAGTTAATAAATTCTTCAGTAATGAAATCCCGTTGGTAAAAGTATTTAAGTAATGTGACAGAATAAAAATTACTTTATCAATTTTATTGTCAAACGATACAAAAAATGGTTATATTGACGCGAGATGTTCCACGCATTGTACCTTGGCAAGTTCTGTCTCTTCACAGCCCTCATATGTGGGAGTAAAAAGTTTTGAATCCAATTCTTTAATGCAGCTCAAGCAGGTATAAACCTGTTAAAGTTTGTCAACTTTATCATTACGTTATGATAAAGCCAATACTTTTTAGAACTTTTTAAAATTTTTAAAAATAGCAGTTTAAATTTTGAAATATTTGTGCGTCATTGAAATTAAATGTTAAGGACATAAATACAGAGATACTCATCAGATAATTGTAATGATGCTTTCACGCGATACAACACCATAGAAAAATAGAAATGTGTCATTATTCCAGGGATCATTGATTTAAGGTGTCTTTTATGTTTGATGCCGTAGGTGCATGACAGTCATTTCTCTCTTACCCAGACGAAGCAATGCTTCAAAGTAAAAGTTCTGAATAAAAGGAGCAACGTTGTTTTTCTATGAAAAGTTTAAATTGAAAAATATAATCACAGTGGAGAAGAAGTTATTATTACAGATGTGGAATTCCTGGGTTTATTGATTAATATGATTACAGTAGCAACAAAGTAAATAGAATTAAGATATGAGGCAAATAGTTTGGGAAACCATTAAATGTTTAGTTATCTTGCAGACAAAAGAACCAGTAGTTACATGTTAGCTGACGTCTGAGTTTTGGGTCATTGATTTGATGATTGCAGGTGTTTGAAAATAGCAGAATATTAAGAGAAGAATGCACTCACTCAGCAGGGATATTCAGACGTCTGCATTACGCGTCACAGTTGCAGAAAAACAGGTCAATTTTGATTGTGGAAACTTGATTCGATTAGTGTTTCAATGAAATGAAAATGAATTAGAAGTGACTGAAGAGGCAGTGGAAATAATCTGTTATCTGATGTTGCTAAAATGTATAATACATCCTTTGTTATCCTGGGGAATGAGGCTTCTGCCTTTTAGGTTTGGGTTTGTCATTTCATTAACATTTGGGTAACCATAACACACTCCATTTTATGCAAAAGCTTAGTGACTTAGGAAAAGGTCATGAGCTTGATTTGAACCCACAAAGTAATACATGTGTGGCATTTGCCTCGGTCTCCTCACCCATGCTAAGTTGAGCTCCTTCATTTGTTTCTGTCTCTGAGCCTAAACCGTTGGAATCAGTCACTTCTCTGGCTTTGTCCTTTTCATGAATCTCTGGCAAAGTAAGGACTCTGTGAAGGTTTGGCTTGTGCTGTTATAGATCAATTTTTCCTTTCATTAAAAAAGACGTTTAATTTGGAGATGGGACGAAGGGAAAAAAAACTGCAGCTGGAATAAGTGTAGGAATAAAAGCACCACTGTGTAAGTGGTTTAATCTGGTCCAGACTGTATGACTTGGCCCAAAAGGGGGTGCCTGTCCAAATTAATAACTGAGGTGTAATACAGGATCATGAAGCCAGAGTAACAACGAGGTGCATGCTGCTGCCTTGGTCTCCATCGCTCAAGGCACAGGCTCAAGTCCAGACTTGTTTTTGCAACAACCTCTTCTGTAAATATCTCACAGGTTTCTACATCACTGAGCATCTAATTTGTACATGCTGCTTGAATGGTGGTCATGAGCAGGTTGCATCTTACTCTATCATGGGGTTCAGCCATGGATGTTGGCCTCCTATGCACTTTGACTTTCACTCCATCCAAGCGTCTGTTATCTCACTCTTTTTCAGTGCTTCTACTTACACATGTGAAAGTGATTAAGCTATCTGCGTTGGTTAGATACACTCATCTTTTTTGTATTTCTGTGTCTCAATGTGTTTTCTTGCTATGCAACAGTCACTTCTTTGCGGTGAAATAAGCCACTGTTCAATTCAGGGTCACTAAACATTGATTTCAGGGTTTTCCCCCGATTCCCTCTGTGAATCAGCTTAACTAGAAAGTGAGATATGGTCATTTATAGTTCACTGGAAACATAGCAAGGTTAGAGTCAATACTCAGCAAAGGCTTTGTATTTTGACAACCAGGCGTATCTAACTTGAGAAATTATGCTTTTTAAAAACCTCCTCTTGGAATATGTTTCACTTGGAAATGGAAATGGCCTCAATCACTTGTTATTTAGATGTATTATTTAATCAAAAGATGCGGTGTAATCGATTTACTTGAAAATTGAGTTCAGCTTATTGTCACAACATCTGACTGTACCGAACATTTCATTTGGTACGGCCAGTTGACACTGAAGGATGGTTGTGCTGTGGATGTGGCAGAGGTAAGGCTGTTAAAAATTCTGATTATTTCATGCTACAGAAGTGTGAGACTTAAAGCAATAAGATTCTGCACATTTAACCACCTTGTGTTTTAAAACAAATACAGCAACAATAGTATTTTAAAAGTTGAAAATTGTTTTATTCAAACTGGTCAAAGTTAGACCCAGTCAAAGTTGACCTAATCTATGTTAAGATGTCGAAGACTCAAAGACATGGAATGATGCAGTATTGAGTCACAAGCACACATTTTTTTTTAAGGGTTTCTTAAGACTTAAATGCTTAACGCTCCTTTAGTCAAACCAGTTCCCTTGTAAATTGTTACTTGCACAGCGGTGAAGTGAGACCTATTTGCATAAAAATTGGAGAAGGTGGTGGTGGGGAAATGTAGAATGTTGAAATGTGGACTAGTGACGTTATGGTAAGACAGAACCATTTGAGCTGCATTTTGAACTTTGCGTTGCATTGTAACAGTAAAGGAATCTGTTTAGAAACTCACTAAGCTTTATTCTATAACTGTGATGTCATCCCATCATTACATTGATGAGGTCCCAACATCATTTCAGTCACATCAGTGATTGACAATGGTAATGAGCCTCTCATCAGTCACACTGATTGTTGATTCCTGTTGCCAACTTACTGAGAATTTCCGTATGAGAACGAGCCACTTCTTTGCTCTGATATGTCGCCTGAAGCCTTTTCCAAATTCTTTGAGCTTAAGGTGCTCGTCACATAGCTGCAGCAAGTCTTTCTATGACAGGCTTTCTATGCCTGAAGAAGCTTATGATACACGCCAGGGTGAAAAAGAAGAAATGAAACAATGAAAGTCAACTAATTATCAATCTGTTGATATGAGCTGTGTGGAGCAAAGCAAAAATGTTTCACATGATCTTTAGTCTTTTGGCAACAAACCTTTAGGTTTTGTGAATTGTTTAATTTGAAAATGTAAAAATATTTACACACAATATTCATGTGGTCTGACCCTTGAAAGAAATTCTTTTTAATGGCATTCATTGTTAAAATCTTAAAATCTTAATATATGGTTATATATTATACTATATAACCATCAGTCAATGATTCTGCGAGAAGGAGGATACCTTTACCACCTGAGGAAGCAGCAGCCACAAACTTGCTTTTCAATCAAGTGTCCTAGATTGAGCTCAGTGTCAATATTAACTGTTGCAAAACAAAGAAATTTGGCCCAAGGTCAATTTTCATAGATAAATAGACATGCATAATGTGTTCAAATGTCAGTTTTTTTACAGCACCAGCTAACTGCGACAACTCTGAATGCGGCTGGGTGTGTCAGTGTGCGTGTTGGGTTCGCCTGAGCTCGTCCTCAAACTTGCTGTCATATGAAGTATCAAACAGGGTTCGCTTCCTTGTACATACTAAGTTGTTTCCCTTCAAAGTTTTGAGTCTAAAATAACTAAATAAATAAATAACATTTAAAAAATAAAAAAAATGGCCTCCAATTAAAAATAACATAATCTTACAGTTATGGCACCAGCTTGAGTTCTTGATGTACCACTTACCCCATTTGCTGGGAAGTGTCTTTTGTGCCACAGCGCCTGTTGTGAAGTGACTGTGTGAGTGGTAGAAATAGGTATCAGTGAGTAGAGGGTTATGCAGGTCATGAGCAGTGGCCTCATTGGACTTTAGAGGTGGTTTGAGGCAGGAGGGGGGCAGAAGTGCCCTTTATGGGTGGCAGAGTAGTAGATCCATAGTGGAGGTTGCTGGCTGTCTGCCCAGACATGCCATGTGGGATTCAGATGGCAGGGTGGAATAAAAGGAGAGGGGAGCTCGCCGCTCTCCAGCAGCTGGTAAGGGAAATGGGAACAGCTTTTTGTCTCACCTACTCACCTTATCGAGACATTTCTCTGTTCCATTTTTTTCATATTCCAAACACTTTGCCTTTTATTTGAATCGCTAAACTTAAAATTATTTTTGGTGGTTTGTCGCTCACCGCCACACCAGTAACGATCGTTGCAGACCAGCTCACAGGACGACTGGGGCTTCCTTCCTCTCACGCTGCTTTCTCAGGATATGAAAGAGACCACCATTGACATCAGAAAGACTGATGTAGGCTAATGAAATCTCCAGATGCCAGCAGTCACCACAACCGCTAAGTTTCTTGTCAGGTTTGATTTTGCTGTGCTAAGCTACCTGCAACTTTTTCCTGCAAAAATATGAGGACATGTCACAGAACATTTCTGTCACAATGTTGTGATTAAACCGAGAGCTGCTCAGTGGAGAAATCCATTTTGCCGTGTCTCTTTGTTGTCATTGCTCTGGTTATTTGAAGCAAGAGCACCATCCTCTCAGTCCTTGTCGTGGGAAAGACTGAAAGAATGAAATTACATCGCTCTCTTGGTGGACTATTTTGAGCTCCCAAAGAGAGTGGCAGAGGGCAGACGGCAGGTTCTAGTGACTGGTCGGTACTTAGGGCAGGAGAATCCCTCTCGCTCTAGCACGTCTGCAGCCTCCAACTTTGTACTGCTGAAGCCCTTTTGTGATCGTAACGAGGAGAGGGGTGGAAGAATGCTGTGCGCCACATCGTCAGGTGAGTGTCTTGGCACTCCCAGACTCAAGCCAGGTGTGTTTTGTGTGCACGTGTGTGTATGTGTGTTTATCCTGGCTTAAAGGTAGAGGGGTGGGAGCAGCCACTTAGAAAAACAGCTGTTGCTGGAGCAAAGGCAAAGTTTCAAATAATATGAGTCAGTCACCAAAATGACAGGAGATTATATTCATTTTTTCACTTTCACAGACATTTGATGAGAGTTGTCAACTTTAAATATTATTTATAGTATTTTATGTTTTATGTTCTACAGTTGACTTATACTTCGCCAATGTCCAGTTGGCCTTTTAAATATTCGTATCATTCTATTTGTGGATCTTGTTGCTGACTGTTAATATGTAGATTATCACGATAACAAACGTCACAACAAGACAATACACAAAACAGAAAAAAAGGAAATAAAAGTGAAGCTTTGGTTATTTTTAGGGAAAACGATTTTGTAGTGTTTGGAGTTTCTAGACTTAAACTTTTGGTTTCAGATGAATGGCTGTATGTGTTAGAATCTCGTGCACCCAGAAGTTGTGACGTTTCTATGAAAATGTAAAGACGAGAGAGGCCAAAGGTCAGACGGTCACGCATGAGGTCCACATCTGGGGCAAGATTACCATGTGGGTGCCCCCTAACCTTACTGAACTGAAGGGGTCCCAGCATCTACTGTGATGAATGAGACATTTGTTTCCCAGGGCGAGGCATGTGTAACTATGTGTGGCATCTGTCTAGTTTAAATTTAGTGTAACTCAAGCTACCGCTGGCTGCGCTGTATCAACATGTCAGAGGCTGCACTACACCCAAGAGAAAGCTGTCGAACTCATGCGTCTAGTTTCACTTTTTTGTTTCTTCTCTGCTATACTGGGGTTAGCTGGCTTCAATCCTGTTTTATTTTAAGGCCACCCATCAAAGCTATTCTTCATTCAGGCTAATGCTCAGTATTGGCAAATCTTTTGAGGCGCAGTTTTTCTTGTCCCACTCCCCAATATATATCACAAGATGGGGTGCGACATTCTGAAATGAGTTACAGAGAAGCAGCGATTGTGGGTTGTAGATGGAATAAACAGGAAAATGTTCAAATTAAGATAATGTGGAACACTTCACTCACACACTCCCACTGGGGCCCATGTGGCTGAGTGGACCTTACGACATGGGTCATAGTTGGAATGTGGACCATGTGGACTTTGACAGCTGGGCAAAAAGGAAATTACACACAAATTGTGGACAGAGGATTTAATCTTACCATTACTATAACTGCTCATCACTTCATGCTCAGAGGAGAAGAGCAGACTATTCATGAGGTTAACATACTCTGTAGTCATCTTGTTAAACATGTGTTGACTTGTAGAGCAGTAAAAAGACAACAAACTCTAGACATTTAACTTTTAGTATTACCATACACGCACTATACATTTATTTTCTGGTCAGTAAATTGTGCCCCCCTGTTTAACTCCTGCAATTATTTCTGTTGATTTGTGTTGGTCTGATTGCAAACATGATAAAGAGCAACATGACTCTCCTCGAGGCAGTGGAGACCATTTTTTATCACCTTACTGTCTCCTCTTTTTCTGTCCCACTACCTCAACTAACAGACGGGAAATACATAGGCTTGCATAATTGTGTAGCTAATCTGCGTGAAGATGCCTGAATGTGATAATTTACTATATGCATTCATAACCAGCCTTCATTTTTTAATTAAATCATAGCATAATAATCAGTTGGTTTGGCGGTGACAGCAGCATTCACGGAAAATCTGAATAAGCCGAGTTATAATTATGCTTTTTTGAGATTAATTTGAATGTCGGGGCTTGTCCCTTGTCACGGAGATATTTACAAATAGCACAGCAACTGATTTATATCCTCCAACCCAAATGATTCTTTTATGAATTAGTTTGGCACACAGTTATTGACACTGTTTTTTATGTATTCTGACTTTACCCTAGTGTTTTCTCTCTCTCTCTCTCTCTCTCACTCTCTCTCCCTCCCTCCCTCTCCCTCTCCCAGCTGGCTTTTTCAGGCACATGCACAGTCACCCCTGACAGATTGTTTAAATGTCACCCCTGCTAGCAGTCGCCTCTGATGTTATCTGCTGTGGGTTATTGCTGGCCGTCAAGCCGCTTGTGTTCGCCTTGGAGGCCAATCTTCTAATGCTCTGCAGCTTTACCAATACATAATGTACATGAGTGTGCAAGCGACCACAATATTGGGAAAAGCCAAGCTAAGGGAGGAAGTTGCAGCATGTATGTAAACATAGTCACAGATACAACAAAGAGGCGAACAGCAGTTGTCAGACATATGAGTGTATACAATGTTAAAGTAAAATACTAACCATATTATTGTTAAAAAGAAGTTCACAAACGATTAGATGCTGCTAGTGTACATTTTCTGCTGTATTGGTGTTAATCTTATTTGAGTAAATATTTGCCATTAAAATGGTTTTTAATAAATGTCACATATAATTTTTTTTAATGATGTTAAAAATATAGCCATATATTTTTCTAGATCTCTTTTAAAATAAAAACAATCTTAAAGGCAATTAGTGAGATGTGTGAATGGCATCTGTGCATTGGTGTGTATTTAGTTCAGGTGGTTACTTGGCACTCTGTGTTCAGCCCATAATGTTATCTCAGCATGAGATTGTTAATTAGGAGCTTAATTTAGCTGCTGGCATATGTTAACTTTGACTTAGGCTGCCATAGTTAAGCCTCCGTTGGCTGGTGAATCTGCTGTGACGGCACAGGAAGGCTTCTTGATGTGTCCCTAACATAACATTACAGGATAAGACACTAACAAGGCTCTGCAGGTGCCAGATGACACAGAGATCCATACGTCAGGACTTTACCATATTTGCTGTGTCCTGCAGGATTTGAGATAAATCTATTCCATTCTCGCTGATATTTGGGTTTCGTTCTTTCTCACCCTCACTGAGTTTTATGCGTGCTGTTAACCACCTCCACACACAGGGATCACAGCTTGGCACGCCCAGCCAACAAGGTCTACAGCCACAGGTGGAGGCCAGCCCTTACAATATGTGTGTGCTTGTGCGTCACAAGCAGTGTGTTTAGAAATGTAGGCAACCAGCCAGGCACTTGGAAAACCCAAGGGGGAGGATTTATTATTAGCTTATTTGAACTCTCCTGGGAATTGCTGCAAATATACATATGAAACCAAATATTTTATTTAATATAAATGTTTTCATTTGAAAAATGATTTGACTGTCTTTATTTCACATTAATTTCAATTAATTAATTGGGCTTGTCTTCAGAGAGAGTGATGATGGACAGTCCAAGAAACACGAAACAAACAAAATGTTCATTAGTATTACATTTTTTATTTTTAAATTGATTATTTATCCAGGTAATATGCCAGTAATCCCTTGAGGTTTACAGTAAATTGTGTTCTGGCACAGCTTGCTGTGGTCTGTCGGTCAGTAGCTCTTTAGCAGAGCTGAAAGAGGAGACTGGGCCGAACACAAAGCCTTCTGTATAGGGGATGTAAGCAGAGCCGGCTCTAATCAACTTGCTTGCCCACCACAAAGGTAACCTGGGTTTAGGTTACCATCTTGCCTCAACACCACATGGTGTTGGCGCAAGTGGGTAACCTTAGACGGTAATATGAATTAAGGTGTGCGTGCACACACGCACACAAACATGCATGAACACAGACAAACAAAGCACATGGCATGAGCATAAAGAGGCTGTGCAACAGGCATACAGGAACATACACAGATGAATTGACCACTCACACAGTTTTACACTCGTACTCACAAATACTACTATACTACTCTGTATACACACAAGGAGAGGTTGAAAGATTGTGTGTGCAACAGCAGGAACCTGTCATCCTCTGTGGGAGAGAATAATATCTTCCCCCTCTCAGTAGTAAACTAGACTTACTCAGAATGCGTGGCCTGTGTGTCAGACTCGGTCACAGGACCCTGACACACTTTGTGTGCAGTGAGAGTATGGAGGAGGGAGGAACACAGTCTCTGTGGATTATCCCTCAAGGGAGAATCCCCAGGCTGTGTGACAGTCAGCCAGAAAAGCTTGTCAAGCTTTGTGTGGAGGAGCCTGAGTGAATGCCACCATCAGCGGGCCAGGCCGTTCCCTGTGGTTTCCTTGAGAATACACTGGTGTTTGTTGTGTCACCAACATCCAACGATCCACACTTGACCCAAACATCTCCCAGTGAGGCGGAGCTATTATTAGCTTAGGTACAGCAAAGCCTCTTAGAGGTCTTTATTTAACCGGATTGGCTGTCTGATGTATGGGCACTTGAGGAGTGTGTGAGGTACTTGACTGTCAGAAACAGTGCAGGGGTTTTGCAACCAAGGCCATTGATAAAACATACATCCTCTTCCCTCCCCTCCAATCATCCCCTCTCCTCTGCTCTCCTCTTCCTGGCCTCCTTTCCTAAGATGTTGTTTGGCTCTCACGGGGGTTTCCCACCACCCACCCCTTTTCCCACTCTGGAGGGTTTTAGGTGGCAGGCTAATCTTATTTTAGGGCAAGGAGAGGGCTGTGGGCCAGGTAACATGGTCGTCCCGCCCAAACCTCATCTATGCTAGACTGCCACTTAACTCTCCCCATCATGTGCTATGATGGGTAAATAAAAAGCAGAAAAGTTGATGGACTTTTACTTAGCCTCAAATAAGTCTAAAGCTTTTAATGGCACATGAAGAGAGGGGGGTTTGCCTAAAATAATGGTTTTGTAGTTATATAGCACTATTCTAGTCTTGATGACCACTCTAAGTGCTTCACAGGACAAATTTGCCATTCACCAATTCATGAGGAGCCGTTCCGTTTTGAGGATCTAGGACTCTTCAGAATGCAGGTAGGAAATCTTGCCAACCTTCTGGTTGGAGGCGACCGCTCTTCCCCTCAGCCACATCCACCTGTAATCATGTCAAACAACTTAATGTAGATATGGTTGAATATCATTCCCACTTGACCTGATAACAGTACTGATGCCTGGAATTCTAGCAGCGGTGCTCAAAGGTAGCTTTTTCAGTGTTTTTGACTTCAGAGGCACTGAAGGCCAAAAGAATGTACTTTCATCAAGTCATTTAAAGCAAATTTTGTTTAATTTATCCACTTAATAAACTAACTTAACTCCCATTTAGGATTCACAACAAAACAATGCCACATGAAAACAAAGTGCCAGACTTTCCAGCAAACCATCTTGGCTCATTTCACCGTGACCTTCATTAACTTTCACTCTAAATTTGTGTGTGATAGCCTAATTTACAATAGCAGCAGCTCATCATTGAGTCTGCACCTGAAACTACCCAGCCTAGCCCTGAATTATCTGTGTTCAACGTTGTTGTGGTGTGATTGAGCTGAGCTAAAATTAGTCAGGTCGTGAGATTGAGTTTTTGCTAAGTAGCAAACCAGAGAGACAAACTCTGGATTATATGAAGTCTGGGAATAGCTACTTACTTGGGTTTCTCTGTGTATCATGTGTCATTCAAGGGGCTAGGGTTGCATATCAAAGGTGAGCAATGCAACAACTTTTCAGATTGTTTTGTGTACAGTCCAGATGGCATGGGTGATATATGAGCAATGGTTATGTATATTGCCCTCATTCTCTCTTCTCTTGTACTGTTTCTCTATTTCCCAGTTCAACAGGAGTTAAGTAATTATTCCTAATCTTCACAGCCTGTCTCTTCCTCTTGACTGTGTTGTCCTTCCCTTGCTCCCTGTCAGTCAGTCAGATGCTGTCGTCAGAGGATCTACCACTGAGTCTTGTGACAGGCAGGCATGGCCAGTGCAAAACCAAACAGCTATAAATAAAGAGCTTGCTAGCTGCTACTGCGGCTGTTGCTGCTCTTGGAACAAGAGGGAGGGCAGACACATTTTGTAGATACACACTCTGCTCCCCAAACCCCCCGCCTTGCTTCTACAAGACTAGCCTCAATGACCGATTTAACAGTGCTGTTATATCAGTTTTGGCGACTATAATGGCAAACTATTGACCCATTCCCTGGTAAAGGCATATTTATATAATTTTAAAAAGTAAGAAGTTGTATATTTTATTCATAAATGAATAGGCCACATTACATAATGGATGTATTACATGATGTTTGCAGGATTTTACTTATTCTTATTTATTATTTGCAATAGATTATGGCAGGGTCTGACCATGGTCCTGGGGCCAGTAAACATTTAGGGATGACTGACAAACGGCCAATTCCAAAAATGTTTTAAATGTGTGCATTACAGTGTTTAGAGCACAAACACAAGTGTTATTGAGGATGCCATGCTATTGCAGGCTTAGATGAGCTATATTTTGAGACACTGCACCAAAGTTCTTGTGGCTGGCTAGTCATGAGCATACACTGGTTCTTTTCCTCAGCAGCCATTGTTGTGTGGCATTCAGCTGTTTTTATAATCCATTGTGAGATTTGTTCAGTAAGAAAACACAGCTACAGCAGTTTCTGCTTCAGTTCAGCTCTATAAACAGGCGGCTTATGAAATGCTTATGTGTTTGTGCCAGCAACTGTATTGAGCTAGCACTAACTTTTTACTGTAGATGGCTGTATAATGTCAAGTGTTGTGGGCTTTTAGTAGACTTTTTTGGCACAAATCTCCCAAGTAGAGATAAAATGCCTTATAATGTTTAGTTTTTAACTATTCAAACAAGCAGGTAATACACAAGGCGAGACTCGAAGGACTGTGACTGACATCATAGAATGCTGTTGTTGTCCCTGAGAGGATGCATTACATTTATTGTTCCCACTCTTTTCAAATTTGTGGAGACCCTGATATTGAAGACTTCGGGAATGGCAAAAGATTTAATAACAAATACAACAATTATAGTGATGGGTGTGAACATAGGAGGCGTGTGCCAGTGTGTGTGTGGGGGGGGGGGGTATTCCCAATGGGAGCAGCAGAGCATATCCAGTGGAAGTTTATCAATAACCTCTAACAGAGTAGTGCCAGTGCGGACAAATGAGCTTTTGTCTTGTGTTTGTTTGTGTGGTTGTGTGTTTGTGTGTGTACATGCTGCCTGAGCCAGATGACCTTTGGTATAAATAGCCTGCCGGCGCTAGCTGTGATGACAGCCGACAGCATGCGCCATTGTGTGAATTTGTTTCCTGAGTAGTGCTGTTCATTGGTTATCCCTCTTGGAACAATGCCTGTATGACTGCCTGCTACCCAGCAACACTCTGGCCTCTAATTTCCTGAAACTGGGTTCAGTAATGTAAGCGTAAACTCAGTGCTCAACAGCACCTGCGTCTGTGACCAAATAAGTTTTGCAGTGGCATAGGTTTAGTCCTCTGTTAGCGCAGCACCAGGATGCAGGATGAGTACAGTACTTATAGAAGGAATAATGTATAAACAGGTTATATCTTTTTCCGTGTGTATGTGGGACACATAGCACTGCCACTGTAATCATACTCTAGTGTTGTTGATCAGGATTTTATAATCAGACTGAAACATCAGAAAAAATATAGTGAATTGAAAATTTCTCGGTCTTGATATTTATTTTACATTTTCTTCTCCTAGATCTGGAACCAGATGACAACACATCATTCTACATCCTAAATGTGGGCCAGCCCCAGGCTATGGTCACTAACCACCAATCTATTGGCCTGCCTCGTCATGGTATGCAGTCTCACTCCCAGGCCATCAACACTTCCCCACGCCTTCAGTCACACAAATCAGGATTGGATCCTCCAGGCTACGAGGGACACGACTCAAAGTATGGCACCTCCCCTCTGCTGCCCTCTGCTCCTATGGAGGCACCGAAGGCCTTTGAATGTCCCAGTATCCAAATCACATCCATCTCCCCGAGCTGCCAGCAGGAGATGGATGCCAATGAAGAGGATCTGAGGGCCAATGGCCCAGATGGGGACTATCATGGTGACAGACCTCTATCCAGAGACCACCTGTATTTGCGGCTGGACCACTCATACCGGGACTCTTCACTCAGTCCTAGCCCATGCAGCAGTCTCTCTTCCAGGAGCTGGTTTTCTGATGCCTCCTCCTGTGAATCATTCTCACATGTCTATGATGATGTTGACTCTGAGCTAAATGAAGCAGCTGCTCGGTTTACGCTGGGCTCCCCACTTACTTCCCCAGGGTGTGCCTCCCCTCAAACTGGTACTGGAGTTCTGGAGGAGCAGCCCCATTGGCAACATCACCACCCTGCCTTTGTGCACCAATCCCACTCCATCAGCCTGTCGCCGCGACAGTCACCCTGCCACTCGCCACGCACCAGTGTCACAGATGAAAATTGGCTCAGCCCGCGGCCACCTTCCAGGCCATCCTCCCGTCCCACCTCACCCTGCGGGAAGAGGCGTCACTCTAGTGCTGACATCTGTTATCCCAGCCCATTGTCTCCACATCACTCACCTACACCCACGCCTGGACCTTCACCCAGAGGCAGCGTTACAGAAGACACCTGGATTGGCAGCCCTTCTGTGGGCATGTCGCCCTTTCAGTGCTGTCCATCAGAGGCAGACATCCCATCTAAGACAAGGAAGACCTCACAGGATAGAACAGCTATGCACTCTGGGAAAGGGGAGCTGGGGCTAGATGACCAAGGAAATATGTCCCCTAATCTAGACTCTCCCTCAGACGAGTCCTTGCACAGCCTGAAGAAAGATGGGCCCGGGGAACAATTCCTCTCAGTGCCCTCCCACTTCTCATGGAATAAACCCAAGCCCGGTCACACACCCATATTCAGGTACATTTGCTGATGTTGATGAGACTATTCGGGGGGAAAAAAGTAGGACTTAGATTTTTACCATATTATCCAAGTGAGTCCCAATATTTCATCTGGTTCACACAATTTCCAGTTTCTACAGTATTTAAACATACATTTCTGATGCACTATTCTAAAACTTGAAAGTGTTTTTAGCTTAGAGCCAAAAACAGAAGGTGATGTGGCAGTTACATCCCCTTTATCAGTATTTCTGTAAATTATTAATACCTGTAAAAATGCTTGGCAAGAAACAACATGCTGTCCAGCTTGAAATGAACAATTAGCAGGTCAAGGCTAAACAATAGACCTCAGTGGTGAATGTTTTTATTGATTGTGAGCTGTCATAAAGATTGAAAATCATTTTTGATCAAGACGTCAGGCATAAACATTGTAGACCAGTAAATTACTGTCACAGCACCTTTGATGATAACAGGTGTTGATGTATCTGTAAATCAATGTTCAGTTAAATTGAACTTTGAGCCTTGTGTCAGTGGTATATATTTGCCCGTACAGTATAATTCATTTATTAATTTGTGAAGGGAATCACAGAGCTCAACACCTACACCAATTCCTCCACCACATAAACACAAAGGACCAATATCCACATTAAAGAGTAATGGGTGCAAAGAGAAACACATGATGGGGCTGTTTAAGGAGAGTTCTGTTCTCCAGTGTGTGCAGCAGATGAAGACATGGCCTTGTTTGCTTTAACTGGCCCCGAACTCTGTAAACCAGCACTGGACGCATATGGTAACTTAGGGGTCAACACATGCACACATAGACACAACTCCAGCGCTTGTTCACATAGACCTAACACTTTGCAATGACTGATGATTCACAGTCATTGATGTTTGATCTTTGCATCTTTGTCCTTGTAACTTAAATTTCCCTCGTGAGCCCCTGACAGAATAATGCCTATCACATATTTCTCCCTGAGCTTTCAATTGTTTCACAAAAGCCGCTATTATTCAGTAAATACAGTTTGTACAACTGTATGCACAAGCCTTGATTACAGATCCTAATCAATCAGAAAGAATAATCTTGCATGTCATTGTTGCAAAGAGAGAACCATCTCATGCAGCTTCACTAGTTTAAAGCACAGTAATCTGTTGTGCCTGCTCTGTTTGGTATATGTTTAATTATGGGTATGTGTACATTGTTTGAAAATTTAGAATTTAAAATTTGTAGATGCAAATAATTGGATGTGATTATAATGGTGAAACCTATAGAGAGAATTGATTGGTGCTGTTGCTATTAGAGTCAAAGGTTGTGCTATGTTAGTGCATAGGCCAGTGCTCCTGCTCTGCTCTGTCACAAAGCTCATATTTCCTCTGTCCTCCTCTACTCCTGTTACCATAGCAGCGATGCAAACCCACACTTCCTGGGTGGTTATGTCATGGATGCTGGGAGGAAAACACAATGGTCAGGATGAATCTGTTTTGTGTCCTAGATAAAGCCACTGAGAATTTTAGATATTGCAGCAGCACAATATAAATTCATCATGGTAATTTCTCTGAACAATGACTAGCATATAGTACAGCAGATGTGCCTGTATCACATCTGACCTGTCTAGTTAGTATTGGGGTGGAACCTAGTGCAGATTTTCTTGACATCTTCATGTTGTAGGAAAATCCCCTGACTTAGTCAGATTTCTAATTCAACAGGAATTATTGGGCTGCAGAAAACCTAAATACAAAAACTTTACAACTAAATCGAATTACTGTTGATTAGGTTGTAGCCTGATCTGAGACAGATTATGAAGTTCAGTGGCTGTACTGAAAATGTGGCACTCATTTCTTAAGTTCAGTCTGATCAGATTTGTCTGCACAAAGCCTGCACTTGACAGGTATTTGGAACAGGAGGAAATTGGGGAGACAGCCGCACTGGCTAAAATTGACTTTCCCTTAAAAATATTTGTTCTGTCAAAAAATCCATCCTGGATGTTAGACTCTTGCATGCTAACAGTCGGAACTGTCTTTGATTATAGCCAAATAAAAGCCTAAGCCATCATGTGACAGGGAGCACAAAGAGCTTACAGTGGTTAATGCCAAGGCAGAGCTCCGTGTGCTCCATAGAGTGTCTGCCCCTCAGCCCATCAGACAAGTCCCTGACTCAGGCCTAGCATGCAGCACCCTAGACATAGACACACAAACACACATTATTTTCTGCTCAGCTAAAATATACTTTTTAACAGTGGCCAGCCAACACACCTGATTGACACACATCGCTTGTTTGTGAAAAACAGCAAGAAGTGACAGGGATTTACATCCAGTTCTGGTCATCTTGTCAAGTTTTACACATGTACTGATTGGTGCAAACATTTGAATACAATCAAATAAACTGTAAATATAATCCAAACAACATCATTAATGTTGGAGAACACATTTAACAAATATGAGTCAATCTGTGGATGAAACAGGTTCTAAACATTTTTGCTAAACTGATCTGATTCGCATAGATGGAGAGATGCAGTGTTTCATTTTTGAGTGCAACTGTTCAATTATGATTGTAGTATATGGAGAAAAAAAGGGCAGCAGGGGAAAACAATGCCAGCCTTAGTTGTGCACTGCACAAACATAAACTTGTAATGTATGCATGCACACACCCATAGACTCACAAAGAAAAGTCCCTCTTCGACTATGATTCAGCCTCCAAGTCTCTGGTTGACCTATTACACAGGCTATGCTTAAGAACATGATTAATGTATATGGGCATTCCAATGATTCATTGTCTGGTGAGGCTAAGTATACCCCCATTTTATACCTATTATACTGTCTTAGACCATGAAGGGGGAATACCACCTTTTAAACCTTTGAATGGTTCCAGGAAGCCTGACACGAGGTTACTGTCATCAGACATAAAGCAGAGAGACAGGTTTTCTAGCTTGATGTCGTAACTAGAACACATCTATACCAAATGATTTGAAAATAAGGTATGATTATGCAAGTAAGTATTCCAGTGGAAAACTCTTATGGTTATGGCTAAAATGCATTTTCAGCCACAAACATTTCAAGTTCAAATCAATATCTGACCATATATTAAACAAAACACAGTTTATTATAGTTTTATACTGAAGTTGTTGTAATGTGTGTTTATGCCTATGGTATTCTCTCCCCAGGACCTCCTCCCTGCCTCCCTTAGATTGGCCATTGCCAAGCCAGTTTGGCCAATATGACCTGAAGATAGAGGTACAACCAAAAGCCCACCACCGAGCTCACTATGAGACCGAGGGCAGCCGAGGAGCCGTCAAAGCAGCATCCGGAGGCCATCCTATCGTCAAGGTATTTGGGTATTTTCCCACACGCTTGCATTTGGCACTGTACTTCCTACTCCACAGTTTTTTTGCCCCATTAAACAAAATGTGAGCACTGATGTTTCTACCATGCAGGGGATTGAATATCCCTTTGAGGTCAGGACTGATTTACTGTCTGTGTTAACTCGATTCTGGCACTGGCCACTTATCATCCAACTCCCTTTGCGTCAAGCAGACGACCAAAATGCCAACTGTCGCAGCCTTTGGTGATGAAAGAAAACATGAAAGAAAAAGAGAATCAAGCTGAACAAAACATATTTACAGAATTTAGCAGTGACTTCTTGGCAGGGATTGCATGTGACTGCAACAAAGTCTATTTTCAGTTTGAACATCTATCACAACTAAAATCCATTATCTGATTGTTCAAAACATGACTAAAAAGCATTTGTAAATGTTTATAGCTCAGACATCATCCAGTTGATAGAAACAACATTTGATTTTAGGTTTCATCTTACGTAATTTTACATGTGTGGATCATAACGTGGATCCGTTCCCACAGAAAGACAGTCAGTCAACCTGGTGAAGCAGGATGACTAGCAGGCAGTCGCCCAAGCCCAGTCAGCTGCCCTGCAATTTGATAGCGCCTGAAAGAGGCTAGATGGGCCTGTGCAGAGCCGAGGCTGCTTTCTCCCTCTGAGAGAGAGAGAAAGATAGAGAGAGAGCAAAATAGTAAAAGATTCCAGACTCATTAATATTTCAAGAAGCCGGTGACAAGCTTCCTTTGTGTGTATGATTAAGACAGTGCTTTAGAGCTGGGCCATGGCCAGTGTTGTGGAACCCGACAATTCCTGAGATCAGCCTGACAGTTCAGTCAGCTGCTCATATCCTGCACAAGGGGATCACTGCGTCTTGTCTACTATCCTCAGGGCATCATATAACATGTTTCTTCTTTACCTGTACTGTCATCCTTTGGATGGTTGAATTGAATAATATTTTTTCTAAAAACCAAAATGTAGATGTAGAATGTTATCATAAACTTCCTATTTAATATTTGTTAATGGCTTTGAATACAGTATATTATTGGGTCCAAGTGCACAGACTAGATTAGACACTGGCGCTGAATACAACAGGACACATTATTTCTGTGTAAATCTGTCAAACTATATTCAATTATTGTTATTATTTACATTTTGTGTGTGCAGCATGTGTTGACTTAAGATGGGAAGTACATTTGTTCTAAAGTATAAAATTCAAAGCGCTTATTGCACAATATATAAATGAACAATTTAAAAACACAACAACAGATCACAAATCATTGCCATTTGTTTTAGAAACAGCCTTCATCCTAACACTCCCTCTAGCCAATCATTAACCATTTCAACCTCAGTTAGACCAAGTTGCTATGCTGCCATATGTGTCGATGCATAATTTAGTCAGCCTTTGCCATGCCTGCCCTTATTCCTCATCCCCAGAGGGGGTTGTTTGGTTATGGCAGTTTCCTTGCGGTAGCTAGCTCGTACTGATCTTATATCTGAGGTCAAACAAGGCTATTTTAACAGTGACTGAGATTCAGCTGGAATCTAGTTTACGGGATTTACATGCTTTGCCCAGACAAATAGTTCTTCTGTAGCTGTCAAGATAACAGACTCTTTTCTGTTTACTACAAACATATTTCAAAATGTTTCAAATGTTCTAAGAATTGGTGGCTATAGTATATATTTCTTGAATGCATTGTTTGTATTGTCACAAAAAAGTGAAAGAAAGCACCCTTTCTTCTGTATACATTTTCCAGAATGCTGAACCCCCAGTGCTGAAATAAAAAAAAGTCAACAAAAGAATAGAACAACAGAAGAATGCATTTGAGGATGTAATCCCACTAACAATATTTGTTGCGTCCTATGTGCATGCAAATACTGGACGTAAACATAAAAGGATCAGCTGAGGATAGATTGCATCAGTGCTGGTCCAGCAGGTCTTTCAGACAGTCTTTGTTTACTAAATACCTGCTCCTCTATTGTTGGACTTCTTCTGCTCATCCACTTTTTGTTGCACTGTGCAAAAAGCACCATATTGAAAGGTGATTTCCTTCCCCTGTGGTGCGTTCTACATCAGATATATGTCTATTCTAGTCTATTCTGAGAAAAGCATCAACAAGCAGTGGACATTATTTGGAATGATCACTCTTTTTGACCGAGTATACAGTGGACACAAGCGTCCAGACAACTTGACACCATGAACAAACAGGCACATATTATGTTTCCCAGGTGCTCTATAGGTGTGAAGTAAGCTATTCCTTTGGGGGCAGAGTGATAAGGGTGCATGGCTGTGTGATTGCAGTGAACGTTTTGATCAGGTTTCACTGGTAATTTTGTTAGTATAGAAACCATCAAGAGGTTTCTATATTCATTCTACTGATGGTAGTTCTATGTATTTTGGATTCAGCTGGACTTTGTTTTTTCTTTTGGTTCTAAAGTGGTGATGTGACGTCACCAGATGACGCCATAGTTACTATCTGGGGTGATGACTTCCTTTTGTGGCTCTGCTGTTTCCCAGATCAGTGCAGCACTGAGCTGCTGTGTCAACAGAAAAAAACAAGAAAGAAATGCCTAAAGGAAAAAACTTTGAGTCAAGATGCACATGTTAAAGTTCAGTAATTGTATTTTTACTGATGAAACATTGGATCAGGTGAAGCTCTTAGAAGTAGTCAGTCCCTGTTTTTACCTTTTATTGGGCAGAAGTGCACACTGACCACACACCATAACCATCATGCAGCCAGGTACTACTTAACAATAATGACAAAAACAAAGAAAACAGAAAATGGCTAAGGCATCGTTCACCCAGTGAATGTTTGGATGGATGTTGTAGCATGAGGCTACCTCAGAGAGCAGATCTGTGTTAATTTGTTCAGCATGTCTGTGTAAAATTTAATGGCTCGGTTAAAAAGCACTTTTAAGCTGGTGATTTCTAACCTGTGGTTTTTGGCTCAGACACATGATGTAGGAGCTGCAACAAGCACACACACTGAAAATAGGAAGCAGCAATCTGCATTAAGCCCTGTTACAGGTCCCTGGACCTGTGCACTTGAACCAGCTATTGTAAAGTCTGAGTTGTTTAGATTTTGTTTAATGATCTTGTTATGATACAGTTTGTGTTCTATGCTAATTTTACTGTATTATTGTCTGACCTTGTAGGCAATGCAACAGCGTGTATTTCTAGCTCTCGACGTACCTTTGAATTTAATGTTACAGTAACCTGTGCTCTGGTACAAATGTGGCTCAATTGCTGGGAATTAAACATGAGACTGCAATGTGTGAGTTTGACACCAGCTAACACTAATGAGAAAGTGAGGAGGGTGTTGACCAGCGATCTAAAGAGAGGCGGGGTGTTGTATGGCTGTGCCTGGCAATGGTCATAACAGTCGGCTCCTTTCCCGTCTGTACGTACGGTAGCCAGACATACAAAGGACACAAAGTGTGACAGTGTTTACATTGAGTTGCTTTGACAGACATGATTCATGGCTGTCATTCTGAGAGGAATGCTGTGTATTTCTGTGCAAAGACACACTGGAGCTAATGACATTGTTACCTATCCACAGTATGGTTTTACAGAAGTTCATCAGTCAATGGGACACTATTAACATTTACCATTAAACTTTGAACAAAAAATACTTTCCTTTACAATGTAGTCATAGAAATATTTAAAACTTTGTAATGGTTGATAGAATGTATTTATGAAACTAAAGTTCATCTATAGAACAGAATAGGTTCTATATGATGTACAGCCATACCACATAAATATACTATACATTTCACAGATTTAAAAACATGTTCTGAATGAATATTGATCTACCAGAGTGTATGTGTGTTTTTTTTTTTAAATGTGCCAAGCTCAGTTGCTTCTCAGTATTTTCACCACGTGATTTTTGTAAAACCTTTTTTTTTTCTAAAAATTGTACATTGCAGGATGGCTATGTGTGTGCCTGGCTCACTGGATGTTTTAGCCATTCCTCTGGGGCTAGCTGCAGACCATAATTGGTACACCTGTTGCTAGGAGACTTTTAAGTCCAAAGCCTCTCTGCCTGGCTGAGGTATCCTTGTGCGTATTTAACCAGCTTAATTGAGTACTGCTGCACCCACACAAATATAAGGAGCCCCTCTGGTATTACCTGCTGTGCTACAGGTGGAGGCAGGCAGACACAAGAAGAAGAAAAGAGTTAGATACAGTGAAGTAACAATCGCACAGACAAAAAAGAGCACAATATAGGAGTGAGATTTATTACTACACAAAGCTGAAAGGAGATGGAAGCAAAATGTTATGACCATCATGAAACCTGCTGCCCCCGTTAATAAATCTAAATGAAGCCATGGTGTCTGGTGACAAGGATTTGAAAGAGAATACGACAGAAGCTGTCCAAGACGTCCTAATATTTCCACCAGCTTGGATGCATTAAATGATTTTGATCCCAGTGCTTAAATGCACGGCCATGACCTCATTTCTGCCCCTCTCTGTCTCTGTCATTCACTCTCACATTTTCACATTTTCTTTAACCCCTTCCCTTCCTCTGTCCAACTCTTCCCACTAGCCTTTCCTATTATAATTTACCCTGTTGCTTTACAGTCTCCCTTTCCCACATGGATCTCTCAGTAGACTAGCTGCCATAATGCAGGGAGGCACAGACAACAATGCAGAACCATCTGTGCTGTGTGAACTGGCTGGAGTTGGTGTTGCTTTGCCCCAGGGCTGTATTTGATGTAAACATGTTGGAAGCTTGGCTGTCATTTGTTGTAATCAGGCTTAGCGCAGAGTGAGAAAACGGTCACTGAGAGGGGGTGGGGGTGGGGGGGTCGAGAGACACGTGTGTTTGTGTGTATATGTCTGTGTGTGTGTCAGAGTGAGCAAGCGAGAGAGAGAGAGGGAGAGAGAGATGTGGGGGAGGACAGGATGGGGGAATAAGAGGAATTGAGTTTGGACCAGTCTAGCAAGGCCATATACAGACCTCATGCAGTATACAGTAAATGCTGTGTGTATGTGTTTGTGTGCGCGTGTATTGACCTTGTTTAAACAAACAGTCAACCAGCCCCCCTGGCTCTCTCTGCCCTCCCTAGTGTGCTGGGCAAACATCAAGCCTGTGTGTGTGTGTGTCCATAGATCCCAGGTTGTGGTGCCACAGACGGGAAACCACTGCCAGATAAAATGGACCCACTCATGACCTTGACCACCATTGCTCCCGTTTTTACATCTGTTGCACACACTCTCTCTCTCTCTCTTCTCTCATTCCCTCTCTCTCAAACACACACACCATCCAAGGCCCACACTTTACAGCAAAGTTAATGTGCATAAATCCACAAATTCTAAGTAGCACACACTCTTCAACACAAGCTTCAGAGATGTCGTTTACACCGACAGGACTGTACGTAGCTGCTCTCAAACACACACACACACACACACACTCTTGCATACACAGCGAGTCTCACCATGGCAACAGTGGAGCAACACAGAGAAACAACTTGGCAGAGTCAGGCGCTGGCTGTGAGAAAGTGTCGAGTTACGGCAGAGGGCTGGGGCTGGGGTAGGAGAGAGGCGAGGACAGGGACAAAGAGGAGAGTCCGACAAAAGGGAAAATAGGTAGGAATAGTTGAAAGCAGGAAGGGACGTCATGAGTGCAGGAGGGGAAAGATTAGAAAGAGAGATAAACTGAAAATGGATGGCAGGAGTGCAGGTAGATGTTTTCCACACAGAAGGTGTTTAACTGCAGGGAGATGGTGATGTTCGCCTGTCAGCCACATCCATGTAAATATTTTATCATCAAAACCTTCGGTGCTCAGATGAGTTACTACCATTACCACCTAGTTTTTGTATTTAAACAAGAGTTAAAATGTGTGGTTGTGTTCATGCCTGTGTGCACGTAGTGATGGGATGTGTTTTTCCCCTCCACTTGCTCGCTTTATTACTGGATCAGTGGAACAGATGAAGGCCAAAAATAAGTGGGGACTTTATTTAGTGGGAGCTGACTATGTAACCGTATCCAGAGGTTTTATTTTAGGGGAGAGAATTCATCCTAAACCTGATCCACAGGCAGAAGCAGCAGCAGTGCATGGACCTCTGGGACATGTGGCAGGTTTTTAATGTCATTGTGGTTTAATATAAGAACTGATCTCTATCAGGCCTCGGTTACTTGCTGACTGACCAGCTGGCTTCAGTGCAGAGTGGACAGTTAGAAAGGTGAGGAGTTGAAAGTTCAGAGACCACCCTCCTGTGGTATTTCACACTCAGGCATAGATTCAGGGGGTGGCAGAGGGGTGACTCAGGAATGTGAAACAAGTCAAGGGTGTGTGTGTCGTGTGCATTTCACCATGGAGCAGTCTCCTCTGCCAGGCACTATCCATGTGCCCTTGTTTACGTCCTGCTGGTTGAAGGTGGTGCTTTACCCATTTTCTGAACTGAAGGTGCAAATGGGCCCCTGAAATGATCTGAATCTGAGATTAAACTGGAGCTCAAAACATAATTGTAGTATTTGTAACACAGTTTAAATGATGTATGTGGGACCTAGTAGAACATAGTGTCTTTGGTAAAGCTGTAATGAAACAATGGTCTGGACGCCCACGTTTTGGTTTGCTACACATCTCCCTGCTCAATCTCTCACACTTCCACAGTATGTGGCTGCACCTGCCTGTTTAGGCAGGTGCACCTCTATGTAAAGTCAGTCCAACTTTTTACTCAGTGTTCTTCCTTTCAGGAATTCTCCCCCTAACTTCTCCAAATAACGAGGTATTGACTGAATGGTTGATTTGGTGTGTCATCATAATCCTAGTTTTTGGTGAAAAGCCAAAAAGTTATTTAAAAAATTGAGATAAATAAAAATCAACTGAAACGTTGAGACATTGGAAAAACAAACTTTATTGGTTCCATATACTGGACCCTGGAAGAAGAAGTTACTCTCAGAACTAGCACTGTTTTCTTATTGTAGAATCAATTTCACAATAATTTGTGACATTTATAAATTCATACTACAGTTATCACAATTGATCAAATTCACCTGAATCAAAAAAGAGAAAATCATATTATTTTAGTGTCGGCTGTGACTGTGGCAGAGGGACTGAATTATCCCGCCTGTGTGGCATGTTTCTATTTGGCCAGGAGTGTTGATTTACTGGGACGGCTGAAGTGCTCTCTTTCTTTCTGAATCTCTAATCCGGTTTTCCTGGTTGATTGTTTGATTTGGAAAGACGTCCTGGCCTGCTTAGTGCTTAGTGTATGTTTGTCAACACCCTGGCTCTCAACCAAATCCCTCATGTGCAGAGACACAGAGGAAATACTGGAGGACACAGAGAGGCAGAGATCAACAGGGTAAATGGAAGGAAAGGAAAAAAAGGACTTTTTTGTTCCAGGTTCTGGGTAGAACTGACAACCTGGAAAAAAGTTTCCTAGACAACCTCTATTGGATTAAACAAATTCAAATTAAAACTTAAAATTAAACTTTTTAATTCCTCTTTTTTTGCACATTTTTACTGCTATGATTTATTTCTGTGAAGCATGTTTAGTTTTTTATGTCTGTTTATTCTCTCTCACAGATGCATTCCTCCAGACACTGTTAACTCACTTAATGCTGTCTGGAACACACATGGTGCTGCGAATAAACATGCCTTGATTTATGGACACACACATATACACACACACACACACACACACACGTTGTTTAGGTCACTTTCAACTAAAAATGAAAAACCTTAACTTCCTAACCTTACCCTACTTTAAGCTAACCTCACCTGTACCCTAATCGTAACCGCATACACAAATATCACCCTTTAGAGACACAAAACCTGTTCTGTCCAACACACACATACTCACATTTTGTACATTGTCAATTACAGGCATGTGCACAGATGCGGTGTGCACACATGACCATAAAACGAGCAACACAACCTACAAGACTGTTGGTGTCTGTGACCCCATAATGGGGTCATTTAAAGCCATGGATTCATTCAAGCAGGGTTGCTTAATAACCTGTTAGGTTGTTACTGGCAAAAAATTATGCTTTGATGTGGCTCTTAAGATCTAATGTGGTTTTGAAAGATGAACCCATTACTGGTTATTATAGGGGCCTCACGCTGTTCCGTTCCTGCGACTTCCTTCCGAATACATTTCATGTGCCACATACAGTAGTTTCCAGCACTCAGTGGGTTGAGTCCAAATGGACATGGGTGATGGTGAGAAACCAGACGCACAGTTTTATGAAGGAATACATGTGGATTTACATGTGTTCTTGTGTGAGGCGGAAGCTGCCTTCTCAGGTCGTCATCCCTGTGAGACTGATGCTGTGGCAATATCTGCACTACCAGACCATCAGCCTGACTTCCTAGTGTAAAACCCGTAGAAATCTAGGAGAAATTAACGTGAGATGACAGCAGAGGATCCCCTGATTTTCCCCTTGAAAACAAATTCTAGGGATTTGAACCGATATAGAAAAATGTCATGAAATTGTGTAATGTAACTGAGTTGGCAAGTTATTTATATCGAAAGGTCAGATCAAATCTCAAGTCTTGTCTAGAGTAAAATTAATTGGTTGTCTTGCCTCAGTTTCAGACTAATGATGTAAATTGTATGACTGAGTAGTAGCATTCATTTCGCCCTTGTGTCCTTTCTCTCAACTGTAGACACTGCTTATCTGCTTCAGCAGCTAGATAAATAAACAGTATTACAGTATGATGACCTGTGCTCATTGGCCAGTTTCAAAGGCTTGATGGTTTTTCCCACAGCTCAGTCAGATGCAGTCTGAACACGTTCAATCTAGGATTTAAACACGTGCTATACATGTTGCGGGTGTTAAGTAGTAACAAAAAGTGTAATTTATTTTTACAGCCAGGAATACAGTTTCCCTTGCATTATTTCAAATTAGGCACTCTCTTGAGAAGAAGTTTTTACTGAGCATACAAGGTTTTCATTCAGCTCTGAACAGTAAAACATTATTAAGATTCAAGCTCCACCGCCCTGTCTGCCCAATATCTGTCCCTGGAGGCCAGTCCTCTCACATAACCCACTGTAAACACGGCATATTTCAGTTTTCCACCGCTCTGGTCAACCTAACTACATCCATACTTTGCAACAGGGGGCTACAACAGAAGGAGGATCAAAGAAAGAGATAGAGAGGCAATGATATTCATCTGTGGTGATCTGATCTCCAGTGGACAGTATAAAGCTGGGATTGGAATGTGTCTCGACCTGTAATTGGATTATACTTCGCTGCTGCATATACAAATACACATACGTTGTAACACAGTTAAACGAACGTGGCCATAAGTGTCCAGATTTCCCCAGAATGTGTTATCCAATTTCAAATGTGTCCTACAATTGTCTTGGATGTGTTCACAGTGAAACTTAGAGCACTTGTGAATGGATCATCCCAAGATGGATAGTGAACAGAGCCAAAGATACATCATACAGTAATACATGCAAGAGCAATTGTTCCGATGAAGACTTGATTTCACCAGTGATCCAACTGACCTTTTACTACAGCTGGAACTGAGTTATGTTCAATGATACTGCTGTAAACCAGTTTCCTGTTAAATATAGTTTAATAGCAGCATCAGGGAAAGAATTTGGAAACCAAATTGGGATGTCTTTGGTGCTTACACTCAGGTCTACATATTTCCAATGCTTGTTGTTTTGGAACACCACATGACAAATCCATAGCTACACCCACTTTGTCTCCTTCCATCCGCCACACCGCTGCACCAAACACAGCAGCTGCGTGATGCAAACCTAAAGGGAGGAAAGGGTCAGTAGCCAGCTGTGGTGGGGATGAGGCTTGGCAGTTCTAGGGGTGAAACAGCAATGAAAGACCTTGTTCTTCTCTGTAACCCTCAATGGGCTGCCCTCCATCCAAGCTGGAGGTGTGGGTTTATGAGGGCAGTGCGGTGGGAGTGTGCATGTGCAGGGGCTGCCATCATGCTGTCACGGAGTCTGCCAAGTACAACATTACCACAGTAGTGGCATTGTGTGGCCGGTGTGTTTGTTCTGTTCCTCTGAGGAGGAAAGGTCCTGCTCTCCCTTCCACCTTCTTGTCTCTATACAAAATGCAACAGTTTGACCTCATTGAACATCTCACCTGTCTTGAGTTGAAACAATGCCAGCACTCAAAGTGGAGAGAGTGACTGATGCCTGTCAAACGTCAACCAGGTTGACAAAACCACTAGACACTGCTGAAATTTTTTATGAACAATTTTTTCCCCTTCAACCACAGTGTAAACATTAAAACCTCTTTTACATGTGAAAGACCTCACTAGAATAGTCAGTGGTCATATGAGTGACAGGTTCTATGTAAGATAATGTAAAATGTAATATCTATTAGAAAAGATAAGCTTCTACATTAAATAAATCACCATCATTGAATTTGTGCTAATTGGTATGATGGTTTTGTAAACCAGCTGTTGGAGCTTTTATTCTTTTTGAGCAACTGACCAGAGCTGTTTTCAAGGTTTTCTTTTAGATTTTGGAGGCAACAATGTCCTCCAAAGAATCCAGTTCAGGCTTGCGAGGGGAAAAGTTTTAAGACTATTAGTAGAAAACGCCAGTGTCAAACTGGTTGTAGGCCAAAGTGCCAGATGAATCTCCAGTTGCCCTGCCAGAAATATCGCAACACCCCCGACCTGACATTTAGATTCCCTCTAAAAAAAGGTGGCCCTCTGAAGGCAGTGGAAATGAAAAGAGTATTCCTTTGTTCACACCTCTCTCATCTGCACCCTGAGAACCCACATCTGTTTTTACTCTGTTTTTCTGTCTTTATCTGTCATGTCTCAGCTTATTGGCTACAGCGAGAAGCCCATCAACCTGCAGATGTTCATTGGAACGGCGGATGACCGATACTTAAGGCCGCACGCCTTCTACCAGGTGCACCGGATCACCGGGAAAACTGTAGCCACAGCCAGCCAAGAAATCATAGTCTCCAGCACCAAGGTTCTCGAAATTCCTCTGCTGCCTGAGAACAACATGTCGGCCAGGTAGGTGTCAGAAGCACTTCAGGGTTACATTACTCAGTTATGAGCTTACCACCATGAAGGTCCTGTCTGCAAATTTTGCATTTATACATCAGGACATGTTCCAAAGAGGACTTTATAGATATTTTTAAAATTGAAACAACAGGAGAAATGGGTACAGGAGAAAAAAATGAGGGTTTCCCATGGAGCAGAGTTGTAATAAATCATATTTACAGGCATTTTTAATTTGGGATTCAACTCTTATTTTCCTCTCAGTGCCAATCCCCTGCTGGGCCTGTGGTTGGTTTAATTCTCTCCCATGCCCTCCCTTCTTAAATATATCTTCGAATATTGCCATCCCTGTGGTGCTGTATGGGGCCAACTATTTCCCCTCTACCTTGCAGCATTGACTGCGCCGGGATCCTGAAGCTGCGGAACTCTGACATCGAGCTGCGGAAGGGAGAGACAGATATAGGAAGAAAGAACACACGGGTTCGTGTGGTGTTCAGAGTGCATATCCCTCAACCTAATGGGAAGGTGCTGTCGCTGCAGGCTTCCTCCATTCCTGTGGAGTGCTGTGAGTGTTGATGTCCCACACACACACAAACATACAGCCAAACATGTTCATTCAGAAATCTAAGCGTGATATGAAATCACACATAGATAAGCATTCAAACATTTCCACAGACTTCTTTGTTAGAAAACTCAACAGTATAGGATGTTGATTTAAGTTCATGTATCACTCACTCATTTAAAGTCACTTTAGATAAGAAGGTGAATACTGTACCATTCGAGGTGAGCAGTTACATTATATACCTATATTCCATCACAGCTCTGCAAAAAATCCTACCTTTTCCCTCTTGTTTTGTATTAAAGTACTCGACATTCTCAGTAGTTGATTAAGTTTTTTAACAAACTTGAGTGTGAGGGAAACTGCTCAGCAAACGATCGTCTTCTGATTTCTCCGACCGCTGCTCTCTCTCCCCCAGCCCAGCGTTCAGCGCAGGAGCTGCCGCAGGTTGAAAAATCCAGCCTGACCAGTTGTGTGGTCAGCGGTGGAGAAGAGCTGGTCATCACAGGCTCCAACTTCTTCCCAGAGTCCAAAGTCATCTTCCTGGAGAAAGGCCCTGGTAAATGTCGTCAGCACTGCAGTAGAAACAGTGTTTTGCCAAGTACATGTGTAAAAAGAATCCTTCTTTATTTCGTCTGATAGAGTATATCAGGGCGCCTGCTAAAAGATTTTTGAGATTTTGCATATTCTGCAGAAGTCAGCAGAATGTTGAGATTTAATGAGACATGGTTGATACGTGTATATGCCTCAGTACAATTGTTTTTTCCTCTCTTACCATCTAAAAGAAAAAAAAAACTAACCACACCACCCATTAAAACCAGCTGTGTGTGTGTGTGGGTTTGTGAGTTCTTAGATCACATCTATCGTTATTTTAGCCTCAACAAGTTCTCTATTCCCTCAGGGCATTTTATGAAATGTCAAACACATTTACTGTACGTCTGTAAGTAATGTCTGTCTGTCAAGTCAGCATGAAACAAAGACTCATGGGAAGAATATGGTCCTGATACAAACTTTACATTGTAATTTGTCATACATATGTAATTTAATATAAATTATGTTTGTATTATGAAAATATGTATAATATAACATTACCTTACACTTCAAATCGATCAAATCGATCACGTTATTGCATTTACAGTTATCATTTAGTCACTGCACAAACCACTGCCAGTGCTTTTTTTCACCCTTGGTGTGGAGTTTGTTGGAGCGTGGGACTGAATGTGGCTGTTGTTTTCTTGTCTCTTCGACTTTGAAGGCTGTTTAAGTATTTACTTCAACAAATGTCTAGGCTGAAGAGATTACTTAGTTAAACCTGCCTGTGCTTTTCATCCTGTTTCTCTTAAGTCACCCTTCTTTCCCTGTCTTGTCTTTTTTCTTGTCTGTACACCAGTCCACAACCAAAACACTTGTAAAAGCTGTTCGCTGCGATGGAAATTTTAAATGAACAACATTCATGAAGCCAGTCTCTGCCTGCCCGAGGTACTGTTGCGATGTCGAGCAACAAAATCAAGTTCACACATGGCAGAGAGCTGAGCAGTGATGTTTTTATGAGTGAGATCCATTCTCCTCGGGTTTTCAAAGAAAACTGCCTGGAGGAATGTCTTTCGCTCTTTTACGTGTACCAGGTGAAGCATGGCATGGAGAAGTAGTGCAGTTGAAACAACTTGCTGATGGTCAAGTCCTTATAGCGGCACAGCAGTGAGTGGAAACCTCAGGGAGGTACATCTTGGGTAGGGAGGCCAGCTGGGCCCCATAGTGCACGAGGGTAGTGGACTGTGGAAGGAGACAGAGAGAATATGAAAGGGAAGGGGTAAGATGATGTTGATTAGGTTTGTGTAAATTTTCCCCCTCATCATGACTAATCCACCAGCTTTACTGCAGAAAGGCACTGATTGGAGTAAGTGCAGGAATGGAAGAAAAGAAAGGAAGAGGTAATGGCAGATATTTTTCCACCATTGCTCATAACTCAAAGACAACACAGATGTATGAGGAGCTGGAGAGGCCGGCCTGTTGTTGCTACTACACAGAGATTATGGTTCCATAAATGACTTCACTATATACAGGCACAGGTCAAGGTTGTTGTTGTTCATGTGGGATCCTATTTTAAACAATCAGATGTGATGTAGTGCTTTGGTGCAGGTGCTATGCTGTTTCCTTCACTTGGTTCCAAAGAGTTTAAGTGATGTCATCAAGTTTTTTGGATGCAACACTGTTGAGTTTATGTATTCAAATTGATTTCACAGGAGGAAGTGAAAAGCCTTTACTTTTGCCAGTCTCCAGATAATCATCTTTTTAAAGGAAAGAGTGGGAAGAGAAATGTTTATTTTTGAGTAGTCTGGACATTTAAGGCTCTAACACGTATTGCCCTGAGTAGTGAGTAACACAGCATGCATACTCAGTGGTCAACTTGTTTCTGCTGTAACAGCTTAACAACAGCAAGTTCTTAGAAAGATGTTAGTCTACCACCGCAACATAAACAGCAATTACCGTCTTTATTTGTGTTCGATCATGCGGCGCGGTGAGTCCACGCTCTTGTCGGCCCTGACTGGGGCGAGTACTTGTGCTGTCTGGATGATCCGAGTCATTGTCTCAGTGTGGTATGAGGTTCCTGTCAGTGCTTGTTGTCTGACAGAGCATGTGGGGCCCTTGCTCCTGCCTGTTGAATGTCAACAATCCACACTGCAATAATGCACTGATGTCAGCTGCAAAGACATTCAAGGTCATTTGCTCATTGGAAAAAAGTACTCTGTTATTCACAGGTTAAGCTCTGTCTTTACAATAGATACAATATCCTCAGGGTTTTGACTACTTAATGTGGTAGTGGATTACTACAACTAAGGCTAATGTTAGGCTGGAAAGTGCTGGAAAATTAACTAAGTTAGGTTAAACCTAAAACTAGAAAGCTGAAAAGAAACAGGGCTCACAACTGAGCACTTGTTAGAAACTACACGTAAGCCAGCTTTCTGTGCAGACATGCTGCAGACGCCTGACAGTGGGAATCCTTTGGGTTTTGAGGAGGAGGCCATGCAGGTGCAGAGTATACTTGCACCATTTGAGCGCTGTAAAACTGCAACTGCACAGAGAGTCTGTTCTGTACTTCCATTGCTGTCAGTGTTTTTATTCTCCACAATAGTTGTGATTTCCTCCAACCACGCTGCAAGCCTGCTAGTGTTTTTCGCCCCAACAGCTTCCCTCCGAGCAGCTGCCTCAAAGATGTCTGGCCAAATAATTAGCTCCTTCATAGGAAAACTGGAAAGGATGTTTTCTCGCCAGAAAACCTGGCAGCTTGCAAAAGCATTTAAAAATAAATAAGTATTCCAGTGCTCCCTCTGTAATTTTAACCAGGTAAGACAAACAGCAGGATATTTGGAAATTTGATTACCATTTAATAGTTGTTAAGATTTTCTCCATGGGGCTTCTGAGCCTTACATCATGCCGAAGTCTGTCGGTTTCCCAGAACAAATTGAAATTGTGTGCACAAGAGCATGTGGTTCTTAAGCCCTGTCTGTTTAAGAAAGCACAGTACCCTGACTAAATAAAACTGAACTGAGAGCTAAAATAGTTTTGAAAAAGAGCTACGCCCCAGAGAGACAGATACTTAGAACAATGTCACGGTGATTCAAGTGTTCTTTTAAAAGGTGCTGTTATAGCTGATTGCGTGTGGCCTGAGTATTTAAGTAGTTGTGTCACTTTTTAATTTGTATATTTGTTTTCAATTGCATGTCATGATTCAGGTAGCCATGTGTGTCCAAAATTAGAAGGGATATAATTAAAGGTTTTATTCTTCTCCATCAAAAGTTTATCCCTGTTGCATTTGCCAGGGCTCTTTAATTATGACATGTAATATGCTTTCTGTCGAAATTGGCAAAATGTCCTCTAATCTCCTCAAACAGTGGTGACAGTTATTCAAAATGTAGCATGTAGACAACAAAGTGATTTCAGATTAAATCTAATCCTGTGTTGTGTCTTTTCCTATTTATGGAACTAGGAATATTACATATTACATTATTACTTGTTCATTTATCCTGTGTATTTTCTTTGAAACCCTTTTTCTAGATGGAAGACCACAATGGGAGGTAGAGGCAAAAATAAAACGTGAGAAAACTCAAGGAGTACGTATTTACATTATTTATCTCTACTATAATTCCACACCTTTTTATGTTATACTTAATTTAGTTAAATGACTTTAAATATATGTATTATTATTCATTTATTTTAGTACACTTAATGTAATATTTTTTGCATTTACAAATGATATAAAATTGTTTTTGTAGTCGTGCATCGTGGTGGAGGTTCCCCCCTACCACAGTAAGACTGTGGGCTCAGCTGTGCAGGTGCAGTTTTATGTCTGCAATGGCAAGCGGAAAAGGAGCCAGTCACAACGCTTCACTTACCTTTCAGGTGAGACCATTTGTTTTAATGATTTTTAAAAAGAATGCCATGAAGATTTGTCTGAATTCATTCAGTTTCTATCTGCAAGTCTACAAAACAAAATCGTGCAGGAACAAAACTAGCGTCAAGTTTCCAAACTCTTTTTGGTTATTAACTACAGGATTTGCCTGCAACTCATTTTTCAGATACTTATACGAACATTCTGTAAGTTGTTACTGCATTCCTCTGGGTTTATAACTTCCTGCTGCAGTCAGTCTCCATGACCAGTTACAAGAATTGTGACTGACAGCTGTAACATGCATTTCGTGGTGCAAACTTCGCTACAGCAGCTTCACTAACCCAATTTCTCTTTCTCTTGCTAAACAAAATGATGCTGTGGTGTAAAGGGGGCTCTTCCACTGAGAATAACAATAACACCTGTCAACTGTTCATTTTTTAAAACCTTAATTTCCTGCACCAACCCCCCCCCCCCTCACTGTATTTGCATGAGGTTTTATGATGCAAATCTTTTGCTATCCAGGAAACTTTGACTGCACGTGTCCTCTGAGTTGTGGTTACTTTTATTTTTTTAAAGGAAACTCAATGATATTTTGATTTTCAAGTTTCCTCTATGTTTTTCATTCAAATCAAATTGCTGTCTTTGCTATTTGATATTGTTGTTGTCATTTTTTTCCCCTTCATCTTCTTGAAGCCAGTCAAACTGAAAACACGGTTGGCGGAATATAATAGCATGTGACCAGTTTGTGCAACATATCCAAACCTTGAACTTTACCACAACCATGTATGTATGTGTGTATGTGTATAAGCGGCCCTGCCCCTCCACCCACCCAACCTTTTGCAAGCACGCCCACTCACACAGGCAGTTCCTGTTTTCCCCGTTTACAGATTATTGCAGCCAATCAGAGCAGAGCACAATAACCCTGCTCTGTCACACAGGCTGCATCGCTGACAACACATGTGTCAATATCCTGAACACCACACTTAATTTTGGCAAGAAATCTCCTAATCAGTCATGTTTAATGTTTCCTTGTGGGCTAAGCTGAGCTATTGCTCTGGGCCAATTTAAGGATATTTTCTGAGAAGATTGTTTGGAAAAACGTTACATGTTTATTCTGAAAATTGAGGAACAAAATACCCTTTGTTCTTGTTTGTGTTTGGAAAATGTTGAATTGTCATGCACGCATCAATATTTTTTTTTCATATGTAAGGAGAACAATTAACAATAACCTAGCAAGCAGATGCACAACTTTGAGACTTTGGACACAGTTGACCTCAGTTACATACAACCATGTTAAAATATCCATCCCTTTCTTGATCTCAACATCCCTCTGGCTTGATTATCACCCAGATTAAACCCTGTTCGACCTTTTCGTGCCTCTTTCCTCTGGATCCCAGAGGCATGACAGAGTGAGTAGAGGGCATGATCAGTGAACTTGTTTGTTCTGTTAGTTTGATCTGGGCTGGAGGGTATTCAGATCCTTTTCCCGTACAACATTTCCCTTGATGGCACCCAGACTGACAACATATGCTCTCCCTCTGATTCAGACATAGATAAAAATAAAATCACTGTCACAAGGCACCAGATTGGGAAATAGGTTACTGAGCTGCTGCAGTAAAAGGGAATGGCCCCGTTTTTTATCAGAATGTCACTCAATTTTTTTTTTATTTAATCTGGACCCAGTTCAAAATCCATACATGTACACAATATCACTAACAGAATGAAAGAATAAATGGTGGTTGGGTTGTGACTTTTTTTGTTTAAGTACCTGGAGCAAATAAAGCAGTGACGCTGATGTTAAAAGGCAAACACTAAATCTATATGTCATCTTGTTGGATTTGATTGATAGACATAACTGACAGTCACTTTTTTCTTTCCTCACCTTTGTGTCCCTCCTTTTGTTTCCTTTAGTCATGGTGAAACAGGAGCACAGGGAAGAGCTGGACCTTCCTGCGATACCCCCTATGTCCATGCCCCTGGCACATGCTGCCAGTCTGGTGCGCACCCAGCTGCCTTCTCCTGAGCAGGGCCACCCAACAGATAACCTTCTGTCCAGCTCCCCTCATGCCCTGGCTGCAGGCTCTGGAGCGGGCCTTCTGCCCCTGCAGGCCCCATGCCCCTCCCTGGGCTCTCCATCTTTCCAGCACCTGTCTCACCTCCAGAGTCGCAGTTTGCACCACCCCCCTGCGGATTGCCACATGACGTTCCACCCGGGCTCTGCTCCTACCCCTCTTACTTCTCCTGCTTGCCCCTCCTACCAGCCTATGCAGCACAGCCACAGTCATGGTCATAGCCTGCCTTTCAATGGCCAGTCCAGCCTTCCTCCTCAGGGCTACGAGAGGATGCCCTTTCAGCAGAGCCCCACTGCAGCATCACACCCAATGGGTTTGGGCATGGTGTACCCATCTTCCCCTTCCTCCTCGCCATCAGCTCCCTCCTCTTCGAGCACACACCCCATTGCTGGGTCTCCGCAGAGTCAGCAATCCCTTCTTACACCCTCATCTCCACATCTCCATACGCTTGCAGGCTATCACTGCTCTCCAAATCCAACCCAGGTCTCTTCTCCCAGTTGTCACCCCCTTGTTGGGCAACACTCCTCCCAGCTGCAGAGGGCTCTGGGCTACCACCCAGTTAGTCAGAGGTCGGCCTCCTGCCCCACACCATCCAGCGCACCTCCACCAAGGATGATCCCCTCTCCACACTCCGGGCCTTCCTCCCCTCAGCTCCACTCGCTGCCCTACCAGTCGCCTACCTCCTCCTCCCCTACTTCAGGCGGCAGTCCTTTGGGGCCTCTTCAACAGCAGCCCTCTCCGCAGGCCACAAGTCCAGTCATGGCCAGTCTGTCCCCTGCATCGGTTGGACCTCTGGTTCACCCTCTCAGCCCTCAGGGGCCCTTCCCATCGGACAGCGAGGGAATGAACATCAAGCAGGAGCCAGAGGACAGGGAGCCCACCTTCCGCTCTATTGGCCTGCAGGACATCACACTGGATGATGGTAAGCCTGCTTGAAAAATTTTAGAACTACCTCCCTTTTTAGAGACATTTAGAGCACACCGATCTGCGATCAATCTCCTTTTCAGTCTAAAACAAGTGTGCGCTGTGGGATTAAATTTACCCTACGATATGCAGCTCTCAAGATAAAGTTGTAGCTGATGATGTAAAACAATACAGTGCGCCAGTTGTTGTATTTTCAAGGGGCTGAAACCTTGATGCCTGATAACGGTGATAGCGTGTCATCTGTCACTGCTGCACAGTATTGTGTACACCGGTTCATTACTGGGGAAGGGGTTCCTGTGACCTAGTGTTGGGTATCATAGACACACTAGTGTTGCATTAAATGGCACAATATTAAAGCACTCAGCTTCTGTATCTCTACTAGCCGCTTCGAAACATAGAATTGTGTTTTTTTCCAGAGAAGGAGAGGATATATCCTTTTTGTGCACAAATGCTACAGTTGTGTTCTGCTGCAGTAATTACAAGCTGTGTGTAGCCGTGCGTATGCAAGTGTGTGTGTGCATGTGTTAACAGCTGTAATTAGGATGCTTAGAAGAACTTGTTGACTTCACAATTGACCATGAAGTAAGCATGTGCATTTAGCAGCTTTTGCTCTCAACCATGAACTCTACTTTTTCACTGAAGAAATGTTCCTTTCAGCTTTTCTAAATCATCTACCTGCTAATCTACCACTCAGAGCCCATGTTAACCCCTGTGCCATATTCAAATGTAGGTTCTAAAGGTTTAGGGTTAATAAACAGCCTGCTGACACTGTGTCAAGTAGGTGTGATATTGGGTGTCACCAAGGGTCAGCCTAATTATCACATGGCCATTGTCAATAAGTCATGTGTGAAAGAACATGACCATTCATCAGTGTGTAATGCTTATGCGTACACACACTTTAAACATGTAGTCTGTGTTAAAAAGCCTGATGACAAAGCCTTTCTCAGCCTCATTGTTCACAGCTTTTCATGTATAATCACGGAGAACTATAAATATGTTCAACACATTATGCAGTAGCTCAGTTTGAGTTGGTCTCTTCTGCTGTCATGCAGGCACAGACCCTGTGAAAGTAGCTGCCTGCACTCAAGAAGTGTGAGAAAAGTTTGTGAGTGACACGGTTCAGCCGGGAATGTAAGCTCTCCCTTTGAGCTTGTGGTTAAAAATAGCTTTCTGTGCCAGTCCAGATCTGTAGGCCATATTTTGAAGTCGCGAAGCAGAGCGCAGCTCTGAGTTTTAGGAGGTCGTACCACATTTACCCAAGTTTGACAGATCAGGAAGGATAAACGCATAATGCACACGTATGCTGGCTGTTGAAAGTTGTAATATTCCAGACTGATGCCACTCTGGCTGACTGTCATTTCCAACAATCAACAAACAATGTAATCTCCCTCAGCTAATTGAAGCTAACTTGGTTAGCTGCTCAACATCACACAGACAACCCACTGGGGATTATATCCCAAAATGCAACTCATGGCTTGTTTGGATTTGCAGTTTAATCTTTTACAAGATGTACTGTTGCAATTGATAATCCACATCCATGTACAGGTCAATCAATATCTGGTTCCACGTTTGCTGTTGACTTTGTGGAATTATATCTTCTGACAGAAATAACTTATTATAATCTTAAAAAGTCTTAGTTTGCATCAGTTTGTAAATTGAGTCAAGTGCCTAGAGTTCTGTTCACGTGTGACAGCAAGCAAACTCAGTACGCAGTTAACCCAGGCTAGTTCACCCACGCCCAAACCCTGATCCCCGCGATTCCCGAACGCGCAGCAGTGGTCATTCAGGAATGAGATTGCAGGAATAATACAGCCTCTCTTCCCATGCACAATGATCCTCTTTCCTCAGTGCATGGAGAGACTCTACCAGCTACACTAAGACTAGACAGCACTCTAAGTCTGAATTATGAGAGATGCAATTTTAATGCTGCATGCTAGCAGGGCATATTGTTGACATCAGTCAATCCATGTTTCTGTGTCAAGGTGATGTCACAGGTCCGCACATGGTCTAAGCACAGGGTCCAGAATTCATAGTTTTGTGCTTGTTGAATGGGAGTAGTACTGCATTTACAAAACCAAAGAGGTAGTGGCGGTAAAGTTTTTATTCTGGTGTTGAGCATCTTCCTGTTTACGTTCCCCTTATTTACAAATTCCCTGGCATCACTCCTTACTTCAGAACAATGGTGAGTGTTATTTAACAGATTGTGTTAGTTTAAATTTATAGATGTTGTACAGTGGCCAATCACGGCTACGGGTACATATCAGGGTACGGCATGGGAGTATGACGTATCTTTGATGCTGAATCATGAATTGGCCTTTACTCCCTCCTTTTACAATGCTTAATGGCAGGGGTGTAACTCAAGGAATATTTCTTGTCAGTTTTCACTGTTCTGTTGTTGAGCTTTTGTGGTTCCTGCCAGAATTGCTTGACGGGGAAAGGCCTTTTCTACAATTAAAGTGTACTTAGCAGCCATCTCAGCATGTCATGTGTGCTGTAGGGATAAGCCTTTAGGCCAGGATTCATTAGTTTGTCAATTCATGAAGGGCGCCTGCTGCAAGCTCCTTGTTTCCATGCCACTGGTTTCCCTGATGGTGTTGGATGGTCTTTCTCTCATCTCTGCTAGAGTTAGTAAATGATGTTTATTTCACTGAAAATAAGTATATTTGTTTGTTTAAAACAAAACATGTCATTATCTTTAGGGTATTTCCATACACAGTCTCTGTTTTCAGTTTTCTCCAGGGCTCGCCAAGGTCAGCCCATGACCCTGCCCAGCCTCAGGTGGTGGAGTCAACCTACACATTTCCCACTGCGGGATACTTGGTATTTCACCCACCTCCATTCCCTTTGGGGTAGGAGCAAGTGGTCAACATGTTCCTGGTGTTTGTGTCCTAGGCTTCTCCCTATGAAGGCAAATCTGTGTCCTGCCAGGGAGTGTCCCATTTGATCAACACAGCCTTTTTCTGGCCTTTAGATGTGAGGGTGTGAATGCACTCCATGGTTTTTTGATATTTCAAGCCTCAGCCTCAGACACTGAATGCCGAACTTCGTCTTTTCTGTGGAGGTGCTGCATTTGTAAAGGTAAATCCCAGAGAGAGATGCCCTGTAGTTTATAGTTACTGCAAGCAAGTGGGGGAGATAGCGACATAGAGAGAGGAACTGGTGTTAAATTATAATTTAGAGGGGCTGATGAAGGATACAATAGTTACTAAAGGGTGTTATCAGAGCTTTCTTATTCATACATGTGGTGCTCCTTCCAGTGCGACTTGTCCATCTGTTCTTAAATGTCATTAATTATCCCAAATATTCATCATAATCTCTTGCACTTGGGCCACAGATTTAAGTCAGTGGCCGATACGAGAGGAAATACAAATGTGAGTGTGTAGAAAACTGTTCTGGTAAGCAAGCAGATGGCCCTGGTGACGCACACCAGAGCATGCCTGAGATGTGTGTTTTTGTGTGTATGCACAAGAGAGACCCACGCACACACACACACACACACACATAGATGGTACATTTTGTGTGTGTGTGTGTGTTAAGAAGCAGGAGACACAGGAGATGAGAAGACAGACTGACAGACAGATGGACAGACAAGTTCAGGATCCTACCCCACTGCAGGGTCACTCAGCCGAGACATTCAATCTGAAATATACTTGGCATTTGAGATTAGTGAAGTGTGCAGTGGATAATTTCATACATTACGATATATATAAAATGTATGATTGTGTGAATGTGATTGTATTAGGTATTCAATTGGGAAATGTATCCTCTCTCTGGCTGAAAGCTTGCCAAATTTTTCCTTGGCCAACAGATATAATGTATGTGTTTGTTTTCATACAACAAGGACTAGAGCTGTGTGCACACTTAGTCACCAGTACAGGTGTGAACATGGAAGCAGTTCCTGTAGAAGATGCACAGCTGCCTCAAATTGTGAGCAGATAAACAAAGCAGCATCTTTGGTGTCTTACAGGCACAGACTGTAGAAATAGACCGAGGTGACAGATAGCTTAGCCATCTTAACCTGCAAAACAACAATACTGCTCTCATGTCTGTCTGCCAAAGAAGTTGCCCCAGCTAGCAGCCAATTAGCCTACGTTAGCATCAAGACTGGAAACAAGAGCTCAGCTACCTCTAAAGGCAACAGAAACCACCTACCAACACCTGTAAAGCTTTCCTGTTAACAAGGTCTGTCCAATCCATTAAATATAACTGGTAAAAATGTCACATTATGGTTTCGGTGGAATCTCAGACTAATACTTGATGGGAAGTAGTCAATGGCAGTCCCTATAAAACTGAAACATGCTGTTTTAACAATATATCACATGTTAATTTTCTACATTTTGGTGCCAGTGTTTTGATGGATTACCTCAGGAGAGAGCCAGACCAGCTGTTGCCCTCTTCTTCCAATCTTGAGGCTAAGCTAGGTTAAGTGGCTGCATGCTGGGACATCATCTTTCGCAGACAAAAAGGAGAGAAGTATTAGTAATTTGAAGATAGATTCAACATCACAACAAGCAGGCTTTTGAAATAAGAAAGGTACATCAGTGTAGCCAAGTCATAGTTTTAAGTCAATTTCAGCTGCCCACAGCTGCCGTAAATGAGTAAAACAAGTGACTGGTGAAGAGGCCAAATTTAGAGAATCCAAAAAAGACTCCTCTCAGGAGTTGGCCGACCAGGTCACAGAGAAAATGTCAGTGAATTATTGGATTTAGCTCTGACAGGTAGAGAGAAATATGAGCTCATTTGGGAGTCAAGTTTATCCCAAATGAAATTAAACATGAGATTACACTTGGAAATTGCCTATTGTCATTGGCTACTGTTATAAATGATCCTGAATCTCTGTTTTCCTTTTGGAAAGGACAGAAACGTTGATTTGAATTTTCCCTTTCTACAAATGCACCTGCTTCGGAAATTGTTTTTTTAAAGCAATCACCATATTTCATCTAAAATACAACCAGGGCAGCCTTTTCATGAAATATGTGATTCAACTGGTCACACCGAATTAGACAAACTAGCTCTTTGTGAATCTGATACGTGTGTGTATACACAACAAGGGGTATATATAAACATAACTGTAGATCATTTTGCCAGAGTAACTCATAAGAAACAAACCGATGTAAACCATCAGTGTTGTTTTCTTGTGTTTAGGACCATCTTAGTCAGAGGTTTCCTGCTACATTTAGCCAACCATAACAGAGTAATAACACAGAACCCCTGATTTGATGACAAGAAAAAACAACAGTGGAAGGAAAATCCGTTTCCATGAAATGCTTCTGCTGCTGCTCGTTAAAACAATGGCAAACATTTACTGGTCTTTTCCCCTCATACAAGGGGAAACTGGCTTTCTGTGTCATCTTTCCATACAATTAAGGTCTTAGAGAGTGTAATGCAGAGGTCTTGGCAGAGGCTGCAACCTGGTGTGGAGGAGACTGAGCCAGTGCTGCCTCTTTCTTCAGACAAGAGGTGGAGGGAAAGCCTGGAAACTCCTCAGTGGGGATGAGAGAGAGAATTTGACTCAGTTCATGTTTCTGAATGTACTTTTGCCAGGTTTTTATTAAAAGTAATAGCGCTGTCCATACTCTGGATTTTGCCAAGTTTTTTGTGTTGTATTGGCTGCTCTTGTTGCACTTCTTGAGTGTCAATATTGATTTGTGCCTGTCAGCCAGGCACTGAGCGCCAGCGCTTGACTGCAAAATGAATACGTGTCACCACATTTTTCATAGTGCACAAACAAGGACTTGACAGATTGTGGTGAAGTAGATTTCAGCCTGCCACAGTATATGCAGAGCTGCTGAAATGTGTGCGTGTAAACAGTACACTATTGTGTGCTTTGGTTAGTCACCTGAGCATGTTAGACGCCATTGTATCTTGTTTAATATCACTGTATTGCAGAAAGTATCACAAACTCCAAGACTACACTGTTATTATCTGTTGTTATCTACCAAATAGGCATGAGCCAAAATAAAAAGTATTTTGATCCAAAATCCAATCAATGTTTCTCAAAGACGGTGCCAATAAAGGCAATTATAAAGATGATGTAGATGTATAGAGCAGACAAATCGTAGAAAACTAAATACATTTTTTTCATATCTCCATGAACAATAACCAAAGCAACACTTTTCTCTAGGTCTGATCACACATTGAATGCCAAACAAAGAAAAATCAATATTGCTTTTGACCAAGACTGTACATAAAGATGAACAGTGTGTCATCACTTCAATCACACCACTGAAACCCAACTTTGAAAAACAGTTCATGAACTTTGAAGTTTTAATTTGCTGTTGACCATATCCTATTCACTAACATGGAGCATGCAGGGTTTACCCTGCAGCCAGTCACCAGGGGGCAATCAAGATGTTCTGGCTTCATATTTGGGAGCAGTCATGTTGCATATTCTACATTTATAAGTTAGCTTACTATTTTATCCAACATGACGTACAGGGAGACAGGGCAAACATTTAAGCAACATTTAACCTACACCACAATTTAAAAAAACATTACTTAAAGTGTCAGAAGTATCACTAGCGGACAGGAGACTGCCTAAGATTAGGAGTGCAAAGTAAAGTGCTGCAGTAAGAGATAGTGTTGTAAAGTGAGGAAAGGGTAGTGCACGATGCAGTCCTTGTGGTTAGAATTGTTAGGACAGGAGGTGCTCTGGAAAGAGTTGTGTTTTCAAGAGTTTCTTGAAAGTGAAGAGGGATGGCCCTGCTCTGGTGGTGCTTTCTAGTCTGTATTGCCTGAGGTGCTGGCAGTGCCAAACAGCCGTTTGTTGGAGGAACGGAGTGGCCAAGCGCTAAAGTAGGGTGTTGAGGTAGATGGGAGCAGATCCATCAAGCACCCCTGAAAGCCAGCATCAGATTCAAATTTGATGCGGGCGGCTAAAGGTAGCCAGTGGAGCTCAATGAACAGAAGGGTGACATGTGTCCTTTTGGGTTGATTGAAAACCAGACATGCTGCTGCATTCTGGATCAGCTGTAATGGCCTCACAGCACAAGCTAGAGGGCATTGCAATAGTCTGTGCAAGAGATGACCATGGTCTGTACCAGGAGTTGGGGTGCCTGTTGTGTTAGGTACGGTCTGATCTTCCTTACAAAGAAAAGTGACATGACCGAGCTACAGAGGCAACATGATCCTATACACCCAGTCTATGTTTTTATCATCTGCTTCTCTTTCTCGACTGATAACACTTTCAGAAAGTAAATCATTGTAGTGGGCTTTGATGATCTCCCCAGGCAGCCATTTGGACTCCATTGGTTTCCCCTATAAAGCCTGGTGCTCTGGTCATCAGCTCAATGGAGCCCCCTACACAAACTTTCGAGTCTTGTGAATCACTTAAGATTAGACATGGGAAGTCAAGGGAAATCTACCGATGAATCACAGAGATGAGGCACTTTGAGAAACTGACTTGAAACTGAGAATCCCCGCCGGTGTGCTCTGTGCCCTCCCCCACGCATTCACCATCTCCAAAAGGGAAATTGAAATGGAACAGAAGAGGGTCATAGAGCAGTGTGAACCAGAACAGACTAAACTGAGCAGACCTGGAGGATTTCAATTCAGATTCCATCAAATGACAATCTGTTTCCAATGTGTGCGATTGACCGCCCGGTGGATTTTTACTTTAGGTTTGCTGTTGTACTTGAAGCACGTACCCGTGTCAGAACAGGGCGCTTGGAATGGAAACTGTGTGCTTTGATATTCCCTCATGCAGACAAACCAAGTCTTGCCTCGTTCTGTTCCCTTTGCACAAATGTTTTCCATTGTGACATGTTGTCTTCATTTACTGGACCCAAGAATCACTCCATCGCTCATATATTTCCCTAAGCTGCTCTGCCAGACTAATATTGTTTTTGTTTTTTTATTCCTGGTTCAGGGAACTTTCTCAGTCTTTCATAGAGGGTTATGATAATTACCCATTTTCCATTTCGACAGTTGATGTGTTTATCGTACTGGATGTCCATCAGCCCACATAACCTCTGCTTTGCATTATGGAAATTAAATGTACCTCCATGGGCATGCACATCGGTGATGACAATACTCAATCACACACTGACTGATGCCAGTCAGTACCATCAAGTGGTTAACTTAACAAAAACAGACCAACCAAAACCTAGTTAAGACAATCGGTTTTCTCTGCGCTGGAAGGCAGCTGTTCATCCCTATTCATGAAGCTATTCAGATTGTTGATTCATGTGCAGTCAGAACAAATGGAAAGACTGGGAACATGCATCTGAACGAAATCTCAGATTACAACCCAAATCCAAATTTTGGTGCATCTTGTTTCTGAAGTCCTCGCCTATGAACCAAAGTTCAGTGAATTTCACAGCTTTTTGTAGCTGTTAATGTGAAGTTGCACGTGTGTCTCTCATGAGCACCTCACACCACATTTTGTCTAACGCATTTATGTGTCCTTCACACCTGTTGTCTATGCTTTGCTCTGCGTTGCCCTGCAGATATTAGAAGAAATTGTCATGGCTCCAAAACAGGTGACCACAACACATTTCACTCACGGCGGACAGTTTTTTACCACATCACAACTTCACAGGACATGAACACTACGTAGTCAGAACTTCACAGGTTGGGAAAATAGACCCTGTGAGCAGCATGTGAGTCACACTTAGAGTAAATGTCCCCTCACAGAGGTGTGGACCCGAGAACAAGGACACTTTCAGAAAGATATTTAGCTCACAGGAGGAAGAGGAATAGATTGCTTTCATTGCACAGCTCTTTGTTAGGGATAGATGTTTCAACTGTTTCAACTGAGGATGTGAGCAGTCAGCCTGGGAGAATGGAAGTGCAACAATGACCCAGATATCCAGGAACTTGGTTCAGAGCTTTGATTTGACTTTCTTAAGACAAAGGTACACTGCAGCAATACACAACATCACACAGACAGAAAGTTCCCCTGCCCACAGACAAACATGGTGGACAGTGTCAAACAATAGCTCTTTATATGTTTGGGTTAAACCATCCCTTAAATAGAAAAGGTAAATTGAAATCAATTAAGGAAAACAAGAATATTAATGAAGTGTATTTAGATAAATAAATGAATGAGTATATTAACTCTGCAACCATCATTAAGGCCTGAGTTAATATTGCTTAACCCCTCAGAGAAAAAGCAAATACAAATGAAGAAGAGCCAACCGCTCTCTCCCCCATTCCTCATTCCTACATGGTTGAGTCCACATTGAAACCACCTGGTGGAGATGTGGTGTTCAGGAGCAACAGCCTCAACCTGGAAGTGAACCTCACATGAGTAGAGATCCAGGCAAACCATCAGTAATTAAATAAATATATGAATTGAAACAAATGATAAGGTGGATCCTAATTTAACTGACAACACAAACAGAAACCAAATATTCTAAATAAATAAACAAAGAGCAGACCTCACTGGTGAAGGAGTGAGTGCCGCTTCCTACAATTACATTCTGACGACAAACAGGCTGACAAAACAAACACTGCACTCACACGAGAGCAAAGGTACTGAGTCCCTGTCTGCCACCATCTTGATCACATGACATAGAAGCTGATAATAGTAGTAGTAGTACTACTTATAGTCATCTGACTGCAGATGTATATTTTGACTAGGGAGGCCCCCTGCCCAGTCATTAGTAGAGGATCTCCCATGCATTGCAGTCATTCAGAGCCTCAGTCAGCACAGCAGGCAGCACTGAATCATCATCTCTCTGCTGCACTTTCACGAACAACACCAGTAAATCTGAGAAAACACGATCAGCATACGAAACTCGTCACAGGCTGTTGACTCAAGCTCCCTTTCTCACCTCCAATCATTGATGTGTGCAGCTGAAATTGAATGACAGTGTCTGAAGTATAGATTCTCTGTTTCTGCGGTGGGACAGTTCGTTCCTTCGTTAACTGAAAGAAACAACTGAACCTCTCTGTGGCGTTAAACTTTTCTAAGCCTTTGCTTCTCAGTCCAAATTTAAATTTCTCCTCCTTTTTTTTCACAAGTTGTTCACAACCAGACGAGGAGAAAAAAAGAAAGAATTTCAGACCTCTCCCGCCTTGTATACACACAATGTTTGTCAAACAGCCAAACAAAGCAATAACATGTGTAACACAGACTGAAGCTTCAGAGGGTTTTCAGACAGATGGTGTGGAGAAACCTTTAGTTGGATGAGAAAAACCCAGTGAATCAGATGAGAGGGATTAGTTTCAAGTTGCACTCGATGGAATCATGATGTTTTCAGGTTGTTTTATGCTAATTAGCCTGCGGTGCGTCTCAGTCCACAGGTTAATGTTTGCCTCTGCAACAATCTAATCAGCACAGCGGAAGCACGTGTGTTGTGTTCGCAGACGCCCACATGGTCGGTTATACTGCGTTTGCTCATATTCCTGTGGTGTTCACAGCAGATTAACTCATGATTTCAGCAGCGTAGGAGGCTCATGTATATTGCTCCATGATCAGCCTGGAAATGTCATTTATCTTCCTTGAAATGTGCACTTGGTTTCATATGTTTTCTATCCTCACATTTGCTGATGCTCAGGGAAAGCAGACCAAGTTAGCGTCGGCTCTTCCATACCACTGCACTGCCAGGACAGTGATTCTTTAACAGTTGTAAGAAGCTGTGAATTTCAGTGCAGTTTAACAATTCCCTTCAAAAGGTTATACCCGTTTCATGGCCCGCAACGCGTCCATCATTTCTCAAAATGAAATCATTTCAAAAATCGCTGATCGGTCCGATTTGTATGTTTCAGCTCAGGCTTGTACCTACAGAGGTAAACATGTTTGCTTTGATAGTCACAGTGTCACCTCATGAGTGTGTGGTGGTGCTGAATGTGTGTGCGTATGTGTGTGTGTGTGTGTGAACATGGTTGACATGGGAAAGGAAGAGCCTCCCACGCTAACAGGATGATGTGAGTGATGGTGGCCAGACACAGACAGACAAAAGCAAGCAGCACAAGACACAAATAAAAAGAACACAGAACCTGCACCAACACTTGACAGAGATGTTGAAAAATCAAGGATGTGTTTCATGGAAAAATTTCATCTATTCACTTTTCCACCCACACATTAAGAGCGTGATGAAGTTTGATGGTTAAAGACAAAATCCAACTGTATAAGTTAAATCTTAAATTCTATAAAAAATAGGTAACACTCTTTTAGTCATCTTATGAGGTTGAAGTCATTTTATTATTCATTGCATTTGTTAAATAGATGTTTATGAATTCCAGTCATTGTTTGTGTGTCATAAAATTTGAATCTGGTTTCCCTTTCTTCTGAAACATCGTCAAATGGACTGACTCACCCCCTGCCACCTTTACAGAAAAGAGACGTACAGTAAAACATTTGTTTTTTACGTCCCGGGGAACATGAGATTCATGGCACATTTGCACAGAATACGCATCAATGTGTAGGTGTCATGTACAGACAGGTCTGCAGGCCCGGTGTTAAACTGGTCTAAAGGTCTCTGATGCACGTTCCCTCCCTCCCAAACCAGTTTGCCTGGAATGAATCTCCTGGTCTGACCCGTCATCGTCACCTTTAAAGCAGTTCAGAGGACGCTCCTCACAGGACGAGAGCCTCACATTCAACATGTTACAATAGCAAAGGCACTCACATCATATTTTCCATGAATTCCAAATCTTTTTCTGTCGTTTCTGTCCTTGCATCTTTCCTCGCCACGTCAAAGTGACTCAAGTTGATTTACTTGGCGGCTGCAGTTTTTTTTTTACCCACTCAGTGCTGCGTCTCTTGTGGTCTCTGTTTTAACACGCCGGCTTAAAAACCAAAAAAAGACATAAAAGTTGTTTGTTATGCGTCTAAAAACGCAAATGAGTCGTTGCCCCTCTGGCCTCAGCAGCGCATTTGGATTTTTTTATTTTTTTAGCTTTGTTTTTTTTTTTTTAACAAGCTCACAAACCCCATGAACAGGCCTGAGGAGATCTAGTGGGGCACCAGTACAGCACTAATGAGGTAAAACACTCACAGGGGTCAGCGCGCTGTGGTTAGCACCGCTACCATTTGTTGGACAAAAGTTCCAGAATGGGCACATTTACTGAATGTAATGGTTGCACTCAGTTGTTCAGTCAGGAGGTTTTAGAGCTCACGTCAGAGCTGTGACTTTGTGGCCTTCAGGTTTGACGCTCTGAGCTTTTCCACTTTGAGCTGTTGGCGCCCTCTGCTGGATCAAATGCTGCCATGTAAATGAGCTCAGAGGCTCAGACACAAAGTACAGAAGGTTTATTTGTTTGTGGTGACAGTGTGCTGCTGAACAGAGCCCCAAAGGATCAAACATCTAAATGTAAAAGCAGAAAACAAACACTCACGCTTTACAGTACAGAGCACAAAGTCAGCAGAATACACAGAGACACAGACAGCTGTCACCCGAAGGACTCGTTAAACAAACACGCTCTGTTGTTTCATGTGAATGTACACGGTCCTGACACATGAAGGGAGTTCATTCCACAAGACTGGTGGTGATGTTAAAAAGCCCCGTCCCCACAAAGTCAAAAGTGATTGAATATGTCAGATCTGAGAGAGCAAGCAGATGCAGGGTGGAGGAGACGTGTTAGCCTGATGTCACTTCATCCAGGTTGTTCATTTTTTGTCTTTTTTTTTTTCTTCACAGTGAACGAAATCATCGGCAGAGACATGTCCCAGTCCCCCAGCGCTCACGGTCCTCCATCAGCACGCAACCAGTCATAGCTCAGCTCCTCTCTCAGGCTCTGAGCCGAGGTCCAGATCCTGTGACGGGACAAGAGAGGAGGAGGAGGAGGAAGAGGAGGAGACCAGGCTGCAGTTGTTGATTCTGTTGAAGCCTCCTGGACGCTGTGAGCCACCAGCCTGAGAAGAAGACTCATCTGAAACACTTTGTGCTCTCGAAGGAACACGGACGAAGATCTCACAACCCGGACGCAGAACAAGATGAACCGGTCAGTTCTGCCAGTCCTTAGGTGTCCAGATGTGAGCCTGACCTGTGATCCCTCCTCTCGACCAATCAGCTCTCTTCATGGGTTCAGTGTGCTCCCGTGTTAGGTTCTGTAACGGAGACTCTCACTGGCTGTGACTCTCACCAGCATTGACCACCAACCACGACGTCACAGCTGAGGGTCAGACGCCAGGATTTCCTCCGACAGCATTTTTCACAAACAGCAGCACATGAGCTGGTCACACCTGAGATCTTAGGCCTGAAAACATGGCGTGAGATTTGATCACTGAAATTCCAATTAAAACCAAACCCTGAGACTCAGTTAAACTCCGCTCTTCTTCTCTTTTCTCCCTTTTTAAATAATGAAGCGATAAGGCCGAGGCGTGTAGGAGCCTGGCGGAGGAACCAGCTCCACGGGTGCTGGTGATGGGATCTGCAACATTCCACATTTTTTAGAAATCCCTGCAGCCGTGTAGATATCTGTACATGACCCCCACCCCCCCCCACCTGTCCCCACACCTCCATCCCCTCCAGTCTCTCCTTTAGCTCCTCCCTATTCTGTTTCTTCAGGATCCCGTTGAACAAATGCCTTATTAACATTTTAGCAGCTTTGAATGGTAGCAAGAGCTTTTTGTTTCCGTTGTTTTGCACAGCTGGCTTTGAGTTTGGCTTTGATGTTACTCCACGAACACACGGTACAACTCTGGACAGAAGAACCCTGACGAGAGGATTCAGGACTGAGTGAACCCTCTTGTTTTGTTTGATATTTTGAAGACGCCCGTTTGTTCCACGTTACACAGAAGTGTTTTTATTCAGACACGGGCGAGAAACCCCCCTCCACACATACACACACACACACACCCACTCCCGACATCTCCCAGGGACCTTGTGTGCCTTCGATAAATAACAGGCACCGGAGCTGTGACAGGACGACAGCTGAGGTGACAAACTGTAGAATGAGTCAAGTTTGGAAAGTATTTTACGCATAAATATATATAAATTTATATATTTGTGTGTTGCCTCTACATTTGTTCTTCTCCCTTTCTGTAATGAACAAGGTTAAATCCCAAAAGACCAGAGAGCAACATCTGGATGTGACAGAGTCTTCCACATTCCCCCCAGGTTGAAACAATCCATATTTGCTGTTCACAATCAAAGTCTGGTCCTGAACACAGGGACGTATTCAGTCCGGTTTCCTGTTCTGACACATATGCAGTGCCTGTGTGGCAGCAATAACACGGTCTTGATTTTAATTTGAAAAGTATATTTCATATACCTGATGAGAGTAGTGTGTCTGTGTGTGTATGGACGGATTCAGATTCTGATTTCTATTGGCTTCTTCTTTTTTATTTTGCCTTAAGCTTGACAATGATGCTCCTGCCTGCGAAAGCCGAGGAGTGTCGCATACGATAGTTTGAAGTCGTTTTCCAGGTGAAGATGATTCTGCTATGCATTAAAAATTCTGCCTGATGCCTTTAAAATAAAAAACCCGACAAAAAAAGACCTTGATGCCTATAGAAGTAGACTGTAGACTGTAGATGCTGGGTTGATTCTGCTGTTAGCGTCGTGCATTCGTCCAATCAGCCTCGTCGAGGACACAGCTCGAGCATCTTAATCAGTTCGGTTATGTGTGTGTGTGTGTGTGTGTGGATGGTCAGTGTTTCTACCAAATATGTTGTACAGACGACAGGGATTTAAAGAGTCCTATTCTTTAACATCAGAAGCACACGTGTATTTAATCTATGCAAACTATAAGAAGCAAATGTGAAATATGAGAAATGAGATTTGTAACATCACGTAAATAAGAGAAATAAAACATTTAGAACGTGAGAGCATCACGTCACTATGGAAACTGTTAGGAGGCCTTAACTCTTGTCATGTCTGTGTATGCTGTTGATACCCCCAAGACATAGGAGAATAATATTCTTAGGTAGGATGGCGTGGAGAAGGAAGATGGCGTCTTCTTTTTTTATTTGCATACAAAGCAGGTTGTGCAGCTTCAAGAAAAAAAAATCAAACAGAAACCAGCATCGACAGTAAAACCCTGCCTGCTGTCCTCCTCTGTCACAACCAAAGACCGAACAATATGTTCCCACTTTACATGACGGTGAAGCAACAGAGACTGTACCACTCTATTTTTGATACTTTAAAATGGATGTCATTCCTAAAAGGCTGAGGTCATGTATGAGTGCAGAGCGTATATATACAAACTATATATACACTAGATACTCACACATACATATATGAAATTGTTTTATAAAATAAAGGGAAATACAGGTTTAGCTGATGTTTACCGAGCCTTGTATTGTCATTTCTTGTATATTTTGTATGTTTTGTTTTTTTTTGTAATTTTTAAGACTGCAGTGCTTTTTGAAATTATTCAAAGGGAAAACCTTGCATCATAACATAGGCTCTAAAGTAGTGTATATCAATAAAACTGAAAACTCAGTCATGTCTTCAGGCTGTTTTTTTATTACAAAACTGCAGTTTGTTTACATTCCGCTCACACACCATCTGTCATTCCTCCTCAATGTCCTCTCCTGACACTGACGGTGGACTAGTTCAACAGTAATATTGCGTTATCTCTGCTGCACAAAGTTTTACATTTCATCTATAGAGGCCAACTGGTTCAGTGTTGGTTTATATCAACAGGTTAATGATTTAGAACCTTTAATGACGTGATGGACTAATGAAAGTGGGTTAGGTTACAATCTGTGTTTAAACACAACCCCTGCACTCTTTCTGTAACAGAAGTTTGTTGGAAATTAAGATAAAAACAATCAGCAGCTGCTTCTTTTCGCCAGCCAGTGAGGACTTTCAAGAGTGAGGTCATCAGAGGTGGAAAAGTTTTGGTTGAGGTGAAGGGAGTACCTTGTGGTTTTATTTTTAAGTTTAATTTAACGCGGTGTGCAGTTTGTCCCCCTGTCAGCAAACATGTTCTGAAGTCTGGCTATATTTCATTGGTTTTATTCGTGTTCGATGACTTCATCTCTTTAAATGAGAATAAAATGAAACACGGTTCATTTGTCAACATGTTTATCGTTCATAATTCACACAGCGCTAAATTCATGCAAGTCTCAAACTCGCAAAAAAAGAAACAGCTCATCTGCCATCAGTGTTCGACCTTGCCCCACGTGGACCAGTACTGCACTCTGGGTAATGTACGCAAAGTAGAGACTGTCGGAAAATAAAGACAGCTGTTAGCAGCAGGAATTAAAGATGTGACAGACTTTGTTCCAGACGTTATCGACTGGAAACAAACATAAACATGCGAGAATGTACAGTAGCTGAGGTCGATCATTAGAAACAGCCTCTGGATTCATCTCTCACTTCAGATTTAATAACTAAAGAAACGGGATTAATACAAATAAAAGGAGTATCAGTTTCTTTACTCAGGGAAAAAGCAAATGTGTAGTGCTTGGACAAAAAGGTCTAACTGGGATGATGACACATCATATACATAAATGCTTTAGAGAGAAAAAAAAACTACATGTTACACATTCATTGATTCACTGGCACATCTGGGATGTTACTGTGCTTTAAAACAAAAGTCCCTGCAGCTCCAAGTTCAATTCATCCTGACTGTTGTCTTTGTTTCAGTAGTCTAAGTCAAGTCTTTATGGCTTTTGTCTTTCTCACTTCACAACAGCACCACTGCAGAGCGTCAAAGGAATAAACATACACGTGTGTTTGCATGCAGCGAACACAAAGGCCCATAAACTATGACCAACAAATCTCGTGGTCGAGGGAAAATTCTGAAATATACATAAAAGATGGACAGCAGGTTTGTAAAGTCTCAAGCTTTTCAGGATGAGAGAAACACAGGACGTACAGCTGAGCCTTTAAATACGCTGAGCCACACGTGTCCCGGCTCAAAACATCTCCTCTCCACATACACAGCTATTACAGTAGGTGCACAATCCACAGCGACATCTAGTGAGTCATGAGCACAGCACAAAGCTTTAATGACTTCAAGCCGCTCTGGCAGTGGTCAGATCACAGGGATGGGCTTCATGTAGCACTGATATCAACTGGAGTTTGTTCAGTTCCTTGGGGAAGGAGGGCAGATTGCGGGAAAGGGGCGGCGTCAGTTGCAGAAGAGCAGGTGGACCTGCTGACCGTAGAAGGGGTGGTTGGAGCGCTCAGCTACAGCCCGCCTGGCGCTCTCCTCGCTGGGGAAGGTGATCAATGCCTCGCCGCTGCACTGGCCGCTGAAATTATACAAGATGAGGATGGCGTCTGGCTGGAGCTGCAAATATAGAAGGGGGGGGGGGAACAGAGAGGCAACATGAAACCACCAGGGGGAGCCCATGAGGCTACAGTGGAACACTGTTGGGAAATAGCTCAGCTCATCAAACTGGTCTGGTAAGAAAAGAGAAGAATGGCCAGAGCTTAGAGAGAAGAAGTAGAGCACATGCTGTTCCCACAGAGTACCTGAAACCCACACGTCATTATCATCTGTTAGTTTGCATGCACCCAGGTTTTGCATCAGAACTTTGATGCAAATAAATCAGATTCTTTCAGACATGCAGATTTGAAACAGCACACTGATCACAGTAAACCAAAACATCTTCACGTTGGAGAATCTCGTGAGGGTTGATGTTTACACAGTCACAAATCTCTGAGGAGCAGGACTGAGGCTCGCTCTGGATATTCCATTTCCTCGCCACACCAGAAGCTCCTGGTGCTAATAGCGGACCTCCAGAGTCGTTAAAAATATGTACGTATGTAATCTCCACATATTAAATAAAAACATACTGGATTATAATGAGGCGGCTAAAGGGATCCAGACGTGGCACTTCCCCTTACAGAGCTTCAGGAAAGATTGAGTTGGGAGTTGCGGAGAGACATGCCGGCTCAGCAGCTCAGAACCTTGATGGCCAGATCGGGCATTCCAACATAAACGCAGTCAAAACTGGACTTGAGCATGTGTGTGTGAGACAGGTGTTGTTGTGCTTTAATTGTTCCACCGCTTCAGCTCTGATGTTTCAGCAGAAATTACAGTTTCTTTTAAGTTTTTGAGGAAAGTCTCTGTGCTGGAGCAGCTCTGGGAGTTGGAAGCTTTACTGACAGTTGTGAATCTAAGCGTGTAGGGAATGCCCTCTCTGGCCATTCTGGTTCTCGGGTCTGGAGGCTCCTCTTACCTTGGGCTGAGTCCCTACAGACAGAGCCATTCTTTGGGCTGAATCAGACTCCTGGCCTGATCGCTCATTTGAACCACGCTGCTGTACTCCTCAGGGGCGTACTACAGATAGCACAATAATGAACGCACAGTCAGGGTGGGAAGGCCGTCACATGGTTTCACACATCACAGCACGCAGGCACACGGGTATACACTGAACAGAGTGTGTGAGATTGGGGGTAAAAGACACCAGGCGCTAGTGTACGAACTGTTTCCTCATCCACGACCAGTGCGAGAGACAACTGCAGGCGGGAAAACACACTCACTCCATTCAGGATAGAATTACTGTGTTTCAGCCAGCAGTCGAGTCAGCTTTAATCCCTCACACACCACACAACTGCTCATGTCCAACACTTGGTTTGAACTGACCGTAATGAGCCATAAGGAACAAAAGCAGACCCCAGATCTGTGCGACAACTCCAAACCTTCCACCTCAAACTCCACCCCTCTCCCTCCCGTCCACTCAAACATCTGACACCACACTTGTCAGGGTTCATACCTGCTTTAGAGGACTCCACCTAATTTGGGCTGGCAGTGAAAAAAAGGGAAGCAAAGAGAAGGGTGGGACGGGGAGCACAAGTGTACACATGTCCCTTAACTGAGAAACATGGTGGAGTGATTCGGTTACAAAAACCTCTCATGGAAATTGGCTCACTGGTCCAACAGATTTTATTACATGTGGTTGCAGACTGTGGGAAAAAATATAGCAACACACATTGTTTACTGTTTAAATTCAACATCATTGGCGGCTGCTGATGTTTGACAACTTTCTGAAAAAAAAAGAACCTTCTGGAAAGAAGCAGCAGATTTAATCTAATCGTGGAGATTTTACTTGGAGGAATAAAATTATTCATGCAGCAGTAAACAGGTTCTCACGTGCTGATATTTGACCTTGCATTTCATTTCTGTAACCTGTGTCTGTCTGTTGGTTCGATCTTAATTCAGTTTTGGTGTGGATTCCGATAAAGGCTTAAAAGATTTTCTTCTATAGACATAAACGCTCTACTTACACTATGGAACCAGCTGTTCAATGTGTACTGACCTGGTATCCTTGGAAGAAGCTGAGGATGTCCTTGACTCCGGTGTTGTAAGGCAGACCCTGCATCCTGACCAGGGCGCCAGGCTGGGGAAGCCCAGGAGTGGCGGCGGCGGCAGCAGCAGGGTGGGAATGGGCTGCGACTGCTGCTGCTACTGCTCCTGGTGGTGCTGCAAAGTAGCTAACTGTGGAGGGAGAAACTGGGGGACTGGAGACAGAACAGGGCACAGGAATAAAACTTAGCTGAAGAGGAGGATGGGTAAAGAGTAACTGGTGATGGGAGGAAGAGCGTAACAAACTCACCTGGGGTAGTAAGCTGTGTAGTTCATGTTCATGTACAGGTGGGGCTGAGGGGGGTAGTAGGCCAAAGTGTGAGCTGGGCTGTGTGCAGAGGTCTGAGGAGGCCTGGGAGCAGCCAGCAGGGGGGGCTGGTAGAGGGCAGCCTCAGACAGAATGGTTGGCGGGGTGGGGAATGCAGCGTAGGCTGTGGGAGGGGACAGACCTGAGGGAGACAGAAACATCGGATCATTCACAACCTCTGTGTTTGACTCAGTCCTGTCAGCAGTGAGACGGTGTCCAATATACGAAAAGTCTCGAGTTTCAACATGTGTCTTGAGCCTACACCATGAGGAGTCTTACAGATAATTTTCATTGTTTTAGACTTAATGTAAAGAGTACAAATATTAAAGATGTAAAAAAAATCTCATCAAGAAAAAGGGGGTTTTCCATGAAAATCATATAACCCAATGACATACTTAAATTACGGTTACCAATAAAGTATAAAGTTCTTATAGCAAACAATTATTCATTGAAACCTGTGTCTTATCATAGTTTTGGCCATTTTTCAGACAGACACAATCCCAAATGCAACACACAAGATCTACTGGACATTTCTGTTTCTAGTGGTTGATAACAATTGTTTATTTAAATTTTTAGATGATATGTTTAAGAGCTCAGATTATTTAAATTGAATCACTGGAATCCAGGTCACTGCAATGAAACTGATTGGGTGGAAAACCAAAACTATGAAAAGGAAAGATCCAAGTTTAAAAAGCCCTTTTGGCAACAAGTTAGACAAGAAAAGCACCTTCTGAATGCCAGGTATTTATTTACAAAGCTAAACGTGACCTTTAAGCTGTCACATTTCAAAGGTGAAAACATACAAATAACAGAGTTTACCTACAAACAAGCCAGCACCAGTGTGAAGCTGATGGCAATGGTGGAAAGCCTCAGTGCTAATAGGAGAACATGGTGACACGAGACTGCTGACCTTGCTAAGGCTGTTTCCAGGTCAATACGTTAATGTGGCTAAAATCCTAAATAAGAGCCTGAAGTATCACTATAATCAAACAGATGTGGGCGTTTGGCGCCTTGATGATGCACCTTTATGAATTTACTCACAGGGAAGTTTGCAGGGTGGGGGGGAGAGGCCGCTGCGATTCAGGGTTCCTCCCATCAGTACGATGCTCATCTCCTCTGTGGAGCACTGGAACACTTCCACATACCGGTCCTTCATCGTCTTTTTATGGCACTTCTGGGCCACCATGAATGCTTTGTCAGCTGACCTCATCTGGATGAAGGCGTCACCAGAGGGCCGACCCTGAAATGGAGGGGAAGAAAACAATTCGACACCATTTTTATAAGCAAAGCAAAATTCATGGATAGGGTAAATTGAGTAATTGTGTAGAATAGCATCATATTCATACACCAGTCTGTCTGGAAGATGAAAAAGATAAGAAAATTATATTTAGGACATATAAATTAATAAAGTAACTTTTCTGGACTAGTTAAATGTATTTTCCTATTTTCTTTACATTATGCTGTACTCTTACAGAACTATCCTGTGTTTCAATCATTCCCTCTACAACAGGGACTTCTGGGTTAGATGCCTACGACTCCAGTCCTTCCAGTCTGACCTGTTGGTTGAGGACCATGTGGACACCATGGGGTTTGATGTCCACAGTATGCTCTCCCATGAACTCCAGGATGTCTTCGATGCCCGCAGTGTAGGGCAGACCACGCAGGCGAATACAGTCACGTGTGCAGCTGGCAGCTGGCAGGAAGGGAGGAGTGGCAAGGACTGGGACGGGCATGATGGGAGACGGCGGCAGTGTGGAGATGAGAGGTGTGGACATATATCGGTTCAGGACCTGGAGAATGCAAAAGATGTAAGAAAGTGACCGATCTAAACAATACGTTTTATCACATTACCATACCTATCCTCAAACAATCAAACATAATCATAGCGTAGTGAGCAGAGGTAATAAAACACTGTACCTGTTGCACCTCTGCTGCCGTGCTTCGGAACAGCTCAATGTAGCGCTTCCCCAGGATCTGCTTGTGCTTCTTCAAGGCATTCTGGGCATATTCCTCACAGGAGAAGAGCACAAAGGCATCTCCAGTTGGCCGTCCATCAGGGTACTTAACGAAGAGCAGACCCTCTGCACCATCTGTAACTGGGCTCTCAGAGCCAAGGAAGGACAGCACCTCTTGGGGAGTGGCGGTGAACGGCAACCCCCGCATGCGTATGATCACCTGGTTCTCCTTGGACAGGAACTGGGCCACCTCGTTAGATGTCCCTACAGACAGAGGACTGATGTGATGTCACCTGGCTTCAGCTTGTTAACCCCTAACCCTGTTGTTATTAATCAGATTTTATATACTGCACTACTGATCAACACATACATTGTTTATTGTGCTCACATGTTCAGGGAAGTCACGTCTGCGCTGTATTCTTTTGATCACTGTATACTGCTTAAAGTATTTATTATTATTACTGACAGAAGATGTAACAGTAAATGGTTACTGTCATCGGAAAACTAAGCAGAAGCAGAATCAACCAAAACAGGATGTTGCTTCCTTATATAGACTTTTTATTTGCATGTCCAGTGTTTCCTTCTTTTTGATAAAAGCAGCCGTGTCTCGTCTGCTGCAGCTATTTGCATACACAAGTCCAATGTGCTCTATATCTGTATTTATCTTAACTCATCTGGGTAAAGTCCACAGTCAGACTGGCCATCACTGTAAGTTATCTGCTTTGAGTCACCCTGTTTCTTTGTCCAATGTCTCTGCTTTGTGAAACTGGCGCCTGCTCTGTGGTCTCAAGGCCCCAGGCTAAGCCTTTGTCCCTTCACACCATCTTTGTGTTGCCTCTGAATCCGGCCTTTTACCGGCCATCGGCCTTCTCTCCCTCAGGGGAGAGGAGCTTGAGGCCGAGTGGAACAGGTGAGCTGCTGTTAGCCAAGAGAGAAATTTCTCTCCAACTGGTCTCTGAGGGGTTGGACTGTGGATGTGGGAAAAGGAGGGGGGGCAGCTCCTCACAAAGCTTCTTTCATTAGTTCAGATAAGCTGCTGGAGAGTCACTGGGATGAGGCAAAAACAGGTAACAGGAGAGAGAGCTAGAGCCACTCTTTTACAGTCACTAAAAGGGCTGCTCTTTTACAGATGTGGAAGGGTCTTGTTTTTCCTCAAAGATGCGGGGAAGCCATGAAACAGAAGGCCACACATTAACAGTAAGCCTTTCATCACAAGTCTTCATACAAACATGGTGAGAAGAGAGGAAAATCATCTGAAATCTGACCTCCAGCGATCTTGAGGAATTCCTCGCCTGTGGCTTTGTAGACCTGCAAGAAGAAGAAAGCCATAAAGAGGAATTTAACTTAAAGACACTTAACATATGATCTGACAATCAAAGAGGTGTCATTACATTTGACTAAAGATTTGCCTAAGGACAAGGAGGATAGTGGACAAGAGGTAAATGCTGAACCTAACCTCAATGTAGCGGCTGCCCATGTGGTGCTTGTGTCGCTCCAGGGCCAGGTCCCTGTGTTCTGGGTTGATGAAACGAACCAAGGCCTCGCCGTTCCTCCGGCCCTGAGCATTAAGGCAAAGGGCCACGCCTCCCCTAAACACAACAACAACAAAACATTGAAGCAGGAGGGTGTTGTTGGTTATAATTACAGAACAATTAAAACCTGTGTTTTGATTTAGTTTCAGGCAGATATTAAGACATTTCATGTTTGTCTCAAGATCTGATTATTCAGAAACAAGAAATCATGACCAACGATAATCAAAGTCCAAATAATCCCTAACTGTTGCACGATAAATGTATTAAAGTAAAGATTGGTCTTATGCCTAGTGAGTGCAACTTACTTTGCAATATTGAGGCCTTTAAAGAAGCGAGCAATGTCTTGGTCTGAGGATTGCCACGGGAGCCCCCGTGCTCTAATAACCGTCTCACTGTCCACTGGCTCCATCTTACTGCTGCACAACACACCGCAAGACAGCCATGAGAGGAAAGAAGGCAAAAACATGAATGACAATCTGACAGCAATGACCAAAAGAATGGTAATGGGGGCATAGTCCAGGTTTTCAAAAATAAGGAGTACATCCCTCAAGTTATTCTTGTCGTTAAGACCACACGCTCCATCAGGAGAGCAGTTTTGTTTAGTGCTACACAGTTGCTCAGGGTTACTGGGGTTACAGGGGGTTGTCAGGGTAACAGGAAGGCTTTGGTGGTCTGCTACTGGATAGCCAGGTAAGCATTTGATGGTAAAGTTGGCCAGCTTTAATGACACACTGGTTGTTTCCCTGTTGCTGTAATCACTGTTAAAAGCCCCTTAGCTGCGCTCAGGTCTGAAGTCTGAACGTGGCTGGAGGGGGTTTCAGTCTGCAAACGACATAGCAGGTAAACAGGTGTGGCAGGAATGAGAGAGAGAAAGAGACAAAAACAAAGTTCCATACGTACCATGTGCCAGAATCAAACTTGTACTTCACAGTTTCAATACAGGAGAATTTGTGATCTACAAGAAAGATGGAAAGGGAAATTAAAGACATCAACCGAACATCAGCTCAGGACACTTGGTTAAAAAACAAAGATATAAGTGAAAAGATGACATCATCAAGGAAGTACAGTGAGCAGTCAGAACTTCCCTCAAACAGAGAGAAAACCTTTACTCTACGTTTGCACCAAAACCACCAATAAACCAAGGTTTCCTTCAACACCTTGTTAGAAAACTAAAACTGGCTTGTTCATAACACATGACATAATCAAGATGTATAATAAACCTATATCACCTTCTAGTTAAAAGTGGTGTTTGTATATACTGCTGCTTCAGCCTTGGTGATGTTATAATATAAACTCAAATCACCGGGCAGGTCAAAGTACATGATGACAGTTCACAGCATCCGACTGATCTTCAATGGGCCAGGCATTATTTTGCTTCCTCTCCAAGGGAAGGTCAGAGCTCAAACACAAACAGGAGACTGTAGGGGCATTTCAGGTTGATACTCAATTACTTACGGTAGGGTTCAGCCAGGATGCAGAGCATCAGCTGAACCATGCTCCTCACTTCCCTCACACCCACCAGCTGCTCTGAGACAGCAGGAAGGCCAACATCTGCATGGAGAGTTAAGGATGCTTCCCAGTGTTGGCTCTCATTATGACATCTGACAAGACGTAGATGCATTTCACTTATATGAAATGGCAAATGCTACATAACTTATGTACATATCAAAATGGGTGCATGAACCATTTTACTTGTCTTACTATAATCTAAAAAACATTTGTAACACAGCATAATCAAGATGTATTAGACGAGACTACAAATAATGTTTTCAGCGCACAGGCTAGAAAATGATACGTTCCAACATGGAGGGAAGCGTTAGCTTCTGCACTGGGCCAGCGTTGGGGCAGCATTTGTGAAGCTCTTTTCTCACGTCCACAAATGAAAAGAAACATTCAGGAAGGACAAGATTCTAAAAACAAAGAAAAGAAAAAAGAAATTAGTACAATGAATCAATGAAAAGAAAAACATGTATGAACATATGGCTTTTAATGAAATATACATGGCTATAACAGCAGTTGTATATTTGCATATTTTAGAATAAATACACACTTTTATTTCCCATTTAAAATAGATCTTAAATAGTTACTGCATGTGTCGGCAGTGGGGTGAAACAACATTGAAAACACTTACCTTTTTGGAGGCCTCGGGGTGGAGCGCCTGTCTTATGACAAGGGGACTGTTCACACAGAGTGTGCAGGAGCTTCTGCCGAGACTTTTTATTTCTGATGACACTGACTGCTGGAACTGCACATTGAAGGAGAGGAGAAAGAGAAGGGAAATTAAAGTGTTAAGTATTTCACATCCAAACTCTGTGTGCCAAAGTTGAACACACCAAAGTTAAGTTTTTTTTTTTTTTTTTTTTTTTTTTACAGGAAAAGACACACTGCATTTGGATGACTTTGCAAATACCTATGTTAAAAATATGGCTTGATAATTGTTGTCCAAAGACCATCTACCGTGTGGGAAAGTGAGACTCACAGAGAAGACTTAACTCTTAAGGCAAGCACACAAAGGCAGAGTAGTTTGATATTTGACTGCATTGCGCGTTTGTGTGATTAGGAGCTTGCCGAACAAGTTCTCGAGTTTGCCTCCTGAGAAAGCGAGCAGTCAAAGGAGACACACTAATATCTGGACCTCAGTTCATGACAATCAGTCACATGCAAGCAAAAGGAAAAACAACCCATACAAGTCAAACCTGTTTGTCTTTACGTAAAATGAAGGCTACAACACCCAACCCTCGACCTTAAATACCAGCACCTCCCTCATAGGCACATGTTTATTTTTAACTACCACACTCAATGAGCCCCATTCCTTGTGTTGTGACAACCTGTCAGCAGCGTTCAACTGTCAATAGAGGCCATCACTTGCGCTGCGTTCAGGTTTACTATTATTTCTCACACCAAGCTTCTTGGAATTAAGTCACACCATTACATTTTAAGTTATGTGCCAGGAATTGTTTTTGTCAGGGCGTAAAACTACTTGGGTTTGGTTGAGAACAATTAGAAGTAAGTTTGTTGTTTTAGTTTAATAGGAAAAGTCAGGTCGGATTTATAAAACCAAAAAATGTATAATTAGGGTTCGTCGTACCTTTGCCAAATTACGCTTTACACATGGTCTCTCTTACTTCGATGTAGAGACGATTTAAGCCTTTTACAGACATTTGTATATTTAAGATTTTTATTTTACAGAATTTAGAGTAGCTTTTTTTTTTTTTCTTCATTCAAGAAGGGGGGGGGTATATGGTATCTCTGCATCTCTTACTTTGCATAACACTGACTTCAGTGAAACTTTTCTCATGCTGATTAGATGTCTGAATTCTTCATGTATTTCCTTGCTGCTCAGAATGTAAGATACGACTTACTCATGCCCTTGGCAACATCATAAAGTTGATATATTACCCTGTTTTTCCATCTTTCATGAACCATGTCTTCAGTACCATAGCCCCTAACAGTTTTTTTGAATGGCCACTGGCTGTATGGGACAGATCTTCAGAAACTGGGTGGAGTATTAGAGGTGCATGTCTGGGCATGCTCCTTAACAGTCAGAGAGAAATATAGGGCTATTTGGCAACAGCAGCCTGCTGCTGAAAAGAGAACGAATGCTTCAGAGTTGTTATATTAATATATATGTTATTATACAGTATATCAAGTTATTAGAGTTATTGATCAGAGGAAAAGAAAAGCCTTGGGTACTAATTGTGGGCCTATGAACTTGTTAACTATAAACTCTCAAGTCTGAATTATTATTATTTGTGGTGATCATTGTTAAAGTAATCAACCATTTTGGAGAAAATCAAATATGTTTCTGAAATACATTGCCCAAGTCATTTTTTTAATTATATGAATTCAATTTTTTGGGAAACAAAACCTCAAGAGCATTACTGAAAACTGCCATACGCCTCAGCTCTCTACTAACTTATTATGTATGAATCTCATGTGTAATCAGCGTAATGCTGGAAACCATGAGGAGAACATTCTCGTTTCGCCTGCACAAACCTGCACATTACGTACCACAGAGTGATTCACCACTTCAGAGTTATGTGGCTGTTAATGGGGCAGTGAGTTGCTGATTCCTCCACTTGCACATGTAAATACAGGTCTGGAGTTGTTCACTAATGAACAGCACCACTGAAAAGCTCAATCATTATAGATTACAGGCACAAGAACAATAGGTCAACAGGTACATTTGGAGAAAGGATATATCATTTGCTCAACTGGTTATAAAATCACAATTTCATTCTTAACTACAAATGTGTTATCTTATCTAACCCACATCAATATTTGAAGCTCTCACTGTTGTTCAGAGTAACACAGAAAGCCAAAACTATGACTCTATGATTCTAATTTTGTGGACCACTTATATCCAGACATGCTGCACGATGCTGCGTTTACAGTGATAACAGCTCGAGTGTTTGCACATAGTTGAGCATGAAGCTCCACCTTGGCCAACTATTGAAGCCGGATTACAGAGGAAAACAAATGTCATAGACAAGGTAGTGACACGCCTATCCTTTTCAACTGCAAGCTTAAAATGAGCAAACAAGATGAGCATGAAGACAGATGAGTAGCAGACACAACCCTAAATAAAGTGTGCATTCATTATGAATTAGCAATGAATATAAATTAGTGATTGATATTAGTATATCAGTTAGACTGAGGGTATATGAATGAATAATGCTTCAAAAATGTTTAAATATTCTAGCCATACAATTCATGCCTTGGCAAATGTGGCTTTGTTGTCAACCTTCTTCCATGTCCACGATCATGAATGACAACACCATCTTATCATCTTATTTCCTAATAAAATTAAATTGTGTAGATCAATTAGATTTCAACAACTGTAAAAAGTATTACAGGATATTGCAGGAATAAAATGTTCCGCCTGCCTCTGCTATTGGAGAGGACAGAGGGGAGGAAGTGGCCTTTGAACATGGTGCTATCAGAGTTTGCTCTTCAGTGGAGAGTGGTAGAGTGTTTGTGTGCTGAGGTGAGGTTGGGAGGTGGTGGTGGCTGAAACAAACTCAGATAAGAGCAAGAGGGAGTGGTGTCAGGCCAGTCCCTTTGGTATCCTGTTTAAGTCGCCTGGAACTTGACGCACACCTTCATCACAATGCGTGTTGTGACGCAAAGGTTGTACAAACATTACAGTGAGGATGGCCCAGACAAAAGCTCAATGAAGTGCCAACTTAAATATGCCAAAAAAAATGTATGCGAGGATAATTAGTGGCAACTACTGTGCCACTAACCCAATTTCACGCTTCACATGTGTATATTCACACATTTGTGATTTATTAATTATCATCATTATCACAAAACAATGTTAACAACTTCAATCCTTGTTAAAATAATATTCTCAGGTTATTGCAGAGGATGCATATACAATCATATGATCAGTGGTCATAGCCTCATTGCTGTCATTAAAATACCATTCATCATGATCACAACTTAACCATAATAACTAAGAACCAAATGTCACTGACTCGCCTAAAGTCAAAGACACCAATTAACCTTTTGGCCAGAGCCTAGACACCATTGAAAAGACATTACACAGTGCTTATGAGAACATGCGGCTTAATTTCAGCAAAAATTATAGGTGTGTGACGTCTCACACCACATGAATCTCCTTACAGGCTGTGGCATGCTGTCAGAGTCCCAAACAAAACTAGTACAGCAGTACAGCAATAACAGCAGCTCGCCCTCCATCAGCCTCGTCCCATAATTCGAGATAACTAGTGTCCACAACATGACATGGGGAAAACTGTCACAGCTACAGCCAGGCTAAAAAGATGTATCCGCATTAAGTTAGTCAAATCAAATAACTGTTTTCTCTTTAAAACCGGCTGTCCACATCGTTTTCTGACTCGTGCACTGGAATTAGTGTTAATGATTGCAATCACAATAAATCTTGGCTGCCGCAACAAACAAATTCATTACATTTAAAACTTTAGAGTTTCAAACACACGGGTCAATGTCACATGCACAACACTGAGAGGGAGCTGCTTCCCCCCCCCCTCTATAAGTACACCGCCCCCTCCATCCAAGAAGAGAAAAACTGACCCACAGCACAGTTCAAACTACCATTTTCTTTTCTTGTCTGTATCAACAAGGATAAATCTAATCTTTGAGGGACCAATAGTGAGAGAAAGTAACCAGCCGGACAAAGGTATGAATAGAACGAGCTGATTGCTGGGGTTAATATTTGAAGGTTCAGCACACAAACTAACCTACAGCAGAGCTCAAGCCTTAGCAGCCCAAATGAGGCACAAATGGTGCGAGCCTGGAGACCAAGCCATGAACTGTTCACTACTTTAGTGTACTTTAGTGACAACCAAACAATATCAAAGAAGTACAGCTTCAGAGATAATTGTACAGCATTTATCATTAATTACCCAAAGCAAGCTGTTTGCGCATGCATGGTATTCAAACCACAGCCAACCCTGACACTGGTCCAACAAGATGGTGAGAGGTTTTTACACTATGGAATACGGGAAGGGGGGGGGCAGCTCCACCCAGTGCAAACAAACACTCTTGCAAGGGTGGTTGAAAAACATGTTTGGCAACATAAGCACTTTTGCCATAACACATCTGCTCATCAGCAGGTGAGGAACCAGAGAAATAAAGGAACATTTGACCAAAAAACACATTTTATGTGATAGAGGGGTAGCAGAATTGTTTGAGTTCACAGAACACAATTTGTTTCAGGGCGCCGCAGTGTTGCACGTGACTTTAGGCTGAACACGGTGTAAATTATGCTATTTCAATGCAAATGAGTGGATACATAGACAACTACAGGAGCATTGTGGAAGCTGGGTTTGTTTGATCTTTTTGGATTTGGCTGAAATGTAAAAGTGTTTGTGGACTCAAACATTTTACAAACCCCTCCATACGTATAGTGGTGAATAGATAGATTTAATAAATTAATTTCCACATTTTGGCTGAAGCCTATAAAATCTGAAAAGGCCTTTGCTCCTGCCTGTCCTGCACCCTTAGAGCAAGGCACAGTCCCAGGTAAACATTCCGCCTTCCAAATGTCTGCAGCACACATCAGGCTGAGACAAGACTAGACCTGCGACTCCACCTTATCTCTACCGGCCCCAGGCATTGCCCATCCTGGCTGCTAAGCTTCAGCAAACTGTCAGGAGAGTTTTAACTGTCAGGAGCTAAAAGCAATGACACTCAACCAGACTTTTTCTTTTTAAATAAAAGGTCATCAGGCAAGTTAGGCTTGTCATATCACATCTTGCTCTGGGCAAAAACAAGTAGGAAAGTTGACTCTGTTTAATTAGCGTCTCGTAATATGACCAGCAGCAAAGAGTGTTAAGATCAGGTAGTTGTTGCTGTAGAGAATTCAGAAAAGCGGTGAGATTTCTTATGAAACTGAGCCGCTGGTCTTTAAAGGATAACTTTGTTTGTTGTTGGTAGTAAGGTCTTTCTGCCTTGTTTTTATTTTACGTATTGCAGTGCCGAGCAGTTCCTTCTTGTCAAACCCCTTGAACTGTACTGTACCCTGCGTTAACTTTCACGTGCCAAATAAAACTTAAAATTGGATTCAAATCGTCTTGATGTTGAGTGGCGTGGAAGACTCACTTGCTGCAGAGCTTTGTCCAGGGGCTCAGCCTTGATGACATCTTCCAGAGTCAGTCCTGTCTCCTCTTTGCACTGCTCTGTCAGCTCCAAAGTGTCTGGCTTTACAAGACATCTGTGAAGCTTCCCGACCTGTGGAGGGATTTCACGTTTCATGGCGCGGAATGCAGCGTGAACACAAACATGCCAACATGTGTCAAAATTTAGCTTAAAGTCTGTACACCCCGCATTCAGGAAACTTACAAGTAAAACACAGTAACAAGTGACAACGTGGCTGCTAAAAGCAATTAATAGTCAATAAAAGCGTTGACACGCCAAACCAAGATGGTGCGTGCTCTCCGTGAGGTGAAACGACACCAACTCTTTGCTCGTCGGGTTTGGGTCGCACACCTGTGGAGAGGTGCGCTAACGACGGGCGTAGCATGCTAGCTAGCGTGAGCCGGTCACAGGCGATACAAGGAGCACCCCATGTTGGTTTGGATGTCAAACACACTACAAGTACACACTATGCCAACAAACGCTACACAAGGAACCGTGCAATGAACGGGGTCAGAAAGGTCCGTACCTTTTTCTCATGTAGATCCACAATTTGCCACACCAAGAGAATTATTTCCCTCTCATCCGAACCCAGTTTACCCCCATTTGCACCAGCTGTTGCCCCAAAGAACACCACCAGAGTATCACTGTGCGAAGCCATCAGGGACCACAAGGGTAAAAACTACAATTAGAGCAAAGATTCAAATAAAAATAACACGAGGGTTCACCTTTTTCCAAGTGATAAGAGGAGCGAACAAAAGGACTGGAAACTCAATTGAGTTACACGCAGAGAGAGAGAGGGGGAGAAATAAAGAAGGGAGATAATTTCCAGAGGAGCCACGGAGTGGTTTGCGGTCAGAGACTGTACCTGTCGCAGTACTTGAGTGTGCTGTATCCAGAGATACTGGTTTAACTGGTAAAGAAGGGAGGAAATCCGTGTTTCTTTCACGCCAACTCCATGACAAGCCCCGGAGTTTTTTTTTTCTTTTCCTTCCCTCGGTTACCTGTGTGGCTCGGCCCCCTGCGCGAGCAGAGCCCCAGCGGCGGCGGCTATTGGCTGGTTCGCAAAGGTAAGGGCGGGACGCTGAGGTGAGTGCCCTGATCCCATTGGTGGTTGGCTGTTGGACCAGGAAGTAGAGCGTCGAATCGGCCTGTAAAACCCTGGAGCCTGATGATGCTTCACTGATGAACAGTGAAGGAAGAGAAATGTCATCGGCCTTCACTTGTTTGTTGCCACAGCACATTTTCTATCCTCACTGTTGACCATTACATTTTAAATAATGCTGATTCATTTCATCTACTGCATTTGATTACTGATTGTTGAGTTCCCTCAACAGATGAAGCAGAATGTAGAATATGCTGTAATGTTTTTGCAACATCTTGAAATGCAAAGTCACCTTTTAAAACAGGTAGGTGGGGCAACCAGGGAGTCAGAGGGCCTGAAGTGACACGGAGCAGTTGTACATAAAGATGAGGAATACTTGACTAGATTTACCCTACATAAGACTTTGATATATATATATATATATATATTGTATATAATCACTTTGTGGTCGCATATCGAAGTGCCTTACAGTTAGGCAATGCCTAGTTTTAAACTGTGGCATTTTAAAGTAGCAACCATATAGAATGTATTTTTTTTAATCGCCCCACAGCCTTGCTGGTGTGATGGAGTTTTTGCTAGTCTTTGGCTCAATTCCCAGAATGCCGTGTTTTGTTGCGCACAACACTCCCAGCTTTGCTCAGTATTGGCCAGCAGACTTTGGTGAATGCAAGGCTTTTTGTCTGCTCACTTTCTTTCACTCATTTAAATCCTCCAGTCTTAAGTCCTGGTGTCTCCTTCCTTGTACAGAACTCTTTCTATCTAGCTGAACTGGTCTGGTACACACATCACCTGAGATCAAAGACACAAGATATTTCAACAAAGGCGACACTTATAGCAGCAGGTGTTGTGGCTCAATTGCAGGTTTTGCCCAAGAGTTCACTGTTGGCAGGGAATAAGTAATGGGTCAAATTCAGATGGACTATGGAAGCATATTCCAAAAAGGCTTAAACACTTACTGCAATAGTTAAGTATTGAAGGAAAAGGTAATGGGTGCCTTCAATGTATTGTAACCCCAATATTCCAAAGCAACTGGTGCGCTTTTTACTTTCTTCTAGTTTTTACTTTTGTTACAAAAATGTACAAATAACTAAACCCAGAGTATAATGTGTTGATTCAATGACATGAACCATACACAGGATGTAGCAATACATTGGTTGTGAATGATAGTGATTTTGTCCCTGTTCCCTGTAGTCTCATGTCTCATTGTCTCATTGTCTCATGTATGCACTACTTCCTCATTCTGTGGGATAAAATCTTTTCTTGGGCAATCTTGTCCGACAGACATTTGTGTTTGTCACACCCTTTCGCTCTGTTATTTTCCACCCTCAGTTAAAATAATCCTGACTCACTAAATTAAAGACTTTAAAGTATAGCTTGTAGTCCTTGTCACAATTGATTTGTTCAAGTTCAAATTATTACATTATTATCATAATGAGCCATCTCATAGTACACACAACAAATGACAAAGCTTGAAAAACTTCCCCTTTTTTCCCATTTTAAACTTTTCAATTGAACTTTCTTCTCCTTGACTCATAATCTACTCACATCTGCTCGGAAGGGACACAGGCCATGACCAAGTACAGCTTGAGTGAGGACTTTATCATGAAAACTAGTCTGTAAAAGTTCAATCTTTCTACCATTATGTACAGCTTTAAAAGCAACTGCCATGCTAACTACATGCATTTAGACTCAGTTCATGCTAGAGTTGAAATGAGTCTGTTTTTTTACATATATATATACTCATTTAATAAATATTATCTTCATTATGATGATGATGATGATGGTGATGATTATAACAGTAAAAGTATTATTCAATTACACCACACTGAAAAGTACTATACAATAACACTGGGCCGTCAATGCCATCTACTGGTGAGTCAGGAGCAGGTCAGTAACAGTTGTCATGGCAACACACAAACTGTCCTTCAATTTTGAAATAAACGCCAGATGCTATGACAACATTATAAATAGATTACTCAGACGTTGTTTTTGAGAAACAATGATAAACAGTTAACAAGCTGCCTCTTGTGACAAAACATGAAGACACAATTCCTCTTTTTGCTGCTCACTACAGGGAACATGCAATTTTTCATTTTGCAATCTTTTTATTGAGAGGAAGTTGAAAGAAGGACTGGGGCAACTCTAAGTCAACTCTTGCCTAATTTTTCGGGAGTTAAAAACTTTCCTCTTTAACAAAAGTAAAAGAGTAAAACATTATGAGTATATTTAACATATATTTTGTACACAAAGTCATTATTGCATGGAGATGTAGCAGCTCCACAGGACAGAACTAGGTCAGAATATTAAATATCCTACCAATGTGAAAACAGTGACTGTGAAGTAAAATAATATCTCTTTGCTGAAAACCTTAACAGTTACAGTAACACATTTACATTATATTTGTCTTTGCTGACATCAATAAAATGCTATACATTTTCCAAAAAGGTACCATGAGACATTACAATATAATGTGTTTAATACTAAATGACATATACATCTGTGTACATAATATACAGTTATTATAAATACATGGTCACAATCTAAAAGCAGACCAAATCATGGTAAATAGGTCATTTCAAGATTTAGACAAATATAAAGTGATGTCTTGTATGTGTGAAATTACAAATTACAAAATATCAATATTTACAAGGACACGCAGAATGCAGATGTACACCCTGTACAGTTTCAGGATGCGTTATTTTCACACATTTTTATCAATATGTCCATTTGGTCGTTTGACTCCAACACACACTGGGAGCTGTTGGTCTGATTGCTTTGTCTCTTAGACACAAAGGACACCTCTCTGCTGCCTTCGCCTGGGGATGTGCTAGAGATATGTCGGAAGAGCTTCTGAATGCCGGTGTCCCGCAGGGAGCTCCTGAAGGTGCGAGCGGCAAACATGTAGAGGATGGGGTTTACAGTGCTGCTGATGAACACCATGGCTCCGGCGATGAAGGTCATGGTGCTCCTGACTCCCTCCAGAGAGTTTGCTGCATCCGCATAGGAACCTTGGATGCCCAGGATGATAAGCGAGAGGGCATTTCCTATGTGATGAGGTGTCCAACAAAGGCCAAACACAACCACCACGCTGGCAATGAGAACAGTTGACTTGCGCTTGGACTTAAAGGTCATCTGAGTAATCCGGCTGCACAGGCAGCCATAGCAGACCACCAGGATGGAGAAAGGTATTATGTAGCCCACCAGTGTCTCCAGCAACAAACAGACTAGCTCCTGTGTCATAGACGTGTACTGCCGGTACAGGCATTGATCTTCACCAGAGTCGTTATCCATTACCTGAGTTGGGATGACAGGGATGCTGAACACAAAGGCTAAAGTCCACAGAGTCAGCAGAACCTTACTGAGAGCCTTTTTCCTTTTCCAGTCAGCTGAAGCAAAAGGATAACGCACTGCTAAAAAACGTTCCACACTCATGAGGGTGATGAGGAAAACGCTGCTGTACATAGAAGCAGTGATCACAAACACGATGGCTTTGCAGGAGGCCTCTCCAAACACCCAGGACTGGGCCAGGGAGTAAACCCACAGAGGCAGGGTGATGAGGACCAGGAGGTCCGCAATAGCCAGATGCAGGATGACCACGACGGTGTGGGAGCGCTGCTTGACGTGTCTCAGGATGGTCCAGATCACCAGAAGGTTTCCAGGGGCTCCAATCAGAAAGGACAGACCCAGGATCACACAAGCGATTGCTGTCCCACCTTCAAACTCTTCAGGGGCCATTTCCTCTGAAGGAGAAAGCTCAGCTGAGCGGTTCATGCTGAAAGTGTATGTGCTGACAGTGGTGTCTGCATGAAAAGAAAACCAAAGTGCTGTACAAGCAAGTCTCCACTTCCCTTTTAGAAAAGACTGCACAGGGTTTCCTCCTCAGGCCTATTTGAGACAGAGGGAGGTGACTCATTCATGCATCATCCGTCCATTTTCCACCACTTATTATAATTAATGAAACAAACATGTTTTGAAGAGTTTCAAATAAGTGAAACACTGAGAGATTTTATTTTAATCTAAAAGATAAGACAGAATCAGCTTCTCGGTCAGACAGCGAGACATTAGAAGCAATTTAATGACCATTTTGTCAAGATTTCTTGACATATGCAAGAAGGTCCAAAAGCAATGTCCATGATAATCATTCATTTTTAGGAACAGATCTGACACCTGATGATTCAGCATGTTATTTCTTAGCAGGTCAGTGTGTGGTGATGACAGAGACTGCGAAGACTTCCTTATTTGTTTGCACGAGTACTTTACTTAGATAAATTGGGTTCAGATTTAAATGTATTGTATAATTTATTTTTAAAGTGTGGTTTATAGGTATAAAATATGACTGTGCAGTTTTCTGTATGACTTGTCAATATTTATTGTTTTTTTGCATATATTCTGTCATTGACCTCCACTAATGACAGCCAGTGGCCTGGGTTAATATGTTTTCTGCCCCTCTGTCCATTCTATTCTTGTGAAAGTGATCAAGAAAGCCTTCAGGGAATTTATTTGCATCTGGCACAAATCATGGGACACAATGAGGACTACAATTTAGTGACTAAGGGTCAAATGTCATGGTGGCCTCATGAAACATTTTTTTTGGCTTCTTAACCATCTACCTTTATGGAATTTCCAAAGTGTCAGTTAGACTTTAAAATAAACTGATTAGATTTAAGCGGTCAAAGGTCACTAAACAAATATAAATCTGAAATGAAAACTGAAATGGCATTAGAAGCATGTAATCACAAAGATGTAATTTGAGGTTCCACCAGTAAATAATAATACATCGCTCTCTCTTGGATTAAAATTAGAAAGAATGATAAGCAAATTTAGTTTGAATAATAATCTGAAACTGAAAAAATGCTAAACTCTAGCATTTTTCATTTTGATTTAGAGAAAAAACTATGCTTCATTGACAGTGGCATGCATAGTATACATTACATAATACTAGAGGCCACATTAAATTGTCAGGACACATGACACAGTCACATGTTAGAGTATACATTCAGCTTTAATAATATATTTCATTCACAAAATCCAAGCTTTTAAACCCCCAGATCATACAAATACATCAATAATGAAATGTTCATTGAAAACCGCAGAGGACAAAGTTTACATTTTCAAACATCAGTTTCAGGGATTCAGATTCTCTCACACTGGTCAGACATCAGCTCCACCTGTGTATTTGCTGCCCTCTGGCCTGTCTGCTGCTGTACTACCATGAGTTTGTTGGCATGAGTGGCCGTTTCCTGGAAGAGCCTGACCAGTCGTGAATTCTCAAGATTCCCTTTAAATTTCCTGGAAAAGAAGGCGTAGAGCACAGGATTCAGTGAACTGTTGATGAACACGAGAGCGCCGGAGCACAGAACAAAACTCTGTGGCACACAGTCATGCTCACTGCCTGACTTTAAGATGCAAACGAGATCCACGATGTTGACGATGTGGTAAGGAAGCCAGCACAGAATGAAGGCTATAACTACTGTGTGGATGAGAATCAGGGATTTCTGCTTGGTGTTGTAATTCATCCTCCTGAGTTGGGCTGTCACTAGACAGTAACAGATACTAATAGTGATGAAAGGAAGAACAAATCCCCCGAAGGTCTCCAGGCACAAGAAGATCATCGCTTGAGTGACAGAGCTGAATTCTCTAATAAAGCACTGCTCACTTTCATCATTTGTATCCAAAGCCTGGGTGAGTAAGACAGGTACTCCTAGAATGAAAGCTAGGAGCCACAAAAATAAAAGGCAAAGGTTGATCACACGCTTTGTCTTCCAGCCCAACATTAAAAATGGATGGCAGATGGCTAGAAAGCGCTCCACACTCATGAGAGTGATGAAGAAGATGCTGCTGAACATGCACACAGTGATCACAAACACTGTGGCTTTGCAGAAGGCTTGTCCAAACACCCAGGAGTGGGCCAGGGAGTAGATCCACAGAGGCAGGGTGATGAGGACCAGCAGGTCTGCAACGGCCAGCTGCAGGATGAGAGCCACGGTGTGGGAGCGCTCTTTGATGTATCTCAAGATGGTCCAGATCACCAGAAGGTTCCCTGGAACTCCAACCAGGAAAGACAGACTGAGGATGATACAAGCCACTACTGTTCCACCGTCAAACTCTTCGAGGGCCATTTCCTCTGAAGGAGAAAGCTCAGTTGAGTGGTTCATGCTGAGTGAACGTGCTGACAATGGTGTGTTCATGAAAAGAAAACCAATGTGCTGAACAAGCAAGTCTTCACTTCTCCTTAAAAGGAACGGGAACAAGAGACATAAATGTATTTCACATGTCTCATAGTCGCGTAATAACTTTCTTACGTAACAAAAACAAAGGTCAAAGGTTGTTAACGATGTCTTTCCTATAAAAGCATGAAAATATACTTTTCTTTCACTTTTCTTTCATTTGCGTCTAAACTAAGTAGATAGATAGATATCTCACAGGGGAGGAATAAAACGAGTTCCATATTCAATCCTCCCATGGCGTCAAGTCTCACTTTGAGAAATTAACATTTCATGATTTAAGTGTTACGGGATAAATCCACAGTAACATCACAGCAGATGACGACGGAGAAAAACATCTGTTTGTATAAATCACAATAAAGATGATTTAGCTACAAAGTTCAATCAACACTTTTTGACACACTTTAATAATTGCTGTGCACAGAGGAGGAATCACCTTGAAGCTGCCATCCAACCCCCTTCAAATTAAAATACCTTTTTGTCTTAATTTGAAAGACGTTGTAATGACGTAGTTACGGTGCGCAGCTCCCATGGCCCCTCCCCTCAGCTGCTTGCTCGGTGAAATAAACAAGACGATGTTGTCAACTCCGATGTCCCCGGTGCTGCTGCACTGAAAGTAGAACACGGAACACGACGAGGGACACTGGACGTCATCTTCAACCACGTCTGAGGCAAGCTGTAAGTGACGATGTGACTCCGGCCCGATGTCTGGTGCTTGTTTACACTGGTCGGCTTTGTGGCCAACATTAGCTGACAGCTAAGCTAGTGCTAGCCAGCGTTAGCCAGGTGATAAGCTAACGGCAGGGGCGTGAGCTGCTTCCATTCAGCGTTAGCGCTACGGGGGCTATTTTGTAAGCTCGTTCGATCGGCGACTTCAGTGAGCTTCGATTAACACACAATCCAGCTGTTTTCAGCCAACACTTAGCTAGCTGGAGAACAGATGGCGGCTGCCAATGGTTGACGTCAGTCTGCGAACTTCCTGGAAGCTACCGTGACATTCTTTCATTCGCATGTCAACTGTCTACTTCTAAAATCATCATAAGCACACACACACACACACACATACACACACACACACACACCAGCACGAGCTAGCAACGACCCGGTGCTAGCGCATTTTCGTGTGTGTTGCAATGACGCCGAGTTGAGTAATAAAGTTTGGCTGACACCAGTGACTGCCATTACAGGTTGTTGGAGTTGTCTGATCAGGACAGACCCCGTTTCTCCACGTCGAGAAGAAGAGGAGCTCACACACTGCGATGCCTCTGCTGTTCCTGGAGAGGTTCCCATGGCCCAGCCTGCAGACCTACACAGTCCTGAGTGTGGCCCTGCTCGCCGGCAGCCTCTTCAGCGCCTATAATACTGTTACAGATCCAGGCTTTGGGGCCTTGGAAAGCGATGAAGCACCAGCTGCCCCAGAAGTGGAGCTTGAACATCTTAGTAATGATTTTAGTAACACGGAGTTGGCAACCACTGTGCTGTGGTACCTTGCCACTGACTCTCTCTTTGTGTGGGTGAGTGTTGTCTAGCTGAAGGCTCGGTGGTGTTTAAAAACAAAAAACCCCTTCACTCTGGTCTCTTGCTCCTCCAGGTGTTAGTCAACACATTCTGCTGCTCTTTGATGTTGTTTGCCAAAATGATTCAGTACGTGGTTTTCGGCCCGCTGAGGGTCAGCGAGAAGCAGGTGAGTATGTCAAAAAGTGGTCTGTCTGATAACCTGGGCTTTTTAACCTTCTAAGCCTTTGCAACTAAAGGGTAGACACTCTGCAAATGAACTTGCTAATGTGTTCTGTGTTTGCTCCCCAGCACCTAAAAGACAAGTTCTGGAACTTCATCTTCTACAAGTTTATTTTCATTTTTGGCGTGCTGAATGTACAGACAGTGGAGGAGGTGGTCATGTGGTGTTTGTGGTTCTCGGCACTGGTCTTTCTGCACCTCATGGTTCAGCTCTGTAAAGACCGATTTGAATATGTAAGTTCTATAAACCTAACCTTTCTCTTTTTTACTCTCTCAAGGGCCCCTAAGCTCCCTCGTTATTGACTTCCTCTCGTGAAAATCTTGGAGTGGACAATTAAGAAATTAATTGGTCTCATGTTATCTGTTGTGGATCTAAATTGCTGGTCAACTTTAGGGTCACAGCTGAGGGCTGTTTTCAAAGCCTGTCTGCTATATTAGAAAACCCCTCAGATGCACACATGTCAGAGTAATTGAAAGAAAGCCTGCTATTTAATGACACCTGACCAGTGCACATACAGACTTCATGCAGAAGGCACAGTTATAAAGTGTCCTGAGCGTCCCTCCAAAAGTCTTAAGCTCTGAGTCTATTAATAGTTCCCTTGCACTGGTATGTTAGCCTACTGATACAGTTTCACTAACTACATTGACATGACCCTGTATCAGGTTGTGCTGTGCACATTGGGCAAAACAAATATCAGATGTGTTTAGCTCCTTGCAAGCAAGGCTATTTAGACAGCCATGAAGCAGGTATGTTGCCTGTAATGTTTGACTGGCCATTTCTGAATCCCTCTTCTAAAGCTGTTGAAGTTAGTTGTGTCAGCCCAGCTGTCTCCTATTTATCTGCTTCTATTGGGTATAGTTTTAGGGGACTAACAGAGAAATGCTAAAGATGATAAATACATAAATATATAAACCTTGTTAAACAATTATAACTATAACTATTCAGGAGTTCACATATTTGTAATGATGTTTCTTATGCTGTCTACACACTAGAGCTGTAGATTTTTTCCTGCAAATGGACTTTCTGTGGATTGTGTTTGAGGAGTTTATTGATTTTGAAATGGGTTGTGTAAAATTTGGAAGGGAAAAGTCCAAGCCATTTCTCTCAGGTCACACAGCAGACATGCACTTTGAGTTTGGAACTAATTTGTGAGCGAACATCTGCATTCATATTGTGTTTGTTTATGTTTAAAATACCGAAATAAACCTTTGTCCACTGAAGCCCACCAGAAATTCCTCTAATTAAAACTAGTACATTTTCTTTCTTAGTTCTATTTGAGGACAAGAAACAAACTCTCATAAAACCTTTTATTATGTCCTCCTCACAGCTGTCATTCTCCCCTTCAACTCCCATGCACAGTCATGTGCGAGTGCTCTGCTTGCTGGTCTCTCTTCTGTTGGACTGCTGTGGTCTTGCTGTGGTCTGTGGTCTGCTAGGAGCCTCTCATGGCATGCACACCCTCTCATTTATGGGAGCAGAGGTGAGAGTCTGGGCCACAACTGTATAAGAAACTCTCTTAAAATCTGCTTGATGATATATATTCAGGCCCATTTATCAAAGAAAAACCCAAACGTTAAGTCAAAATATTCATTCACCATTTCTCTTTTCATGGTGGTTTTATATTTTGTAAACTTAATCTGTGTTCTTTTAACTCCAGTGTCTGCTGGTGACCGTGCGTACTGGGCATGTCATTATGCGGTAAGTGTCCTAAAAGACTCCTTACACGTGCACACACCGCAGCAGGACAGATGACGTCTTTGCTACAAATTTGGAATGGAACTAATGTTTTTCTATGGTTGCATTAGCAGCAGTATGAAAGGCCTTTTGTCCTAAAGAAGGTTGTCAGGACTCAAATCAGTTGGGGCAGTAATGGATTCATTAGTGTTTCTCTAAACATGGAAACTGGTTTTGTCACCAGTAGGGCTTTAGGTTGACTCATTGAATACGTCTGACCTGGAAGCCTGGGATATATATTGCTCACCCCTAGAGCCCTGCAGAATCCCTGTCAGTATCAATTGTGTTTCAAGATTATGCATGTCCTCAGGTACTCCATTCATCTGTGGGATCTTAACCATCCAGGGACTTGGGAGAGTAAGGGGACTTATGTCTATTACTCTGACTTCATCATGGAGCTGGCCATGTTGTTTCTTGACCTCATGCACCATATCCATATGCTGGTAAGAAACACTGAAGACACAGGGGCGTGCGATGTTACGAAAAGGTAGTATGTCCGTGTTTCCCCTTATTGTCAAACTTTTCTTTCTCTGACCAGCTTTTTGGGAACATCTGGCTGTCAATGGCAAGCTTGGTTATCTTCATGCAGCTGCGGTATCTCTTCCACGAGGTCCAGCGCCGCGTTCGCCGCCACAAAAATTACCTGCGCGTCATCAACAACATGGAGGCCAGGTGATACTGTGTTTTGTTTTCTCCTCTTTGTTTTATATTTGTTATTACCAGCTTTGAGCTTTGTATGTTTCCACTTGTTTCATCGCTATTTTCATATTCTGTGGTCTTTCAATGCAGGTTTGCTGTTGCTACCGCAGAAGAGCTGGCAGCTAATGATGACGACTGTGCCATCTGCTGGGACACCATGCTGACAGCTCGCAAGCTGCCCTGCGGCCATCTTTTCCACAAGTAAATGGATTTTTAGCGGCAGCTCCACATCGTAGAAACAGTTTGTTTTGATGGTATAATAAAGATGCTCAAAGGAGAGAATGCTATAATCACATTGGTGTGTCTGTTCTCCCAGCTCTTGTCTGCGGTCATGGCTCGAGCAGGACACCTCATGCCCAACATGTCGGACCTCCCTGAACATCAGTGGCGATGGGGGCCAAGCGAGAGGCCAGCCACAGGGCGGAGGTATGGAGGGCAACATGGTCCCAGGAGGAGCTGCTCCAGAAGCCAGACAACATGTCAACCATCACAACCACTTCTTCCACTTTGATGGTGAGTCTGTCTGACAGTGAACCAAGGACAAATATTTTTGAAGAGTCACCCTCCACAGCTGTGCATGACAATTAAACCCACGCATTCCGCTGCAGGGTCTCGCATTGCCAGCTGGCTGCCCAGTTTCTCAGTGGAAGTCATGCACACCACCAATATCCTGGGCATCGCTCAGGCCAACAACAACTCCCAGCTCATGGCCATGGTGAGGTCAAGTTGACTTTATGATAAGCTTTTTAATTTGACACAGATATTTGTTTAAACGTAATTTGCACAAATCAGTTATGCATTTCTCCCTGTCTTGAAGTAGCTTGTGTCTATTGCTTCAAAGGTATTGCAGGGGTTCAGGGGCTGTAACCAAAATTAGAAGAAGTCTTACTAAATGCTTGTTACAACAATGACCTCTGTAGTCTGACTCAAGAGGTGTGAATCCTGAATCCTTGTCTATGTAATGTCTGGTCACCAGGCCCATCAGATCCAGGAGATGTTCCCTCAGGTGCCGTCCTACCTTGTGATGCAGGACCTGCAGTTGACCCGCTCTGTGGAGGTCACCACCGACAACATCCTGGAGGGACGCATCCAGGTGCCTTTCACAACACAGGTCAGTTATTTTAGGCTTAAATGTGAACAAGGGTGCAATTTTAAACTTTAAAATTACCCATAACACAATGCTCTCTCGACTTTCCTCCAAAGTGGACAGAGGCAGACTGGGTCATGCTGTCTGACATTTTTTTTCCTTCTGCCTTTCTTCCTTAGGCCATAGAGCGCTCCCCTATACAGGGCAACAATGGAGGAGAGGAGCAGGCAGGGTCCACCGGAGCAGCTGAGCAGGAAATCAATGAGGCAGACAACATGGAGGTCAGAGGGGGTCGCTTCTCCAAGTCCGCTGAGGAGAGGCAGAAGATGCTAATGCAGAGAAAAGAAGAGCTGCTCCAGCAAGCTCGCAGGTTGGTGCACTGTTTTTTTCTTCATTGCGAATGAACATTATTTGACATGTGCTGGATTGAGATAATATCAGAGAGGTTTAAAAACTGGAGATTCTCACACTGAAATTGTACAGAGCTAAAAACTGATAATTTATTCACAAATGATGAGGATTCCTTGTTTCCTTGTTTTCCTATTTGCCTTCATTTCCCATTCTCAACATCAAATCTTTACATTTTCACTTCACAGGAGATTCCTGAACAAGAGTCCAGAGGATCAGGACGAGGATTTGCCTGGTCTGGAAGAGGATGTTGTCCCAGAGGTGGACCCAAGTGTCCTGAGACGTAGAATTGTGGCAGCAGCTGCAGAGGGACGTCTGCAAATTCAGCAAAACCCCTCACCCTGATGCACTAAGGCTTCAGCTGGAGAGTCTTCATCCCATGAGGCAAAAACAGCTCTTTCAACCTGTCCCCATGTGTTGTACAGTGAATGGACACCATCTATTTCGAACCTCTAATTAAAAAGCATTGCAAACATTGCCTTTCGACCGTCTTGAGCTGCCTCAGTTCGGTGGGACTACTGCGACTAGCCTCTGCATCAGATACAAGCCTCAGAATTTGGAGCATTATATAAATCGATGGGTGCAAGTTAAGAAATGCAAAGCTGCGTTGCCCTTTACTCTTGTGCCACACGTTGCAACCACCAGCTTCCATAGAGTCAGTGTCTGCTGTGGGACATGAGCATGCTTTGGATTCAGGAGATCCAAGTCTTTTGTTAAGGGTGCGAAGGTGTTACAATTATTCGAAAAAGCTACAATTTGGGTCCTTGTTCATTTTCCTTTTTAGCAGTTATTTTTCACTGGTTTTGCTCATGGCAGAAGCTTTGTATTTCGGGGGGAGAAACTCAGCTGATGTATTTCTGTGATGTTATTTTATGAGTTTCAACTGTGAATCAAGTGTAGACTTACCTTTGAGTAGGTGAATGTCACTTTAGTATTGTTCAGCCTTTCAGTCAAATATGAATGTCTCTATCAAAGCAATGCTGCAAACAAAAGTGTTTTTGACCCACAAGGGTTGTTCTGTATTTAGTGTGTGATATCACAAGTTGCAAATGAGTTTTACTTTCTTATCGCACATGAAGAGGGAGTTGGCGTATAAATCTTTGTTTTCTAAAACTGCTCCCAGATTAACAGAGGGGATATATTTGTACACAAACAATAGTTCTCATCTTCTTAAATTACCTACTGCTGTTGAGATGTGAAAATATTCTTTTCAGTTGACATTTGCCAACCGTGTCGAATTTTTTTACTTGTGCAGAAATAGTAAAGTCAGTAGCAGCTGGACTTGCTGCTCGGTATTTCGAAGATGTTTTGCTTTCGGTCTTCATCACATCGTTGGGTGAAGCCTCTTGGATGAGCAGTAACGAGATTTCACTAACAACACAAGTCGAGCTGTGTTTGCTAATTATAGATCTGTCATTTTTCCAACCGCTTAACCGTTACCGGGTCGTGAGGGTAGCACGACTGCACCCAAATCACATTGCACCATTAACCTGAGACCTCTTGCGGGTGGTGAGCCTACTGGAGGTGGTTCCTCGTCGGGGAATCGAACCCCGGTAATTATAGATCTAATATATATAAATCAGGTGAATTACTGAGAATCTTATTGCATATTATTATTGATTTTTTTTGGGGGGGTGCTTATATTTGTACAGCCTTTGTCTACTCACATTGAGAAGTGCTAACTGAAACCTACCAGCAGGGAACATAATCATCCTCTGCTAAGAAATGTTCGACACGGACTGGGCCATTAAGGCTGTTTAGGGTGTTTCACTGAATCTGTAGCTGGTTGAGACTTGTTGACGGACACAAAGACAGACACTGACACTGTGTATTATAAGTGTTTGATTTCTTCGATTACTGTGCGAGGGATGTTTCGGGTGAGGTATGCATGAATCCAGACAAGTGAGTTTGTTTGCTTCCACTTTATCCCAAAGAGCAGCCCACAAACTTCCTCAAGAAGCTGAAGTGTTGTGATCCTAATCATGTGTTTTAATTTTATTGCTCAAACTCTGTTTGAGGGTGTTGTAACATTTATTGAATTTAGATTTCAGGTTTTCACTTATTTAAAATGGAAATGGACAGTTTTATTTTCATTTTTAGGTTTTCATCCAGTTACTTAACATCTCTCAATAGCCATGATATATTTTCCTAATCATGGGTGGTCTTTCATAACCATGTCTTATTTAATCAAAAGTGAAATACTTATTTGGACTGAGCTTTCCTGTAATTGTGTGCCTAAATTAAGAATGGTTTGGTAATGGATGATTTCTGTAAATCTAGTTTTTGTAAAATATGTCAATACAAAAGACTCAATAAACAGAGCTTCTACAGCTTTTTAACTAAAGACATTTTCATCTCTTCCTCTTTGCATGTACACAGGTGTGTGTGTGTGTGTGTGGGAATGTTGTGAGGACCAACATTTTTCAGTCCAATTATGGACTTTTTTCCATATGGAGAGGAACAAGCAAAGGAGATAATAAACTTAAAATACTACAAAGTAATTAACAGACGTTTTTATCCAAAGCGACGTACAGTTGAATGAAAACAAGTTTTGAAATCAGATTGGTTAGTTTACAGGTTAGGTTTAGGGAAGTCAAAACTAGTGCCAAAGTACGACAGGGTCAGTGCGATGTCCTCCGAAGTCTTAGAGACATGACCATGTGGATCGTGTCACAGGTGGTTAATATAATAAATAATAAACTGCTTATGCAGAGTAAGTCATAAGTCAACCCTCTGACTGGACTGTGCGTCGCTCAATCATCTTTTCCGGGCTGCACCTTTACATCCGGCAAGTTCTGCCACGTCAGGCATTAGACCGCGGCCGTCGTCACCACGTCAGCAGCAGGCGACACCCACGCTGTGCTCCCCGACCATGTAGCCCAGCCCCAGTTCAAAACTAGCAGGTCACCGGGCTGTCACCGTGCGTCCCCTCGGTCTCTGGGAGCTCAGCTTTGCCGCCCCCATCTTCTCCCTGTCCTCCTCTCACTGGTAAGCACTCACGCTTAATCGCTAGCTAGCTGCTTAGCATGGGCTAAGTCCAGCTGTCGGGGGGCTGTGAGGCGGGTTGTGTAGTTTGTCAGGCTGGTTGACAGCACACACGAGGGGCACTGAGACGTGAACCTGGCTCATGTCTTATTAATGTGTTGTATATGTAGACACTCAGTCAGATGTCACTTTGGTAAATGAACCATTCTCCGCCAGCTAGCCAAAACACCGGTTTTAACGTGCGAGTTGTTTGGCCACTCGGGCTGCCGTAGCGAAACATGATGTCCTATCAAAACTTTCTAGACTTATTTTAACTGTGATAAATTATCAGCTCACGATGTTTGATGGTGATGTCAGCAGTGAAGTTTATTTGCTGCCATGGAAACCGCTATCAAGCCTCTGCTAGCTTCATCTAACTTAGCACTGAAACCTCTCTCTATGAATGGACCACTGGTGGCCGCAGCCCTCTCACATTACACATCCTGATCCACATCACGGAGAGGAATCCACCTCCAGGGACCAGGTGCCATCTCATGATCACACATGGGCGTGTATCCATTTGAATGCCAGTAGGTTCTTACATCCGTGTTTCTGTGTCTGGGCAAAGTCCTCTGTGAGTTCAAGTCAACACATTAGGTTAGGTAAACACTGCTGATGCTAGATGGAGGCTCTCTCTTCCGCAGGTCATATCGTCATTGTTTCATGGGTGTGTGAATTCATCTTCACTTGTGTGCTTTAAATAGGATTGTGGAATGTTGCTGGACGAGACCCCGCTCTTTGAGCCCGCTCTGCTTCAGGAGCTTGACTGGAGCAGCAACTCAGTGTCCTTCTCTCCACCCATCTCTCCGGCCTGCCCCGGGGAAGGCCTGGTACTGAGGCCGCTCTGTATGGCCGACTTCAATCGAGGTGAGTCTGGAGACATATTTCATACTCTTATTTCAATGTTATTTAATATTTTAAATGTTTAAAATGTTAAGTTCATCAACTGTGCTTCAGGATTCTTCAAGGTTCTATCTCAACTCACGCAGACGGGCGATGTCACACCTGAGCAATTTGCAAGTAAGTTTGCTTAACATGATGATTATTTAGTGCATTAATGAAGTGAGAGATGCTTAAGTGAGCTACTAATTGTTGATTTTTTGAATTCCAGAAAAGTTTGAGCACATGAAGAACACAGGAGACTACTTTGTTATAGTGGTGGAGGACACAAATCTAGGACAGATTGTTGCCACGGCCACATTGATCACAGAACATAAATTCATCCATTCCTGTGCCAAGGTGAATTACACCCTTACAATTTGTGTAGATGTAGATGCAACTGTAATTTCTTTCAACATCGAATGAAAACCATCCGTTGGTGTTTTGTTTGCAGAGAGGCCGGGTGGAGGAGGTGGTTGTTAGTGACGGTTGCAGAGGGAAGCAGCTGGGCAAACTGTGAGTAGACCTGTGTGAGCAGGACATAAAGACATCCTCTCTAAGCTGAGACATCTAATTTATATGAAAGTGGTTTAGAGTTGGCTTGTGATTTGTCTGACTTTGTTTCTCTTTTCTCTTCCTTGTAGGTTAGTTTCAACTCTTACTCTTCTCAGCAAAAAACTGAATTGCTATAAAATCACATTGGAATGTGCACCCAAAAATGTGGCTTTTTACCAAAAGCTTGGCTACGCTGCTTCAGAGGACAGCTACATGCAGTGTCGATTCTTTGACTGAGGACAGCTGCAGCTTTAAGAACTGGACCCTATCTTTATAAAATGCAGGGATTTAAGTTCTTTTGTTTTGCGATTGTTTTACATCTGAGCCGATGCTAGAGAAAGGAGTCTTGTCTGCAGGCCTCAGGTCTTTGTGTGCATTTTGTGTCCTGCCAGTGGAGGTGCCCTGAGAGCAGAGATGTCTCCAGAGGCGGAGGAGTGGAGCCCTGCAGGCAGACATGCTGATGGGCCTCGGATGAGATCAGTGGTGATAAGGAGATTGGGGGTGTGACACCGTAAGCTGGTCCAGCAGCTGTATGAAACTATTACATGTAGCATTTAAAGGGTAAACAAAAAGTTAATGAGCAAAACACAAATATTTATCTAGGCTAAGAGTGTATCACAACTTTTTTTTCCAAACACAGAACCTGGTAGTGACTGTGGGGGAATGGGGTCACCTTTTTTGTTGTTGCTTAAAGCCCTGTACACAAACTGACATAAAGAACTGGCAGATACATGGATGTATGTTCAAGACCTCTATACCCGGTACAACATCATCCTCTGGTAACCACGGTGACCTGACATCTTCCTCGTTATCAGCAGACATCCCAGTTACTGTGAATGAGATTCTATCATGTTACGCTGCCGAGTGATGACAAAATACCTGTGAGTGCCGTGAAACAGGTACTGAGCACACTCGGCACAAGAGGATTTGACCCAATGAACTAAATAATTCAGAGTTTACAACAGCCTCTCCACCCTATACAACCAAACATGCTTGAAAGATGATGATTCAGCAATGTCTCTCATATCTCTGTTGTATTGATCTTAAAAAGCTGAGTCACCAAAGAACAGATTTCCCAAGAGAACAGGTTTTTACTTGATTTTCATTATTCTGTCCTCTGCACAGACTTTTCTTTCTGTGACAGCGGTGTTGCTGGATAATATGAAGGTTGAAATACATGAGGCATCAGAGAGGAATCCATAGGTTTTTACAGTTTTGTATGTAGTTGCTATTCCCAATCAGCAGAGATGAGAAATGCGTAACAGTGATTTTTGTAAGCAAACCTTTATTTAAGCTTTTTGTAGTTAAGTTTTATAACTATGCCGTTCTGGAGAACTGGGTAAAGTATTTTATGTAATTTATTTCCAAATATTTAATGGCCAAAATAAAATATTCTGATCTACGGTATTGTTCACCTGAATTACTACTTTAACAACAAATCTGAAGACCCCAGGATACACAGAACTCTCTGTGAACACATGACTGGGGAGAGGAATTAGCTACTTCCATGACTGAAATCAGGATAAGTGGAAACGATTAGCGAAACAAACTTGAGTCTCATGGTTAAACCCGTTCTGACCCCAACACTCATTTAGAATAACCATCTTACTTTTCAATACACAAGCATCTTTAGGTGATATTCAAAAATAGCAAAGATTGTGATAAAACATGAAAACACTATTGAACTCAGTCAGACTTCTTTTTATTAAGCAGTGAGTTATTTTTCAATTCTTGCTATCTCACATTATGCCTGATATTAGTCCACAATCCTATCACTCCCAAAATAAAGGCATTAGCTCTTCCTCTTCTCTTGTCCTCCACTGGGCAACATCCGGGCTACTTTTCCCTTTGCCGACTGCCCCCCTCTGGTCGTCTACACAAATTCAAGTATCGAAAGTGCATTATTGCAATACTGTCCCGCTGCAAATGCAAAATGCTTTAAATACTATAAAACTGCAAAAAATCTCCCATCAGTGCATACAGTTCAAGAAAAAAAAAAATGTTATCAAATTTCCCCGTCCCCATCCGCACTCACGTCTCAGACACGAGTGGTCCCCCCTCCCGCCCTCATTTTAGAAAAAGTTCAAATATTTACATTTTTAATCCCATTAAAAATGCGAAAAAAAAAAGAGTGCACTGCGCCACACGGCTAAATGTAAGCAAAGCTCATCCGTTCTGTGCTGCTGTGACCTGCATTGCTCCAAAGTCTTCATCTTCCTCCAGGCTGCGCTTACGACTTCCTGTTGAAGACGCGTGGACAAAGAGAAGAAGTTAACCTACAGCACAGCACGCTGTCATTCATCTGGTGTAGGAAATATCTTTTGACCTGTGCATCTTTTCTGGTCTCTATTTTACTCTGCTGTTATGAAATCACACTGGTAGAGGAAAGCAATCACACATCTGATGAGTCACACTAAAATGTTCTGGATCTAATTATGTGTAAACTGAGTGTATATAATAAATAATTAGCTTTCAGCAGAAACATTAGGACCCTAGGTTCTTCTACTGATCCAGTCACAGAAAGTTTGTGCAGGACTGAGCACACTGTGCACAAACCTGGCATCCCAGCTTGTAAAGAGAAGGACCTGCCCAGCTGCATCGGTGACATCATCTTTATGGTCAATTTGGCTGAGTAGATTGCTTCGTACTCCTGAGAAGCAAATACTTGTTGTTATAGCTTGAACAGTCAACATAGGCTACAGCAGTCAGCAGCACAGAACGTGTTGTAGCAGGGTATTGTGTTCTCCGGATTTTATATAATAAGATCAACTATAATATTTATATATAATATTACAACACACACATTCATTAGGATATGATCTCTAATGAACAGTATGCCTTCACTGGTGTAAACACATGCATGTCATGAGACTGCTAAAGAAAACTCCACTCACACCAGAAGAGTGGCTATTCAGAATTAGAATTCATACCGGCAGGCAACAGCCTCACCTGCAGCTGATGCACAAAGCCCACATTGGGGTTGATGCAGAACCTCCTCTCCTGGACGTGGCTGAATGCATCCCTAAAAAGGGACCATGACAAAGTTACTACCTCTAAAACACTGAGCACATGTTTGCAGTGCACACATCTGATACCTGCATTCTATCACACAAGGTCTCTTATGTATTAGAATCTATTATTGCATGATGACACAAGCTAGACTTAAGCTCTGTGTGAAGCAGACTGTTCATATTTACTGATGTGGTACAAATGAACATTTAAAAATTTTAAAATGGTGTAAAACAGAAAGTCGTTGAGTAGAAAGCAACCAAACGCACCTGTATTTCATCCCAAAGGTTTCCATAAGGTAGGCAATCACTAAGGCGGCACTAAATCAGACAAAGGAACAAAGGACAGTGTCAGTATAAAGCTATAGTTGCGGCTCGACTCTTCTAATCCTGGCAATATACTGCAATATATCATGGACTTTCACTACACACACACTTCATGTCAAGAGATTACAATTTAAAAGCATATGAGATATGAAAGCAGATCAAACGTCACCTTCTTGATATCCCTGCATTACCATGAACCAGTACCTTTCCTGAAGGAGGAAGATGAGAGTGTTCAGACTTCGTTTTTCTACTTGACATTCTGAGTATGTAAATGGACACCACAAGCATTCCTACCTCCTGTTGCTAAGCAGCTATCGATAAATTCCTTAGTCTGTGGAGAGACAAATGAAAGAGAAAAATGAAAATGTCACACAGCTCATTTCAGCAAATGAAGAAATATAAGAGCTACTTTGCTCACTCACCGTTGGGAAAAATCGGATTATATTTTCCACTGGATTGTCAGCAATATCTAATACAAGGTATCTACACAGAAGGAACAGCATTTAGTTCATGGGTCAGTGATGGAGGAATCGAATAAATAAACTCTCTGTCAACATGTCACAACTGCAGTAACTCACCTAAACGTGTGAGGGAAATTAGGTTTGATAAAATTGGCTTCAATATCTTGGCGGACACACACAACATGCGTTATGCCCTGTCTCTGGAGAATTGGCAGCTGCGCAAAAAGAAAGTAGATAAATAACACAAGAACCAAATGTATATGAACAGAAAACGAATAAGTGTGTCTGCGTCACAGTCTCCTGGAAAACCAACCTTGCTTTTCATTGCAGCAGAGTAGGGACCTAAAAACAGCCCTGGTAATATCTCCTGTAAATTTAAGACAGAGCAGGACAGACCATTATCAACCCAGGCTGTGACATTAATGCAGGAAACCCACATTCAAGCAGGATGAGACATTAAACCTCTCTATGGACATGGTGTCTTTTAGAACCACACTGATCGATGTGTTACACATAAGGCTGGAAGGTAGAAGTTTACATATCAGTCAATATAAATGTTCATAGTAAATGTCATATTATGTCAAGTTGGTGTGTGGTACGTCTGGGTTAAAAGGCAGAGTTCTGCTCCAGAGTGAAGGACGTGGGTTTTAAACTCTTGACAAACACAAACATTTATAATCTTAGCCGTGCTTGCACAGTGTCCAGGTGTGCATGCTGAAGCACAAATAACTGGACCCCAAACCTCCCCTTCTCATAGAGTAAGTACTGCACAGCCGCTCTGTATCAATGTGATACTGCTTCACTGCCTCGCCCAAGTTGGCAAATACTAAAACTGTCACACACATTTGCGGGTACTATAATTACCAATATGCACCAAATACTAAAGTGTTATTTTAACAAATAAATGTCACCTAAAATGTTAAGTTCACAAGATAAAACTGAACTAGTCCTCACCACTTATTCACTGCTGTAAAACAGCGGTTGCACTGCAATGCCACAGGAATGGTGTATGGTGTATGGTGAGTGATGGAGAAGATGAAGAAATATTTCATGCAGAAAACATGAGTCACAGCTGTGATCTGTTTCCAATTAAACCTCCAGTTGTAGATCATTCCATTAAACCAACAATGGGATGATCTACTTCTACAGTACTGGTACAACATTAATATAGAAAAATTAAAATAAGATTTCTCAAGTAAACCATGTTTGGTCCTCAGATTTAAACACAAACTAACGTGTGTATTAGAGCTGGACCTGATTGATGAAGTCAACACTCATGATTGACTCCTAACTCATTAACTAAAACCAGTGCAGTGTGGTAACTGAGACACCAGCCTACGACTGAACCCTGGGACTCCTCACAGAGACAAATAACAAGAGGACATTCCCCTGCTCTTACATACCTGCATGTCTCGTCTCATCGGATAAGCCCAGTCCTGAGAGAGGGGACAGACACGGAGAGGTTTAGAGGCTGACATTAAAAGATGGAGACGTTATTTGTTGATGCGACACAGCCTGGAGATTTGACCGCCGCCGAGCAGCGAGGGGAGCGGGCACCAGGCACTGCTCTGTGTACATACGTGGCTAACAGTGGTGCCAGGGGGCTACGCTACCCACAGTTCCTCAGAGGACACAGGAGACGTGTGGACCCTGAGACAAACCCACGCGTGCTGCACTGGTCCGCACGGACGGGCTGCTGCCAGCCCAACACTCACAGCCCACTGGGGTGTGTGTGTTTCCAGAGCCGGACCGAGGAGGTGCAGTGCTGGGGGTTAGCTCGGGTTAGCCTCAGTGGACATGTCGGCTAACACACACTCACCAGCAGCTCCTCCTTGGTCGCGGGGAGAGACGGGAACTGGAGTTTGTTGTTCCCATCCATGCCGCTGTCGGTTCGGCCACCGCCGGCTCCAGCCTCGACGCGCTCGGCCCGGGTTTCTGTCGCGTTAGCTGGACAGTCGACGCGATTTGTTTTGAGGCTCCACATGCATATCCGCCATGCTGTCCCCTGACAGATGTGTCACGTGACCCCCACGGCAGCTGGTAAGCGGCCGCGTGGATGGAAGAAAGTGAGGAGAGCAACAGCGACATCCAGCGGACGAATTGAGAAGCGCAGGCAGTGTTGGGGTGCGTATGGGAGGTTTTTGAACATAAAGACAACTCTGACAAAGGGATGGATACAAGGACAAAACAAGTGATTAGCAGTATTTTCTACCAGCAGCCACATTGACTGTATCGCAGACAGGCTACAGAAAATGTCCTAAACATGAAAATGATCATAAATGTGAACACATCTAATTAACAGCAGCTGGTTTGGGTGGGGGAAAAAATGCAGCTATGATGAGTCACCAGGGGACAATTTGCTTTTGTTTTTTAGAAAAAAATCCATGCTTTATTTCCATTAGTTAGGCTTCGATTGACAGAAGTCCACATGTAAGCGTAAACAACGTTGTTATGAGAATGTTGAGCAATCCATTGCTAACATAACACAGTTGCAACAGTGTGCAGTTGAGAGTTGCAACATTTAGAACCAAGCGTCTCTTCCAGCACCACAAGGGTTTATCGAGTTAGAAAAACAAGATGGCCACATAGCCTGATTTCATCTAAATGCAGATGACTTTCATTATCAGCCCACATGCTTCCACTGAACTCTCATCTTTTCCCTTTTGTCTTTTTGTTCCAGTCCTTTCTTTTTCCTTCATCCCTCTCTACTATCCACCGCTGCTTAATAATCACTTCAACAATGACTGATGATGATTTAAAACAGAGAGCATGAATAATTTGTCGATGCTCCTTTGGTCTCTCAGACGTGTCATCTGTTTGTTGTTGTGAGCAGCATTTTGTAATTTTTGTTTACCAGCTGGCCCGTGGCAGGGTTTTTTTTTTTTTTTTAAATCAGATGGAGATGGTATCTAACAGCACAAAAATACGTTATGAAAAATGTCAATTACTTCTCCTTCAAGGATCTTTATCAGTCTCTTAAACATCACAGGACCGGTTTCTCCCTGTGAGGTGTTTTCCCTGCAGTGGAGACATCCATGCTGACAATGGCACTTTGATATTCTGTTGCTCTGGGCCAAATCAGAAATTATCAGCTATGCCAGATTGTTTTGGCAGAAATCTACTGGCATGAGATGACGGGGTGTTCCAAAAAAAAACAAAAAAACAGGAAGGGGTTAGATAGAAGAAGTTTGTCTCATGTGTTGCTTCCCAAGAGGCGGGGTTGTAACAGTCAGGAATATAAAACTAAGATAAACCGTGACGATATATCTGTGGTAATACACGTCACCCCACTGCTTATTGAAGTGTTTTTGGCTTTAACACTTGAGCTCTGGGGCACAGGAATAAATTGGAGCTAAGAATGGATTCTTTTAATTAAATTAATTTATTTTAGTTTACGGAAGTCAATTTAAACAAAGTAAATAATTAAAGTTAGTCATGGAACATTTAATGAACATTCGAAGACAAAGCACAAATAACTTAAAAAGCCTTAGGGCCACACTTAGAGATTTGATACTCACATTGACATCTTTAATAATAGGCTGGACAAAGAGCTGCATCTCCCACTCAATACTGAGCAGGGGACTTTCATTTATAAACCACCTTTTATACACAGAGGTGGATTCAAGGTGCTTTACAGAGACATTAAAAACCACAAAGAGGCATAATTAGCTTCAACAGTCTTTAACAAAGAGCAGAGTTTCAAACAACTTTCAGGCTAAATACAAGAGATCAAACATCAAGTGAGCAATAGAATAACTAAGCATGACATTTCAAAAACTAGTTGAAAGTACTAAGATATTACAGATCTTCATAATGATAAAATAAAAAGAATAAAAGATCATTAGGGCATGGCTTTGTAAAATAGTTCAGTTAATAAAAAAAAGATTTAATGGATGGAACAGTCCTATGTAGTCAATTCAAGCACTGTGATGCATTTTGACCAAAATGAGGAAAGAACAGAAACACACATACAAAATACACAGATTTGTTGTCTCTTGACCCCCAAACTGTCCAGGAAGGGGGGGGCACAATTAAAATCTCACACGTTTTTTTTATTTATTACACTCCAAAAGGAGACTGAAAACATCGTACAACTGAATGCACTTAATTGCTGCCATGTGAAAGCAGATTCTTTCTGTTGCAATATTTTATGCTTCCAAACCTAAAGACCTGCTTCTTAGCAGCAGGGCTGAGCTGAAATAAATCACCAGGCTGTTGCTGCTGAATGTCTGTTTAAAATTTCACAACTCTTTATTCTTTTCCCGTAATTACAAGAGCAACCATGATTTTATAGTCAAAACAATACAATGAAATATAAACAAAGCACTACAAAAATGATTGCGGATTAATTTACATCACTCTGAGCACAAATGTGTATAATGTGAACCCTCATTTTATGGAGCACTAAATATTGGCCCACACAGTAGAATTACCACCGTATATCTTCAGGGTTGATGGGGTTGGCAATCAATTCCAACGACAGATCAGTGACTGTTACAGTCATTCCAGAGCCGAGAGTGCAGACTTTTATCACGCATCCGCAGGGAAGTTAAGACTTCACTGTCTGAATGTTAGAAAGCACGAGACAGTTTCTGTTGAGCTCATTAACAGACATCTGCCCATGTTGGTTCACGCCCCAACGATGCGAGGAGTCATTAATGGCATTCAAAGAACAGAATAAGTGTTTATGATTGTGTTTACTAGAAAAGTATTTCTCTTTTGAGTCTGTTGAAGTGTTGTTTCATTTCACAGATGCCACATAAAATACTTTTTTTATTATTATGATTATTAGTTTATAGATTGTATGACCTAAACTATACAAAATCTATGAAAATGTATTATTAGAAAGTGAAATTCTTCAGAGCCAAGTTGACAGCATTGAAAAAAATAAAAGTTCTGCATTTCAGTCCAGTATAAAGCTTTGCAGTTAAAGTAAACATTGTACTTTTATTTTGAAAACAAGTTCCCAAACAGGAGTTGATTGTGAATGTTGCTGTCCTGATGGACTGTAGCACCTGTTACAGGTCAGTGTGTCTGTGAGTCTGATATGGTGACATAGAAAAGTTGAAGAATCCAAATGCGGTGAATTTGACTCATTCGCTGACAACAGCAGTTTTTTTTTTTTTTTTTTTTTCAAGGACGTAGACGACATGTTCGCTAATCCCACAGACTTCAGTCTGTGGGATTAGCAGGCAAATGGATGACTTCACCCTCATCTGTCCTATCCCACTCACCCTGGGGTGATTGTTCCTGCAGCTGGAATACTGAAGGATGACAGTCACGCTCATACACAGAGTTTTTAATAAGGACCTGTGAAGTCACTAGCAGTCCGGAACTCTTTGTTTAGAAAACCATTATGTTGAGTGTCTTTCCCTTCTGGAATACTTTCTCTGTCAACACATAGATAAAAAGAAACACTGAAATTCAGCTGTGATTGCCTCAGTGTGTCTTTGTTGGTTTTCATAATAAACAGTATTACTTTGGGTTCTGTTGGGGCCTTTATTTTATGGCACGGCAGACTATATGGTATCAAATATTGAATGTATGTTGATTGGGTTTAGACCCTGGTAGACTGACTGGGCCTTAGGGTACAGCTAATAAGAGAAAGATAATTATACCCGGTACCGGATTAGAGATCCTCAATAAAACAAAACTCACGACATCATTATTTTCCCAGGATTTTTTCCCAGGAGTTTGATTTACTGAAAGCGTCATAAAGAATAATCAGGGATGATAATAACCTAAAATGATGATAATAACCTAAAATAAAAGCTATGACAACATCACAAAAGAAGAACATTTCTACCCCCTTTTAACTCGCACATGAAATCACAATATCTCTGATCATAGCTCTCCTGAATCATGCTTTTACAGTTAATAAAACTCTGACAGCAATACTGCGCCTGCACGTGATGAATAGAGCCGGCAGAGGAAGCCATGTGATGTAGAGGACTACCTCAATATCAGTCCCAGAATGTGCACAGTGTACCCTGAGGGCCATGTGCAGTATGGCAATATGTATCACAAGTCCCATTCACGGCCCATGATGTCACAATGGGAGAAATGAAAATTCAAATCCCTGGAGAGTAATACGTCTTCAGCGACATTTCCATTTATTAAATGCTCAGAGAAAAAACCCCCACGATGTCAGATTTGCTCTGGAACGTTCTCCGACTCCTCGACAGGTAGAATTAGTAAATAACTGATCTGAGCCTGTACACAACGCCGTGTTGACTAAGTGGAGAAGGAATGAAAGCCAGAGAGCCACGTCGACTGATGGGGGTGATTTTATGTGACTGGGTTAGTTTTATTTGTTGGTAGCAATATGTTGAACCTGGTCTGGGGCTCGTTGCTTAAGCTGCTACCCCTGCATTCACAATCAGCTCTTTCAGAAAAGCAGAATAAATTAAATACCTAATATCTCTGTTTATCTTTTGTATTTTATTGCATTATTCTTTTAACCACTCTTGCATCGTTGCCCAACGGCTGGACATCGCATAGCGTGTCAATCATCCATTTGCTGCGCTCTCTCACTAGATGGCAGTCAAACATAAATATCCAGCAGCCATGAGGCATCTGATGCACAGTGGCTCTGCATCTACGAGAGAAACTTCATGTGTTGGCGGGAGCTCCTTCCTGGCAAGAATATGCACCTATCTCCTTTGCACGAGACACGCTGCTCAGAACGGATCATAAATGCGCGCTCACTCGCTCAAGCGCACCTTTCATTTTGACGCTGCCTTCAGCCCAAAAGGCTCTTGAGTTTGGTGTGCTTGAAAAAAAAAAGGCCTGGAGCTGGAAACATTATCAATATTACAGGAACTGTCAGAGCAGATGAGTGTGCAGCCTGTGTTTGCTTTTGTTTGCCTGTGAAGCCAAGCATCAGTTAAAAGCGCTGTCAGCTCCTGGCTGTTTAGAATTCATATTAACACTCTATAGCTCATCAGAGCCGGAATCCTTCCTGTGCACTCTCCCCCCTATAGATGCTTCAGTTTCTCCTTCACTGAAGCTCCACAGCCCAAAGTCATGATCTGGTGATTTTACTGCCCATCAAGTGGACAGACACTCAACCATGGCTGCCACCCACTCTCACCCTCTCACCGGTTATTGAGTCTGCAGCTGAGATTTGGCACATCATCTCTGATTACAGGCGCAAAGCGACACAAATGTGGAGGTTGCCCCTGATGCTTAATTGGTAGGATGTAATAACGGAGCTGTAATATGCGGGCCCCTAATTGTGTGTTTACTGCACTATTTATTGGAGAGCATCCCTCCCCCGGCTGGTAGCTGATGAGGTGAGCTGCGTATCTGCTGGCACGCTATCAATCCTGCTTCATTAAGGACACACCGGGTTGGAGAAGGGAACGCAGGAGTTTGCCTCGCTGCTCGGCGTGGGCAGAGGAGTCGGCTCCGTTAATGAATTTCGAATTTCCTCTGACAGAAAGAAAGGCAATCAGGGGAAACTTATGCGAGATCAAAACTTCTGGGCTGATTCGTGGTTTTATTTTAGTGGGGATAGGGAGCTGGTGATTTCAAATGCCATTTGATATGGCCCAAAGAATTTAGAGGCAGCGGTGGAGGAGGCACAAACAAATAGAAAAACATTGTTTGACGTAAAAGGACCACATCATTTTATCTACTTGAGTAAAAGCATTTGCTGTGGATAACTTCCTAAAATCTGAAGAAATCATGTCAATATATAAAAACACTGACTGGTTTAAGCGTAGAGTAGAAAGTAGAGATAGTTAACAACATGTAGGGGAACAAATGCACCACATTAACCTCTGCACTGTAACAAGTAATTGAATGAGTACTGCTTGAATGAGAATTAACTTTAAGTGACTAAAGTGTGCCTACACTATGTTCTGATTAATACAGTTCAGAAAAACAGACAATGCTCCTGAAAACTTCATGCCATTTTGATTAATGGCTGATTTCAGCTTTATTGTCTGTATCATTATTGATTGCCTCTAAACAATCTTCCTAAAACACACTGCGAACATAGAGCAGAAAATACGATACTTGCTGAAATACAATGTGTGGTGGAGTAAAAGGGAAAAGTAAATTGACTTAACACAAAGATACATGATGATATATACGATGTATATTAATTTACCACTGGTTAGCGGCTCTAGTAAAAACATGTGCTGTTTTGAAACCAGCCATGTGGATAAAGCCTCTGTCTGGCCTGTAACGCAGCTCAGACTAATGACCTCACTTAATTAATACAGTTGTGGTTAAATGTGCATCCGTTTACCTTCCAGCTGATTTGCTGGTGTGGGGGCATGCAGAATTACTGCTCTCTGTACTCACATTTCTATAATGTTTTGTGTTCAGCGCGGGCGGAAGACTGCTTCATTGCAGTCTGTTTGTTTTAGAAAGCGTGTGCCCAAGTCTCTGAAGTCCATTTTAATGAAAAGGTCAGGGCACTGGTAATGACTGACTTTTGCTGGTGACAGAATGCCTTCTTTAATCATCGGGCCATCGCATTCATGGTAGGAACTGGACACTCTGTATATTCTTCTAACGCTCAACATTAATCGCTCAGCTGCTGTACATTGGCAGATGGGTGTTTGAAAAAGGGAAATGTGGAGAGAGCTGTGCAATGTATGCAATTTAAAAATCCACATGTTCTGAGTTCATATAGTGATCAGACGCTGTGCTGGCATCCAGGGGGCTGTGGTGCCTGATGGAGACAGCGGGGCGGCAGTGAGGCCGCTACACCGCTTCACAATATATGCAGTGAGGGTCTCAGTCAGTTATTAATTCAGTTTGATCCATTTGCAGTTATGACAGACTGAATTAGTTTCAGCTGGAGAAGTTCAATGATCTTCATTTAAAGAGTTCTCACCAAATCTCTTTAACAGACTGATGCTTTTGTTCATCATTCTGTCTTAAAATTAAATGTGGAACTTAATCCCAGATTTAAAAAAAAACAAAAAAACAAAACTGAATGACTGTGAAATATGTTTTTGTTTGGAATTTGTGTGTCTTCACTATTTAATACCATCAGTATGAATATGTATTATACATCGATATAATAATGAAAGACGGTGTGTGTGTGTGAATTAAGGATGCTGACACTGGAGTTTAAAAAAATAAATAAAAAATACTGCTTTTTGAAAAAAGCTTCTGCTGTGATGTATATCAATTTTAAAAGAAGCAAATCAGACGAATGTATGTGGTTTGATAACAAGCATAAAATGTTGGTCTTAAAGAGACACAATACCTGACACCTGATCAGACTCGACGGGTCTTTCGTATTAAGTTTCTGCTCATTTGGCAAAGCACTCGGAATTTTCCCGAATTAACCAGAATGCAAAGCGGCCCGTGGGAAATCTCCTTGAGGCTCGCGTAAAGCAATGCCAATTAAACTGAATTGGGAAGTCTGCTGTCACTGTCAATTGCAGCTGCTCCACATTCATCGTTTCATTTCTGACCAAAAGCTGCAGAGGTGGTGAAATGGCTTCCAATGAGCAGCGGATTAAATCTGAATTCAAGGGGAACAAATGAGTTTGTATTCTGAAAGTAATTACAATACCCTTTCCTACCACAGTATCATGTCATGAGATCAAGGAAAAATATGAAGGGGGAGGTGTGGAGAAAGGGGAACAACAAGCAGACCAAATCAGACAATTCCACAATACATTTTTAGAAACATTTCTTATTTTCACAGGAAACAATAAGTAAACCGATTTAAATGAAACCAACAGAATCCATATGTGTAGAAAATGTGAGGTTTTGTTTATTTTTAACTGAGAGTGAGAGAGCAACAAGTCTTTTAACAGGCACAGACACAGACAGCAGGTAACAGGGCTGAGGCTGAAGCTAAGCATGGGGCCCAGTGTGCTGGAGATAAGGAAGGCATGTTGGCTCTGGCAATGTTGAGACAAAGATACAAACAAACATTGAGAGGATTCAGTCGTCTTTGGATCTGACCAGAGTGCGCGCCACGGGAGTGACAGAACAATCTGGCAGAGAGTGGAGAGAAGGCCGGGGTTCTTGTAGGCTGCTGATGAGGTGATTGCCACCAGGTTTGCAACTCGTGACCAAACACACACTCTCACACACACACAAACACGCTCACTGGGGAGTAGGTGATGAGGAGGGAGGCAGAGAAAAGGGAAAACAGAGGAACAGCTGCTATAGGGTGAGGAAAATTGAACATCTAAGTTCAATATGTTTGTTGCTGACTGCTATTGTGACAGAGAATCAGACAAATGTGACGATAAAATCATTCAGGATCGTGTCATGACAACAACTAAAGAATTGTGTGGCATCATTTCCTCTCCTTCCATAAGATAGTCCAATGTTATTTTAACAGAAATCTTACTTATGGCAGTGACATTTCACACATTTAGGAAGGTTCCTAAGAAAAACCAAGTATGACAATGACAATGCAACATGCAATAAAACTAAAAACACAAAAGGGTAGAGGGGGACACAGCTGCCCTGACAGAGAGAAGCAGATAAAGACCAAAAGCACAAATGGAAATAAGAGTGGAAAAAGACAATTCTTTTTTTTTTGCGTGTGATTTTTCTCTTGTGATTCTTTTTTTTTTATCTGAATCATTGCACTGCCTTTTGTCCATTCATTCTGTCGCTCGTCTCCTCTCCTCTCCACTCCCTCTCTTCTCCAGGCAGACATTTCTTTGATCCAAGGCTCCCACGCCTTTCACCCCCCTCTCCAATCCTCTCGGGGTCTTATTAACAGACACGCAGTTCTCATGTTTTATTGCCTATGATAAAACCTTCCCTCTGATCTCTCATTACAGGCCGGTTCTTTGGAAATGGGCCCTGCACCCTTCGGCTTAATATTGCCCGTAATGGAGCAAAAAGCTAAATGCACAATCTGAATGTGTCGGGTACATACCAGGTCCCTGTGCATTAATAAGCCATCAGTTCATCCTGGGTTTGGCCTGGTTCCTCTGCTCTCTGCAGAGCTAACATGGGAATATGGTGATTTGTAAAATGCGCTGTGGTTTCAAATAGCTGTGCACAACAGGCGCACGCATGGAAACTGACACATACGCTTACATGTGCTCATTGACACAAAGGTGTGACCTCGTACATGGCCCCAGACTCTCAGACGCTGCACTGTCACAGGCACGGCCCCGGTAGTTCAGTTTGCCATTTCTTTACATGTTTGCTCAAAGGCTTCCATGAACACATTTCATGCCGAGTCTGTCTTTCACTTCTCTGGGGGAAACGGCCACACTCCTTCAGTCTGTGTCACACGTGTCTCCGGGCGACGTAATGACAAGTGGCTGCTGGGCTTAAGATAGTTTGGTGAGCTGTCGTCTTCCCCTCTGCTCCGTCCAATCCCCGGGGGTTTAGATCTTATACATTTGTAGGTCATGCATGCAGGGAACAAGAGCAGTTGGTGTTGGGGTTATCCATCACGTGGCCCCGTGCCATTATGATTTACATGATCCAGTTACTGTAACATGGATAATGCTATGTATTATTTAGCAAATGTCTTTACACCAGTTTATGGGTGGAGAAATGTAGGTGGAAATGTCATGTCATGATCTCAATGGGACACAAATATTCTGTTGATTTATTCTGGTGGGTCTGCCACTAATCAGATTGAATTTGCACAAAGCTCAATATTCAGCATCGTCCAAAAAGTAAATATCAAAGCAATCAACATTATAAAAATAAACTGAGGGTGGGGCAAGATGTAAGACTAGAATCGGAAGAGAGGTAAATGGGAAGATTAAAAAAGTATTATTGGGTAACACCTCATCCATATGTATTATTATATATGTGACAAAATATATTGATTTGTATGTCGTGTTTGTGTCTATTGTGAGCGTCAGCGATTGCTCGACTGCTAGATTTTGTTGGTAAATTGCTGTACGTCAGGTATAGATTTGACCCAATACTACAAGACCGAATGGTAATTACTGTCTGCTAATTGCTCGCGTCTGGCCCCAGACAGAAGAATCCTGTGATGGCACATGATGGATGAGCTCCACACAGCTGTGCCAAGGAGCCACAGGACCACAACACCTAAATGTACACACAATAAAATCCCCAAATAACGACGTCCAGACATTTACAGCTCCCAGGTCAGATATAAAAACACCACCCATCATCAAAATGTCATATTCCTCACAGTTTAAAATCACTGCTATCACCGCTATAGTTCCGATGCACCTTCAGTGACATATTGAAGACTGAGATTTTAAAGATTTCTGTCCATTTATCGACTCATGCGGGAAATCTCTGTCTGTGTGCATGTGGCTGACATGTCTTGAGAACTATTCATCTTCTTTGCTTCACAGTTGGATTGTGTATAAATGCGGGCCCAAGGAAGGGCAGTGCTAAATACGATGCATTTTGGAAACACGATGTGTTCACTATAAATACGAATTAAAAAAACAGCGACCAGCGTTGGACTAGACTCACAACATCGGGCTTGTTGGTGGCAAAGACGGCTTTCAATAAGCAAGTGGACTGAGTCTGGCAGCTGCTCTTTACTTACTGCAGCTGACTATGAAGAATGAATAAATAGGCTAAAATGCATTTAACTTGGAAAGTAATACTTTCTAAATGATTAAAAACCAGATATTAAGTTGTAGTTCAAAATACCTCACTAATCTCTAGTAATGTAAGACCAGTGCTTTATAAATCATGAATTCACAGCAGTTACTAGTACTAAGGCTTGTGTGTGGTTTAAAACATGCTACGATAATATGCAACTTCACCAAAAATGTATAATGGACATAGTTGAGGGTGTTGCCTATCATATTATCTATTGTGCTCTTAGCAGCACTAAATTGTTCCATCGTTGAAATTTAAAATCAGTATTTATCACTTTAGCTCTTCCACAGAAACATGCCTTTGAGCCTTGCTGACAATCCAGGGTTTTAATCTGAGCTGCTGACTCGAGACCATAACGGAGTCACGAACCAACGCAGACACTGAAAGGTTGTCAGAAGTGCTGCGGTTCTGAGTCTTAACAACATCACCGGGTGATTTTCCCAAAATCTAAATTGCAGAACAATTTGTCCATTTTTTTTCATGGCATGGAAAATTGGCTCAGAGGAGGCAATTCTTATCTTGGTATGATTTTAATGTGGATAGATTGCAGGCTCCTCATTTTACTTCAGTGCATATTTTTGTCTCGTGGTCTGGCCTTCTGTCAGTCCGCCAGAAGGAGAGGAGAAGTAAAGATGGAGAGAATAATTAATAGGGTTTGACAGGCTGCTACCTCCGAGCGTCTGCTCACGTTTGACAGACAAGTGGGGTGTGAGGGTCACACTTGGGCTGTCTCTTTCTTTCTCCCACCCTTCTGTCTTAACTGGTCTTGTTTCTTGAAATTGCAGGGAGGTTGAGTGACATGAAAAAAAAAAAAAAAAGACCAGCAATGAGCTTAAACCCTGAAGGAGTCTGATGATTGCTCGTATGAAAGCCGTGAGGTTGTGTTTGTGTCACGGCAGGCGAGGCAGAAGAGCAAATTCAAAGCCACGAGGCCTCTTCAAACTCAAACCCACACTCCCAGCAAGGCTGCCCGCTCGGTTTACACACCGGGTTCAAACATAGCCCACAGCTACGGCTTATCTGTGGTTCTGCAGGACCTTTAACGTGTTTGTGGTCGTTATGCTTTGTTTGTTTTTTAAAGGTAATAACAGTAAATGATGCTGGAACGCTCTCGAGCCGCTATCTCACCAGCAGCAGTCCTATCACCAGCTAAAGCTTAAGCAAATAGTCTGTTACCTTTTTTATTGTGATAAACAAGTCCCCAGCTAATAACAAGAGCCCGCAAAATGTTTTATATTTTGGAAATCTCCTAATTTAGCATTATCGCATCCAGCTTTATGCTACCAAAAGCACAGTGTAATATCAGTGGAGCTGTGCGCTAAAGAACTAATAAGTAAGACGTACTACGGATCTGCTCTCCTTACGATTTTCCACCGCATATTTCCTTTGATTAATAAAGGTAATTAAATTGGGAATAAAATTGCAGCCATATAGAAGAGGAAGGGTTTAGCTTTAATCATTACCGCTGGCACTGCATAGTCCGGGAAAGCACAATAAAGTCAGGGGAACCTGAAGACTTAATTAGAAGGGGTGCCATATTTACAGGCGCCCACCCGTCCACTGCCACCTGAGATTCGCTTGATTGCTGAAGAAATGAAAAATGGAGGAGGGGGCTCCTCGCCCCATAATTTGGTCTCAATATTACTTCCTGTCTTGTGATATGAGGACACTTCTTAGTGCTGCATTACCCAGGGGGTCCTAAAAACTTCTATTCACGCAGGTACAGGTTTGCATGACCAACCACACACACACACACACACGCACAGACGTGCACACACATGCACAACACCCAGAGGAGGTGTAATTCTGAGTTTCTATATGAGAGTGGTCTTAAATAAAATGAATGGACTCATGGAAAAGCACAAAGGCAGGCACAGTCATGGGCACTTGCACAGAAGAAATACATTCATACACACAGTTTATTGTGTGTATCCAACTTTGTGTGTTTGTGTGTGTGTGTGTTTTCAGTGAATATCACTGCAGGCAACCAGTAGCTGTAGATCATTTCACCCTTGTGCGTGTTGCTTCTTAATTTGTGGAGACGGCACATGTATGTGTTCATTGGTGCATTGATAACAGCACACGGGGCTCTTGTATCATCATGTGCCTCTGGGTGTTTGTGTGTGTGTTTTTGAACGTGTCACAGCGCTCCAGAGATGAACCTACAGAGGTTCACAATCAGCTGCTCTTTCATCAGCGTGACCTGCCTTGTTGTAATCAGGGGCATAATTGCGTTGCAGGACTCGACGCAGCGTGGAAACTTGAGACTGAGTTTCTGTTGATTTTGTATCTTTGCATTCTTTTTTCTTTCTTTTTATTTGTGTTCTTTTTTGATGAAGGGCTGTTCCACGTGGCGACTGCCCACCCACACATTCATCATCCATTTAAATGTAGTCATGCAGTAAGTGGGCAAACACACCACATGCCCATAACACTTAGTAATACACTAACTTTTCTGTAGCTGAGTGCAAGTGTAAGTCCACAAAAATATAATATCATACTGGAGAGGAGTAGTGTAGTTAGAGAACAAAAATAAGGCCTCCATGTTAAGTTTAAGTTTCTGAGAATGTGTATTTTTTTGGATAAAATTTTGGGTCAGTTACATCTTTCAAAACAGCTATCTATGTTGTACGCCAGCAGTTCTGAGGTCAGTCATACAGTGACTGATACAACATCCATGGACATTATCAGCCATTATTTAAAGCTGTTATATAAAGATGTGTATGATTTCCCTTTTCTTTTGGGTTCTCTGGTGCTGATGTCGTACTGCTGTAATTGAGCCCCACAACATATAGAGATGAATGTTGTGTTTAGAGCTGCTCTGTCATTGCCGCCCGCCTGTGTGAAGCACATTAAAATTGGTTTTGTGCCTAGCGCCCTGCTCCTATCTCAATAGGTTGCAAAATTTCAAATAAAGATTTAACTCTTGCTTTGGACCTTAGACATCTTAACTTGAACCATGATTCAAGGCATCGTTATCTTGATTGATCGCTTGCATCAGGGAGTTAGAGAATCAAAAGAGTTGACAGTGGTGATTGAGTGGCTCGGTGAAAGGCAGTGCCGGGGATGCAAGAGCAGAGGACGCTCGGAAGCTTTGTTGCATGTAAACGTCAGTGTGAACCCACGACTGGTTTCAGTAGATGCAAAACTGAAGTGTTTATTTTTCTCAAAATCTAATCATTCTTAATTTGAACACTGGAGTTTAAAGATCACGACAGAGACATTTTCCAGGGAAAATAACTGGACTGGTTTGGCAGAAACACGATGTCAGTTGCTTAGAAAGACTAAATTCTATTTAACATAGTTGTCAAAATAGTGGCAAGGAAAAGAAGTCATCCAAATCAAACGCCACAAATTAGATGAATAAAAACTGTTAAAGGAATATTTACACATTTCTTTGCAATAGACTGAATGAAAAGATCAATACCTCTCTGTATATGTTACATATGAAATGCGTCTACTGTCAGCTTTACTTTAGTTTAACACAAACGCTTGAAATACAGTTAGGGGGAAAATACACACTGTCAGCACCCTGAGATTTCAGAGATTGAACCTCACACACTTGACAAGGAGACTGCTCGAGCTGAGCCTCTCCACGCTCACTCAGGTTTGTGTGTAAAAATGTCACCACTACTCTGGTGATTTAAGTTTCATATCGTCACATTTTCAAAATTGAATGCGTAATTACTTTGGTCTACAGTTGTCCAATTAATATTAATGAATATGAACAACTTTGAGCCAAAGCCAGAGGCTAAAGAAGTAAAATTCATCAAGATGTAAGATCTGGGGCTCCCCATGTGAGAGTTGCATCAGCACTTACTGTATCTTTGACTGGAAGATCCAACATTTACTCCCTTTTTGCTCTGCTTCTCCCCTGGGGAGATTGTACTGCATGGGTAAATTACTTTCTCAACTTTCGTGCCCTGAATGAGAAAGTGTAAATTAGTCAGTCTCCAAACAACATGTTCACACTGCCTGAGAGGGCAGAAAAGCAAATCCTAGACCAAGCAAGGATGCATTGATGTTGATGTCGCGTCCCTCACTGAATCTGCTGCATGAAGAGAAAATGAGATGGATGTAACTGATTGGGAATAATGTCCTTCACAGGGATTTAATAGGCTAGAAACATCAAGTTAGCACCGCTGAGATAATGAATGTACGGCCAACACTGAGGAGGATGCGACTTCTACTGTTTTCAAAAAACATCAAGTTATTGCTGCTCGGCAACTTTTTGAATGCAAAACATGCACATTTAAACCTATTCAAAATCTACTAGCCCATGCTGCTAGATTTTGTCCAAGAGCAGCGCAAGTGCAGCAAGAGGGAGCTGGCAATGCTGAAGGTACAATTCACACTTCAGTGTTTCACTTTCAAAATTCAAAAAACTCAGAGGATCCTCGCTCATAAATACAAACATAACCCTTGTGGTGAAAAGTCTAGGGATCAGTAAAGTCAGCAGAATTTCCCCTCTGGGAACCACAGAGTGTTTGTACAACATTCTAAAGCAATCCATCCAGAAGCTGTTGAGTTACTGTATTTTAGCCTTGATCAACACAGACACTGTGGAGCCACACTCTGTTAGCAGGGCTTGAAATGATGCTTTCTCCGCAGCAGCTACAGTTTACTCACAGACAACCCACAAATGACGTGTTGATATGCCTGACAATGTGTTATTTGGAACAGTGCTTGGTTTCCCTGTTCAGAAAATCACTGATAGTTGAGCAAAATGTTGTATATTGCAGCCGACTATTCAGGAACCTGAAAGGAAACAGGACAACTCTGAGTGATTGAGCTGAGCAAAATAGTAGCAAAAATTTGGGACTGGTTTTTATCTCACTCTTGTCTAAGAGTGTGGCTTTTTCAGTTTGAGATGTTATTCCACAGTGCTCTCCTCTCGCTCAAAAACCCAGAGCTTGCACTCTAATTGAACCTGCTTCTGCCTAGATTTGTTTCACAGCCACAGCTCCTCTTCTCGTGCTGTACCTGGTCAAAGGTGGAAAAGCCAAATCAAGTAGCTTCAGTTTTTTTTAATTTTTATTTTTCAGGTGGGAACAGTTTTACTTGTAACGATTGAAAATAGGTACCAAGCAGCACAAGTGGGTGGAAAAAGTAGGAGAGCACTGATGATAATGATGATATTTGGCGGCAATGCACCTACAAACTGGATGCCAGCCGCCAATCAAACCAACAACAACAACCAAAGTGGGCGAATAATGCAGCAAATAATTCGCATTTATTTTGCTTTAACATTACTCGCAGTATCAGCTATTTAATCAAGTTCACCATAAGTGCTCTTAGCAAAGACCCTCCCTCCCGGATCAGAGAGCTCCCTGCATGCTAAAACACGGCATCCTCCACAATTAGCACGATGACAGGCTCCACCATAATGAGACGACTTATTGCCAACAACACATGCTAATGATAATTGTAATAGCAGCAATCATTTCCTGATACTCTCCCCTCTCATTTGCATTCTCTGCTTGCTTCTTCCCCTCTCCACTTTCACTTTTGCGCTCCTTCCACTGTTTTTGCTTCATGTTCCACTGTACTGTAAAAAAAAAAAAAACACCTGTATTTGTTCCCTGTGTTTTCCTGCCTCTCCCCTAACCTTCTCATTCCCATTGTTTTCATTCATTATGACTTCCCTTGACACCAAGTGCCAAGCAGGCAACAAATCAACATCTCTTTAACTTTAGCACCACTTAACTTTTATTGTGCTTATTCTGCAGCTTGTTTTGTTGTGGGAGACGGATACCCGGCGTGATAAAGTGATACAGTACAGCAGCGTGCCCGTTGGCTTGTTCAGACAGGGACTTAAATCAGCATTATTGTGCCGCGCGTGGCCCGGTAGTTATGAAATACAGCTGTCAAGTTGCCGTAACTCATCTGAATTTCCACTGAGAGCAGATATTACACTCAGTCATGGAGGAAATCATGATTTGTTAACTGCTTGTTAGTCATAAATAACCCCAACATATGTAATGCATTGTTAATTGCTCATCTTATGAGAGAGTGAGGGAAGCTGGGGGATGGTGCGTGTTCATCATTCTGTATTACAGTCATGCTTTGACATTATGGTGATAACAAAGGGTTTAAGTGGACTGCGCCTGGGACGGCAGTTGGTTCTGCAGTATGCTGAATACTCTATTCACGTGCTAATGTGTTTATTATAATAACATGGATTGACACCTTAAATCTCACACCTGATCGTAGCAGCATGTTAATTTGTCCTCCAAAATCGGATTCATTTTCCTGTTCAGGCACATTTATGTGGAGACATAAAATTGTCCGTAACTAAATAGAAAGTCTGGACGCTGAGGTTTTGGGCTGCATGCTCTTTTTTTAGACTGACGCTACACTTACTATCTTTAGCAAGATATGATAAATCGTCAGAGTTAGATTTCATTCATTCATTATTTTTTAAATTGATTTAAATCATGTATGTACACGTGTACATCCAAAAAAGTAGCTCTTGTATTAATTCTTTAGAAAGTCACCAAAACAAAGAACGTCAATAGGTTCCTCTTTGGTCCACCCCCCATCTCCTTCACCAAATGTCATAAAATCATCTCATTAGTTTTTGTGTTATTGTGCTAACAGAGAACAAACAAAAGTGATGAAAACATAACCTCCCCGGTGGATGTCATAAAGCTCCCATCTGTGCTGAGCTCTCTGTGATGTAAGTCTGCCTCAGGGTTTACCAGCGTACAGCAAAGTAATCTAAACTTCGCCTGCACTCTACATTTTTACCCCACAGTGATTGAGAATACGTGGAATAAATATATCCAGTGTCTTAGTAGCACACATGAAAGTGTCCTCAGAGAAAAATGCCTTTAGCCTGTCCTTTAGCCTTTATCGTTTTCCATCCTGCATCCATAAACCGTTGTTCTGACTTTGCTGTTGTGTGTCATAAATAGGGAGCAATATTAAAATAAGACCCTTTCTTAACCAGGTAAAAAGGATTTGTGGCTTCTTTAATAACAAACTCTGAGTAAAGGATATTTTTGAACAAGGACCCCCACTGACTAGTCATTTATTGACTAGGATTTCTCCTTGATTCTCCTCCATGATCCCATGACGATGTTAATTTCCCAGATACATTGAGAGATTGCTAACCCATGTTTTAACCCCATGAGACATCTTACTGCTGGAAGACATTAAAGATAAAAGTCAATCTCTTTATATTTGACTCCACAGTGGGACCTGCTGGGAATCTGGCGTTCATGGCGTGGATGAATGCCATGACAAGACTGACGTTAGTTGACCAAAGGAGACGGACGCTGCTCTCTCCTCATGTTGTCCGTGTCTGTTGACGCACTGCATCACACTCCCCTTTTTGAAATCTAATTTATTTCTAGCAGGACTCACATTTTCCAGCCTGTGAGCTTGTGACTCCACTTCTGCTCTGAAGCGCTCCTCGAGGACGCCCAAGACAACCGACTCCTTCTCTCCAGTAATGGAATCTTTCTCCTTCTCTCGCCAGTCACGACCCTTCTCCCGCTCCCTGCTGTCTGATGATGTCTGTCTCTTCTTCCTCTTTCCTCAAGTCATCGGCCACCGACTGCACTAAGTTGTCCTCCTCGCTGCTCTCTCCCCACTCATCTCCCTCTCACCTCCTCCCTTGAACCTCTCCATCACTGTCACCCTCCGCTCTACTTCGCTGGACAACAGCCATTAGCACACACACACACACACACACACGCATGAGCATGCACAGCTTCATTCTCGTATTCACACACACGCACCAAAATCATTCTTCTCTTTCTCTTGCAGTCCCTCTCCCTCTCTCACACAGAACGCCCATCTCTGTCTCCCTCCGTCAATGTTGTGGAACGTTCCGACTCGCTTTGGGATGTCTGGACTCATCCATCACCTCTGGGTGAGACTTGGATCAGATATGTCACCTCCTCTCCAGCATATTGCTGCATTCGTCTATTTCTATGAAAGAATTTTTGTATTTTAACATTTTCATACATAACAAGAAGTCTGTATTTGTACTGAGTGTATCATCTGTACATTTTCTAATCAGCGGGTTGATGGATGGGAGGTAAAGCCTGAAGGTGTTGGTGCTTCGGGGTGAAGGTTAAACACTATACCGATGGAAGTGACGTTTTTGCGTCCACACCAGTTTTGGAGTCTCAGGGATAAACAATGTCGCAACAGAGTCCAATGAAGTACCTGGCCCATGAACAGTGTCATTTACACCATTTTCTTTACCTATAATATTGATTCCCATCGATTTTATCTTTTAGTGCGAAACCTTTTTTTTTTTTAAACCTCTGCACAAAACCAGTGCTGGTGTGATTCACAGTCAGACCAAAGCTTTTGTAATGCATTTTACGCTCTCCCTACATATTACCCATCTTTAAATGCAACAGTGGACAGTGTTCTCGTCTCTGCTCATGAGGTTTGTCTGGCCGAGCTCTTTATGTTTCCTTCCTTTTCTTCTCTCAGGGTTGTGAGATGCACATTACCTTGGTCCTGTGCGGAATACAGATGGCTTGTGCCTTTTCATTTTCTACCCGCTTCAGTGGCTGCCACAACAGTTTTCTAATCATTGCCACATATTGAATCATTCTATTTGATACCTCTCTGAATCATATCTTACTTTGGTGGAGGAATAAGCCAAGAGTACATTAAAAGTGTACATACACAATATTTGCTCTAACCTGAATACTCCAGCACCTTATTATCCATCACATTCTATACTGTCTACCCTCGCCTTGCCCTCACAATAAGAGATAATATCTCAGGCGGCCGGGGTGATATTCAATACAGTGTTCTATATAACACCGAAAACAGGCAGCCACATAGGGACAATGTTGATTAATGAGTGCGACAAGGTTATGAGAGGGAGATTCAAAGCAAAAAAAGGATGGCGAAAGAAGAAGAGACAGACAATGCATTCCTGTTCATGCACTATGGTCCTTGTGACTATGTGAGGCCCTACAGTAAGCGATCCAGACAACCAGTCCTTTAAAAAGCCATTAGAAATGTTTCAAATCTCCTCGGAGAAAATGTTCCAGAAAGTGCATAATGGAACAAGATGTATCTAATCACACCAACGGACCACAGTCATGAAGGAGCACGTAGATTGCTTCGCCAGTGAGGTGCGTGCATGGCTACCTGCCTCTCCACCCCACCGATCTCCCCCATTCCCTGCCTTTTTAATCTCGCTGAGTGATTTTTGAGAAGCTGATTTGGATGTGGGGCAGCAGCTTGGGGTGAGGCCCCCACTTTTCCCTGACCTTGCCATCGCCGTGTAGGTCTCGGGTGGGTGTAATACATCTTAATAGATCAGCTTGGCCGGCACTGAGTTATGGCCCAACACAGCCTGCCTGGATGTTCTTAAATAGGTGCAGCAGCCTAATGGAACTGAATCTTCATGGGATGTTATTAGTCAGCCGAACCACCCAGCAGCTTCGCTAGGAGACTCCTCCCATAAATAAACAATATTGTCTATCTTTCAGTCCCGTTGTCCTTATTTAAAAGCCTTCAGTGTGATATACTGTAAATGTTTCTTCGCTGTCAAAACAGTATTTCTCCAAGATTGTATCAGAGGAAAAGGTGGGCTACAGGAAGGTTACACAAGGACCCTAAATTGCACTGTGAGGACTGCTATCTAGTGTAAATGGCCTTTGTCTGTGCCCTGTTATCCGCCAATGGAGCTCCATGCAGCTGACAGTTGTGGTTATTGAGAGATCCGTGATGCAACTATAAAGCCTCGGCACAGAGCGCGCTGAAGGAAGCACTATGTCAAATGGGCAAGCCTGTATTCTATTTCTTTTTGTTTCCCTCTGCCAAATGGTTTTTTTGGAGGAAATGTAATTACTGTGTTGATTACCCGCCCTAACACATTTCATGCGGCACAACAGATTGCCACTCAGGTCACGACCTGATGGTGAGTCTCCGCAGCCTTAGACGCAGGGTTAGGACGGGGCGGATACCAGTCCTGTTTAAAATCCTATCATTTGCTGTAGGGGCGTGGAAACACCCTTTAACAGCAGGGTATGTGCTCTTTATTGTCGGCCACAGTGCGGATGCAGCTGTTTAAAATCTGTGCCAATAACAGTAATCTTGGTGGCTCTGACTTCCAGTCAAGCACAGGCTGTGATAATGTCTCTCTCTTTCCCTCTCGCTGCTCCTCTCTCCTAATCTCCTCCTCGCTGACTGGCTGGCAGTTAAGTGGCGGTTTCTCCCCTCGTCTTTGGTCCCCACAGAGCTCGGCAACAGTGGACCCCAGCAAGAAATGGTATGGAAATTGCTTTTCAGCCATCGCAAGCTGGGCAATTTACACCTGGGTGTCCCCTGCCTTCCACTTGACACAAAGTGAGAATACTGAATTTACTGAAAAAAGGTGTGATAGAGACATGGCAGATTAAGAAAGAGGAGGAAGGAGAAGAAAGATACCTTAGAGGGAGTGAGAGAGGAGGGGGCTGGAAGGCCCGGCTGGAAAAGACGAAGAGGAAACACGTGAAATGGAGAGATGGGGAAAGAAGGTGAAAAGACTGAGAGAGAGAAAGGAAACGTAAACGTGTAAACACATGTTTACATTCCAGAGAATCAGGTCTCACACACAGTTTAGCTAAAGCTCCTTACATAAAACATAAAATATGTTTCAGTTTATCTGCAGAGAGCTGGAGGTGAGTCAGCTTTTAAAGAGCTGTGACTCTGCACACACACACACACACACACACACACTCCAAATCAGCCCAACAGCAGTGATGGGTGTGTGTCATATGTTTCTACTAATGTGTGGCCTTAACGTGATTGTGGAGTGTCTGCGTGTCATTGAACTCTAGTGCGTAGTAAGAGGATGTGCTGTGATTGGCCTTCTTGTTCATGCATAATCACAAATGTAAAAACACAGCGGGGAATCTGGGAAGAATAACAATGACCAAGTAAATCAGGAAGACAAGAGGACTGGTAAGCCGTTTCTGTGTCTGTGTGTGTGTAAGACAACGGGCTAAGATGAAATCTTGACTGATGAGGGTGAGCAGGAAGAAGAAGGAAAGAGATGAACACATGCATATTCTATGCTGCCTCACGCACTCTCAGTTGAATTAATACACGTGATTACAAATACATATGCATGTGCAAACACTTGTGCAACACATGCACCAAAACATCTGAGGCAACAAATGGTGTTCCTAGAAAGCAAATTGCTTGTTTTGGATTATTCTGCCAGACTGAGTCACGCAAACAGTGAGTTGTCCTTTTATGGCAGCGTCTGAGATTTCGGCTGAAAGCACCTCTGAAGACCTCTTAGAGCTGCCTCAACCTCCAGCTGGGTTCAGAAGCCCCCCAAAAAAGAGCAGGCAGAAACTGCCTTTTTTTGAGGAACAAATTTCAAACTTTTCAGTTGGCTCTGAGAAAATTTAAAGAGGAGAAGCAGAGACAGGAAGACAATGGGGAAATACGGAGTCTTTACACAGAAGCAAAGTCAACAACATGGGTTTAGAGGGGATCAATTTTATTTTGAGGCTTTCATACCAAAGAACGATTGAATTTGAATTCAAGGAAGAGAGAGAAATAGAAACAGAAGACAGCGTGTGGTTGAATCAAAGCTGCTGTAGGCAGAAAGGGAAAAGCCTCACAGCAAAGACCTCCTGAAAGAGAAGCAAGCAAGACGGGGAGGAGCAGAACATCTTTGTGAGGATAAAAGAAGAAGTGTAATCGCACCGTTGTTTCTTTTTCTCCCAGAGGCCCCTCGCAAAACAACTGGCGCTTTAAGCTTGGACAGATAGCAGACAGAGGGATGACGGTTTGAGGGGAGGAGAATACCGCAGAGGATTGGAAGGCTTGACGCACGCACGCACGCACACACACACACACTCTTTTACATGCAAAAGATGCAGAAGCATGGAAAGACACACATATAGAGAATGACATGCACTCACTCACACGCACACACACACACACACACAGCCTATCTCCCTGAGGAGATGTGATGATGGAGATGGAGAGCAGTGTGTATTGACTGTGACTGTGACACAAAGCTGCGTCCAGCACAAGAACCTCAGAGGAAAAAGGCTGCGCTTAAAAACCACGACTGCTGCTCTGGCGCTCCCTCGCCACCTTCTGTGAAGTAAGCACAAACTACGAGGCGCACGCTGTGGACAGAACTAGGTGAAGATTAAAGATTACATGACAACAAAAAAAAACACATGTTTTTATTATTGCAGGATTTCTAAATGTATTAAATGTCTAGGAAGAATCATTTCAATGCCACAGATGATGAAGAGCATATCTAACATGTTAAATATATAATAATGTAATAAATGCAGTGTATGTTTGTGGGCCCAGCATATTTGCATTTTTTGGATTTGATGCATATTACACAACTTGAGTCACTGAAGCTTTCAGACATTTCCCTGAACACGAGTGTCTGAGTCGGTCGCTCAAGACATTTTCTGGAACTTTCCCTGCCAGCGTCAAAGTTTGACTCCTGTTGTTGCAAATGTGTTAAAGTCTGACAACCTCCTGCTGTGTTTTTCATATATTAAAGGGAAAAATATCAAGATCCAAGTTTCTGGACATTGTCTCTATCCCTCAACTAGTGGACACACGAAATCCACAAACGTCTCTGTCTGCTGCCAAGAGAAGGAAAATGAAATTGAATTTTTGTCCACACAAGACAATCCTGTCACACACATGGTGTAGCATTCTGGATTTTGAGTTGGCTGTCTAATCCAACTTATAAATGCTGTCAAATGCTATCTTGCGTCACTGTTTCCAGCCACATCTTGGTGCCTATAGGTCTTTTCTCCCTGGAACTTGTAAACATCATTTTCAGCTCTGATGGCCTTCTGATGCACCAGGCCCTCCTGCTAAACCTCTGCATGTCTGCGACCTCGTGTTCAAGGCTTAAGGAGGGTGAAAAGGTGCAGCTGGCGACACAAAGGTAGCATCTCTCAGCCTGCTCTCTGCCGGCCAAACGGCAGACCAGGCTGAACATTCTGGCATTAAAACAAGATGGAAAGAGGAAAATTACAAGTGAGGTCATCGGTAGTTTGGTAGCAATTATCTGAGAATGTCAGGTCAGAGAGGTCGCAGCGAAATATCAGGGCTGTTTTTCACCGATGGCATTTGGGTGTTTTTTTTTTTTTTATTTAAACAGCATACGTTGTTCACTGTAAGTAAGTTAAATATGAGTCAGTCACACTGAAACATGGCCTGTGGGACGTGCAGGACAGGATGTGTAGTCCTGCTTGTGGGTGTCCTTCTGGTTGGGTATGACAGGTAAACCGTAGACAGAAGGTCTGTTGGGAGAGGCGTCTGAATCATCTCAAATTTCTCCTTTTGACGTGAGTCAGCTGCACGTGTCTGAACTCCTCACTAACCTCCTTTAAGGTTGAATCAATCAATCTGTTTCAGTCCATTTTTTTTTATATGAAATAATAAGAAAAAGGAGAACTGGAACAAACACCTGTTTGATAAGAACTCACTGAAATGAGAGCAACAGTAGATCAGTAGGTTTTTGACCTGGACTTAGTATCACTGGTTAGATATATACAGCCAACCAATCCTGTTTAGTCATTCACCCTTCTGTTCTGTGGCGTTCCTGCTTCTGTAGTAATAATAATAATAGTAAGACACAGCCCCTAATATCACAGTTTCAACGTGTGTACCTTGTTGCCACGTGGAGAAACTCAGCCCTTGACGACCTGCTGTGCCTGGTTACATTGACTTTAATTGGAAAATCATGGTGTTTTATGAAGACACGCTATGTAATTACTGATGTCATACAAGCTTAGAAGAAAGCAAACGATATCAACAACAGAGAATGAGAATTGTCATTCGTTATGTAGAAACATCAGCAGGTGTTTGACAACATTTTATAGGTCTGGCAGCGTCTCAAACCTCCACCACTGCACCACAAATGTTTTAGCCAACAGATGCTCCTCATAATTACAGCATTTAGTGCTCCTGTGTGGAGCTGCAACGCGGGCAACTGTGAAACAGTCCCCAGCAGAAGAAAACCTTGCATCTCAGCCACAGAGGAATAACTTTTTATGGTGTTTTATAGGTTCTGCTGTCAAACGTTTCATCCTACTGCAGCTGGCTTGTGTTGCCATGCTCGCAGTTGGCCAAATGACACAAATATAAGAACTCAATTAATGCTGATCTATGATCCGATGAATCTGTGTCGTTAAACATATAAAATAAGCCACAAATAAAAGCCTGTTCAGACCTCGTTCACTCACACACACACACAAAAATAAAATAAAAAAGAAAATGCATTTTGTGAACAGAAATGACGTACGCAGTGGAGAAGTAAGATCAGCTGTTGATGCCTGTGGGGAGGAGATGAGTGACGTGTGCTGGTGTCAACCTTGATCTGTGAGTATATAGATCAACACTGGAGACTCTTATGGAAAGTAACTTTTTCCAAAAAGTCTGAAACAAAATTTTCCTCCACCAAGGTTTTATGGTCAAAGATAAAATGCCACAACAAGGGGTCTGAAAAAACTATAACAAATGTGCAATAAAAACTGACAGCCTTGCTGTGGATGATCCAGCCCAAAAACAAATCTATACTATCTTTGTCCAAGTGTTAAATCCCTATGTGTGTTAGCCTGTTTAAAATATGTGTGGCTCCGGAAGAAGAATTATGTTTGTATTTGTGTCAGCATTTTTCGCCTCACGTACAGATAATGTTTGAGCATATGCAAAACAGATATTAGCCATTCAAACAAACTTTACCGTGCTGCACTCTAATTTATACATGCATCTGGTTATGTTCCCTTGCTCAGAGTGTCTTTCAAGCAACAGAGAGACCTTTGGTAGTTCGGCATGGTTTGCATCCATGGGAATCACTCTGGTAATATTTATGGCGCACTCTCCCCCTGGAGGACCACGGGCCTATGTTCTAAAGCAACAACAAAAAAATGGAATTGCCTCAAGGCGCTCTGGGAGGCACGTTGGGGGAATTAAGCAAATGCAAAAGATATTCTGCTCATTCCCCAGAGTGATGGATGAGAGATGAGTGTTGGGATAACAAGGGATCAGAGGCGAGAGAAGGAATAATGAGGATCTGCCCTGACTATCGCTCTCATCCCTCCACCCATCCTGACATCCAGTAGAGCTGCTAATGCTGTAACGTCCCTCACTACTCTTACCAACAAAAACATCTCTTTTACAAAGATCCCCAAAGGAAACTCTTGTTGTTGTCACGACTTTTGTCAAAAATCAGACACACTCCATCAACAAGCTTGTTCACACCAAGGAGCTGCTTTTCCCTTTGTGGGTTTCATCTCTCTGCGTTTCATTTCGCTATTACTTCTGGCTAACTATTCTTCACTTGCTCATTTCTGTGTCCCTGCCCTCAGAACCCCCCAGTCTTATGTAAAGGGTGGACCATGTCTCTGAAAGACAAAGTGGCAAAAGACAAAAGACGAACAACAACAGCTACTAAATCACAGCGATGTTACATTGTTGAACCCCAGCAGCTTAGCTTATGATATGTGTGAGTGAGTCAACAGTGAGCAAAAGCAGCATTTGACGCCAGACAATTCCCCACCAGCAGTAACACCCACGCACAATAGAAAGGTCAATTACCAGAGACCACTATCAATTACTGCACGGAATCTCCTGGGCCCCGTTGCTATTTAAATTCACAGCATAAAGACAATATCAAACAGCTTTTATTAGACCTCAGGGATGCACAACACTTGTTGCTGAGTAACTGAGTAACTTTTGTGAGTTCATGATGTATATAAAGAGGAAGGATGCATCTCCCCCACCATGAAGAATATTCTTGATATTAACACCACCATCTTGCACATTTTGAAGCAGAGTCAGTGCAAAAGCAATTGGGGAGGAAGCCATGGTAACGACTTCCTGCTCACAGATTTGCACAACCAGTTGTTGATCTCAGACGATTGTAACTCTGATCTGGTTTTCATGGCGATGGGAACTTATTAAACCAAAGTACAATAAAATGAAAGACAGCTTCTTTGAGCTTGACTCAGTTCAGTCCCTGTCTCTTCTTAATGAGCTTCACTCATGTGGCCGCTCGGTTGCTGCGATTGCAACCAGGGAGAGTTGATTTGCTAAACTGGTCCCAGCCGGGCCAATCACCTCTCCCCGCTTCACCTGGAGTTCCTCACTGCTCATCAAGTAAACCGTCTTCTTCACCTATTTTAAACTCAGCCTGCTCCATGAAGCAACTTTACAAACACCAAAAATCTTGTATTGGGCAGAGATGGTTTTAGTCATTAAATAGAAAATGTGTGAGTGTGGATGTAGTGAGGCCACTAGGATTAAAATTTTAGGATTTAGGATTAAAACGTTGATCTGATAATCTCATGTCTCAGAAGTGGTGGTTTTTGTCATCTTGTCTGCAGCTCTTCTGTTTCCAGGGTTACATGCTTTGAAGGTGGAAAACACCTCACATAGATAAGATGGTGCTAAGTTCATTACACGTGGTTCGAGAATTTTTCACTTTGACAGCTTTGGTGAGATATAACCATAACCCCAGCCAATACGGAGATTATAATTTCTCTTGCTTGTTCTCCAAGGTTTATTATCGCCAGAGATCCTGGTTATCAGATTATGTTAATCCTTATATTCAATCTATGGTAACGGGAAGTACATGGGTATTTTCTCCATTGAATTCACAGTTGCCTGTGTTACTGAATGTCCAGCTTTCTTAACAGTGCAAATCTCACAACAAAGATGTCCGCTCCCTCCTTTTCGTGTGCCATTCAAATTCCAGCGAAACAACGTCTCAACCCTGCCATGATGCTGTGGCACAACCCCTGGCAGACGAGACGCCTCTCATCTCTCGACGATCGCTGTTTTCACACGCGGCACGTCAAGATGTCTTCCTCTCCCTCACTTTTACAAATCTCAAACAGAATTATTCAGTCATTGCCCGTGGCCACGAAGACAAAGCAAGAGGCAGGAGGGGAGAGAGAGCCTGGGAGAGGCGATAGCAGAGACAGACAGAGAGAGGGGGGCTGTTTTTACTCTGTAACTTTCTCAATCAGCCGAGCTGAATTGTGATGAGACTGTAGGGAATCGCTTTATTCAGATAAAATAAGTGGACAGAGAGTAAGAGGAATGTTTGAGGAACATAATCAGATCTTCCTCTTTCATTTGTTTCTCAGTGCCTGTCCCACTCACTCATTCTCTCCCTCTTTTGAGGAATTTAAACCTTAAAATCTCATGCGCGGCTTTGGATTTTTTTATTTTTTATTTTTATGACAGGCTCTGGCGATCGCAACCCCAGGGTGCTCCTAAATTAAAGTGTGATCTACCTGTTATCCAGAGGAATCAGCAGGGGGCAGGAGAGGTTCTCACTGGGTAGCGAGGCGACTGGTTGGAGGAGTTCGGGGATGTGCACTCCACACTTCTTAATTGCCTTCTTTTTTCTTTTTCCTCCACTCAGTCAATGCAGGGCTCTGTAAGTAGACAGGAGCAGAGCGCCTCTGATTAGAAGACGACTATTTTGATTAGTTTTAACATGTGGAATGCAGAACGGCGATTGTGTAAATGCTGGATTTTCTTTTTTCTTTTTTCATGTTCTGACCATTAACATTGCCAAAATACTCAGTTATATTTCTGTTTGAATTATCGTGCTGTTCTCTCCATCGCTGCAACACTTTGATCATGAAAGCTCAGGGCTAACAACACGTCATAGCTCCTGTAACAAAACTTACTCTTTCTCTATTAAACAGCAGAGCGAAGCACATTTAAAAGTCAGTTTGATCTAATCCACCTGCGGTCAAATCAACGTAAAGCCAAGCTGTGCTCGGTGTTTCTCACCGGTCTGTGTTCTCCACTGTGTCCCTCCCCCACTCCTCTCCAGCCTCTTCCTCTGCCTGGTTATAACAGGCTGTGGATGAGGTGAGGGGATTAAGGATTGTTTGCTGAGGAGATGGTCACACAGTGCGTCACCATCTCAAGATTGGCTTTTGTGATTGAGAGATAGATGGAGGAGGCGACGGCGGAACCCCCCCCCCCCACACACACACACACTTGCACATCTCCCGCGGCTCACCAGCATCACGCCGGTGCACAAACAGATATAATGCTGATGCATGTAGCACTTTGACCTTTTCCACAAACAAAGTGCCATTGTTAATGCAATCGCCGAGACTTTCTGAACTGTAAATATTTCCAGGGTAATACATATTGTCGAGGGGGAGCCGACAAAAGATGCGAGGGATTATTTGGCCGGACTTGTAGTGGCAGTATGTGAAAGTGTGCTCCCTCATTAGGAAGGATTTCACAAAGAAAATGCTAATTGGCCTTACTTCCTAAATAAAGGCTTATTTCTCTCAGCGCATCAGTGTGGCCTACAGCTAGTGTTGCTTAATGAGATGGGTGGGCTAATGAAGGATACCACAGTCTTGGGTCGTGGTGTTCGGTTCACCTTGGAGTGGAATGTTGCTTGAAGGAGCTCCCCTCTAATTCTCACTCATTATTCGTCCTCTTCTTTACCCGTCTCTGCCATCACACCACCTTGTCAGCGTGCGGACACAGTTTGTCCTTAGCGGGAGATGCAATGCTCGGGCTTGGTACTACGGATGTGTAAGATTTCACAGCCTCACATAGTGTTATTAGACCTATTTGCCTTTTCGTGCTATCATTAAAAAGTCTCGGGTGTCTCAGTTGCTGCGCTTTGGCAAAATAAAAAAAAAAAAGCACATTGAGGGTCACACATTAGAAAAGGCTGTCCATGATCAAAAGAGCACGCTGTCAGTTTTTCTTTATATTTCCATTTAATTGGACAGGCCACACTGGCCATTCTGAGTGATAGAGGACATGGGAGAACAATGACTGTCAGTCCACTTCAAAGACCTACTTGCAAGAACAAATCAACCATGTTAAACCCGTGAGAATCACAACCAACATGTTCAGATTTTTAATCACAATTTATGAAATAGTGTATATTTACAAAAACACAGAGACAGTGCCTTCACATTCAAATATTCATATACCACCAACAGTTGACATTCACCTATAATACTTAATGAAACATTAATATTGTTGACCTGCAGGTTGTCACTATGGTTACTGTGAATTGCATGACCACCAGCAATAACAAGGTCAACACAGCAGGGTGATGAGATTATGGGTTATTAAATCAAAAGGTCAAAAAGCTTTTTTTTTTTTAAAGTATCAACCGCACACACCTGTGAGTATATGGGGTTTCATTATTATCTTGTAGTGATGCTTCTGGATGAAATCTCAAGCTGTTAGAGGAAAAAAAAAAAAGATATTTCATTTATTTATATCATATGACATTTATCATGGCAGCAGCAATGTAGTTCTTAAACCTGCACATTTTTAATTTCAGCTGAATTTGAACCCTCTTTGACCAATATATACTGAAATGAAAAATGAATGACTAGCATCTTTTTGTTCTGAGGTTTTATGCTTCTTATTTCTGTCTCCTGTCATACCATAGTCCATACTTGCTTTGCATATCTCTTATAAATGATATTTCTACCTGGTGAGTCATCTTACAGGTACTCTGTACACACACACTGCACCCACACATTTCTTTATAGATATTGCAACACACAGATGTACCTAGCAGAAGAACCTGACGCACGCACACATGCGCGCACACACACACACACACACACACACACAAATCATCATTGGGTTCTGCCCTCCCAGGCTACTGGCTCTTCTCTATTGGTGGTATTTGTTAAGCTCCTAATTGCCCAAGTGTCTGGAAAGTGACCGTTAAGAGTATGTCTGGCTAATGAGCTCCCCAGGAGAGGGTCAGTAGTTAGCTGGAGTAACACCGGGCGCTGCTCCCTGGTAAAGGTCACATACCTCCAGGGGAAAATGCCACAGCGTGACGTGATGGCAGAAGAAAGAGGACTGGCCTGAATAAACAAAATGAGTGAACCATATAGAGGATATAAAATTCTTTGTTTGGCCTGACTTCTAGGCAGCCCAGTCCGCTACAAATACGGCGGGCCACACAGAACAGACACATTGCAGTGTGATAGTGAGAGCCAGAGAGAGGCAAGGCAGAACAGGAGATAATAAGGAGCTGAAGAAAACACACTGCGGGGCTGGAGGGAGGAAAAGGGACAGGTGGCACAGAAGTGCTGGTACATCTGTACAAGTGAAGATATTTATACATTGATTGTGGCCTTGCACAAAAGCTGTCAGTAAAACACTTGACAGAGGTGGAAAAAAATGCCCTTCCTTGGAATACATTCTATAAATATATAATAACTGACTTTACGATTCATCCCTCAGAGAATCAGACACAAAAGTTAATCGACCAGCTCTGGACTTATTTCACCCCTGTCAGCGCAAAATACCTTCATTTATACAGTTATTCTAATACACCATCAATTTTATTACATTTTGCATTAGTAATATTTTCTTTTTGTATTTTTGTACTTTTCTTTTTATTTGCTTTGTCAGCCCGGTTTTTCTATTCTTGGATTAAACAACTCTAACAAGACCAATGTTTCTTGAATTTCTATCAGGAGGTCAATACTCTTTATAAATCTCCAATCTCCAAAATTGAATTATCCTTCCGCTTCTTTTATTTCCAACAAATTGAAGTGAGCTGATTTTGCTCAAATTTTCAGTTGAAGTAAAAAATAAAAACAGTCAAGTGGTCAGTTAAGCAGGTTTCACTGTGAATCCAAGTCTCAACTTTGACTAGAATAATGCAGTTTAGACTGTTGAGGCTTCATTTCACACCAATTTCCTCTCAACTGAATATCATGGATTCATTTAACAGTTTAGAAAGAAGGCATTGAACATAACACAAACTTCTCCTGTAGTTAACAAACTGGCCATGCCACAGGAACCAAAAGCACTCTCACATCGAACCGCTGCAAGATGCTTCACACGTCCTCCCATACTGATTTGACTGAGCAGCCCAGATGAACTGTAGCTTGGAGCCATGTGAGTGAGGCACGTTATCAGTCACGGTCAGAATAAACCCATTACCGCCATTAGCATAGAAGTGCTAACCTGTGATCTTTTCTTTTGTGACTTCCTTTTATTCTGCTCCTCTTTTACAGCGAGGGAGAGGAAACGGTCCCAGATCTGGTGTGTGCAAAACAACAAAACCTGGTTAGTAAAAGCATCAGACCCCTGTTTCTAAAGAATGACATGAAAACCTGAATGAATCTCTAACCTCCTCCCTCTCTCTTCACTGCCTTATATAGGAACCCACTTAGTGTCTTTGTTTTATTCCTCAGGTGCAGAGGCTCCATTGAAGATGCTGCCATTTGGCCATGAATGAATAGTTCTTTACAATTAAACTTAAAACTATGAAAGAGCAGCCAGCATCACCTTTAATGATCCAGATGTGGAACAAGCCCCCAGAGAACGGCAGGTCCACTGCAGCTCTTTTAAATCACTCCTGAAAATGTTCCTGTCTGTCGCGGGCTTTTATCAAATAAAATCACCACTAATTTCTTCCAAGACATATTGATTTTAATCAATATGTCTTTTTAAATACTTCTTGTAAATCATTTAAATTGATTTTACTTAAAAACAAAATCTTTTTTTATGTCTGATGTTACTTTTAATATTTGAATGGCCTTGTTGACTTGTGCTGCACAGATAAACTTACCCTTCCTATTCACTGCATTTTTCAATGTACACTACAGAGGCTCCATCAAGTTGAAGTTCGGTCCCTGTGTTGTTGACTGACTGTAACGTCCTGCTGTCTCATTCTCACCTTTCAGCCCAGACAGCCACACATGTGGTACGTCAGTATATAAAAGTCCAAAGGTGCACCGTTTTAATGATTTTTCTGGATTTACTTTTTATGTTAACTGGGAAAATAATAGAAGCAACAAGATATTTGTTCAAATAATGACTGAAACCTCTGAGCTGATAGGAAAGGAGACAAGGCGAAAGAGAGACATTAAAGGAATAAGTCAGAAGTCCAGGGAGGAGAGGAGTGTATGAGAGATTGCTGCGAGGGCTGCTTCCTCTTTAATATACATCTGAGTTTCATGTTGACAGGAGGATGTAGTAGATTATATCAGGGGCTGAGCTGCATCTAGAAGGAAGAGGATCCAGAAGGGCATCATATTTCAGTTTGTCTATTATTATAAAATCTAACTCCACTAGTGTATCTTCCTGAAGGGAAAATCCCACCAATGTCAAAGTGATGTTTGGTAAAGACTTTAAAAAAATGAAATGTGCCGAGGGGATAGATTGAAACAACAGTACAATAAAAAGTAGAGACCCAGTGCATGTTTACTGCAATGATGCTACACAATGTGTTCATCTGTCTCCTCACACCAGGTCAAAGACACATGGGGAAGAGATTTCTTTGTCTTAGTTATTGCCAAAAAGACATGACCCACATTATGTGAAAGGAAACTGTGTCCTTCATGTACTTCATCTGCCCTGCCTTCAGTTTATTTTTCTCTGTGCCATCGAGAGGCATCAGACATCCACTCTGTTGTGTTTCTCTCAGAGTGAGCAAGAAGGATGGCTGTAGAGAGACCAACAACCTTCTGCTGTCCTGACAAGAGTGTGTGTGTGTGTGTGTGTGTGTGATGTGGGTGCTCTTAGTAGAAGCCAAGCAAAGACGCAGCCTCTGGCTGAGAGCCTGAGACCAGACTGATAGTATATCAACACCAGAGCCTGGACACTGAGGAAAACAGACACGTGGAGCGTCCTCACAGGAGCTGTCCAGGGTGCTGAGCAGACAGCGCACGCCCACTCCTGCTGACCTGCAACACCAATACCTGGCTGCTCGTGTTATCTAACGTAGTGGAGGGCTGTCCTATTTAACCTCTGTGCTATTTCCTCGCTGCACTTCATCCTGGGACCTATAAAACAGCTATGTCAGCGGTTTGAAGATCCCAACTGGCTGAAGAGACCACGGGTATTGGGAAGGAAGTGGCCGCCACATTATTACAAGTGTTAGAGGAGCGGTATTTTACAGACACGCACACACACACACACAGTGATTTGAGTCCCACAGGACTGAGGACAGTCCGAAGGCAATACATCCTGCATTTTTAAAGAGGCCAATCTTTTTCTAACTATCTGTCAATTTCATCCAGTGTCACCTCTGCAGGTTTGGATTTTATCATTCTGGGTTTATGCGGTGTCTAGTTATAGTTTATGTTCAACACCATAGCTCCTTTGGGTTTAAGACAGCATTTTATGAGCCCTGTTGGCAATTGATTACCCTTAATTTTAATTTAGGCTCAGCGTTTTGTTTGTTCCACCTCTGGAGTGTTGGCTCTTCTCTCTCGTCACTGGCTCCTCACGCTGCTGTCAGTATCATCTGATTGGGCTGATACAGTGCCAGTGACAACATGGTGACATTTCAAAATGAAACTCATGCTTCTTGTATGTATGATCTACCTTTCTCTGAGGAAGGAATATTCTCTGACTCCCACGACCCAGACCCTCCAACACACACACACACATGCTTGAGGTGTGGTCCTGACTTAATTGAAGCTGAGCTAAGCTGGTGCTGCATATGACAAGAGAGAGATTGAGATGGAGAGGGGATATTAAGATGGAGACGATGGAGACAAACCACAGCTCATTTCATGAGAAGAATTTTGGATGACAGGCAGAGGGGGTCAGTGGAAAAACTGTCTGTGAATCACACACATACACTCACTCACATGCAAATGGCATAAAACTGTTTAGTTTAGCAGAAAACTCAACGTGATTTAATCCAACTTGTGTCTAGCACAGCCCTAAAAGACACATTTAATCAGTGGAGAAATGACATGTTGATTTTTCCTGATTAGCCCTTTTTTATTGCATCCATCAGTAAATTAATAATTCTCTCCCAGCGCGCAGTCTGGGTCGTTGATAACATCACACATCTGAAAGAAAATAGCGAGAAAACAAGAAAAATAAACAGCAACAGAAATAAAGTGGGTAGTTACAGGCAGCGTGCATTTCATGTCTGGAGCCGGTGCTGCTTGACTGTGATACAGGCTCTGCTGACAAGTTCATTAAGCATGAGATGTAAATCTCTCATCGTGTCCTAACAGGTTTGTTTTCACAAATTCATTGGACATTAACAGCGAAGTATATTGCAGACATATATACTGACAGCGTACGTTAGGACAACCACAGCACACTATCCACACTAAACCGCAGCGTTCTTTCCTCTCTCTGCTTGACTCACTTATTGAGCTCAGACAGACAATTCAAGTTTGAAACAGAACATCGTTGGAGTTTGGTGTCTTGGCTACGACTTCATCTTTTCTTAGATGTGATACAGAGCGATGTGGAAATAAATAGAAACATTAAATAGAAGGACCTGATTTAATTTCTCTTTTTCACTGTTACATAACTATGATTTTAACCTCTAACTGTTACCATAACTACCGCAGAGCAAATCCTAACCTTATCATTGCCTTACATTAAATGATTTATGTATTGGGGCTTGGCTCTTGGGCCCATAGGGAAGACAAGTCAACATAATGTGACCGTGTAAGCAGATTTAGGTTCCCACAGGATGAGTAATATCTACACAAGCACCTTTGAATCATGCACGCACACACACACAGAGGGAGAGGGTGTGCTGGCCTGCTGCACCTTCCATCCTCCCATGGGTGCCAGCAGAGAAGTGGTCCTCGACTCCCAGCTCCAATTAGGAGAACAGACAGTTGATGAGCTTGAGAGTGAGGAAGTGTGGTCCCCTCACAGACACAGAAACACTCCAGCAGAATATTAATAACAGCTGTCATTCCACCCATGTCCTGCATCTGCAACTGCAGCTTCATTTACAATCAGTCACCGCTGCCTTTGTCTTGTAGGTGTGAAAGAATAAAAATCATCACAACCTCATAGCTTTTCAAAGACACAAAAATAAGAGAGGAAGTTAAGAATGTTGGACCAGCCATGTTTTTCATGAGTGGTAAAATAACAGAAGCTAAATAATGATGTTTGGGATTTCTTTGTTCATCTTGCAGTATTACAAATCAAATTAGTCCATGGCTGTTGATCCATCCAGTTTTCAAATAAAGCCCAAATTAGTAACAATTATAAGTATGATGCTAGAAAAACAGAAGTAATGTAGCTTTTAATTGGTGTCTGGAGATTGTGAAACCAAGAACAAATTACTTTATTTATGGTCAATGTTTAGGTTATCACTCAGGCTGACTATTGGCTGCTGGAAAAAAACAATTAAGGGTGTTGTAAATTTAATCAGCAGTTATTGGAAGATAAAACCGAAACATTTTAAAACCAAAATAATTTATTTTATTTTAATTTGTTTTAGATTACTACTTTAATTTGGACTCAGCCAGCCTGCATATAGCTGGGTGTAATTTCTGGTATGGATGTGCTTTTCAAGGCCCCATTAAATACTCATCCTTTAGGCATAAACAAAGGATCACAAGGGAAAAGATGCCTCTGGAAAAATACAAAACATGCACAGTCACTTTAATTCCTCAGGTCTCTGAGATTTTGTTGTCTTGAATTTGGAAAAGAAGATGAGAGGGCAGGTCATGAGGTCAGATAAGATATTTATGAGTCCAAGGACATAATGTGTAGGATGAGAAGAGAAAATGTGCAGAGGGTTTTTCTACAGATGTAGGAAATAATAAAAACATCACAGAAAAGTATATATAATCAGCAAATCTACTATAATCAGCAACTTTATTGCCTTCAATGTTCACCGTCTGCTGATGCTGCCTTTAAAATGATGAAATGATTAAGTTTATTTGCAATAATATACTTGAAGCAAGTATACTTAAGCTTGATGTGTGCTACTGCTGATATAATACACCCTTTTTTACTTTTCTTCTCATAATCATGATAAACAGCAAATTATTATTTTTTCAATTCATGTGGGTTTTTGCTTATTTTTTGTGAAGATTGCTGCAGACACAGAGACGTTCTCTGAGTCTGATTCTTTGTTTGCTGATCGGCTGCCAGAAACGCCGCCACAAACAAGATGGGCGACTGCTGTTCAGCTGACAAATGAAAGAAGGGATATTAGCCTCTCTCAGCGACACTACACACTCAGTAACAATCCCATAAAGCAATGATAACGGGCTTTTAAACATTTAATATTGACTTTACAAGAGGACAAATCATAATAAACTACAGTCAGTGTCAAGGATTTCGAAGCAGGTGAGAAAACAAAATTTGTTTTTGACTTGCCGGCGCAAAACACGGGCTGTTGTGTTCAGGTAATTGTCTATAAGTTACTTCACTTTAGACGTTTTTTTTCCGACAGAAAGCAGTCTTTTATAAGTGACGAATTTATGACACCCTCTCCTGAAACCACACAGACGGAGTCGTGTGTCTTCCTCCAGGTGTTGCCCATCAGTAGGTAATTCCCAGACAGATATATCCTCCTCCTGTTGTGAAGCAGATGGCTCTAACCAGGACATACCGCCGCTGTCTCCTTCCTCTTGTCAGCTTGCTGATCAGATATTTATGAACAATAAATAAAGCTCCTCATATACCATTGTTGGATTAATACAACATGTTCTCTTAAGTGAACTCTTGAGGCATAATGTTTTTTTTTTAATTCAAGCGAGAAAAGAAAACACGACACTTTTCTGTTGCTCTGAAAGCATCCTACTATCCTCTCCATCTTTTATTCCCCAGCCTCCTAATCATCCTGATGCCTGTATGCCGGAATCATCATGATTCAATTTTTAGGTCGCCTATACCTATGTCAGTTACACACCCCTCCCCTCCCCTCCACCCCAACCCCAACCCCAAACCCTGCCCTGCATCGCAGGCCTCTCAAATGGATCTTTTTCCCTCCGGGCTCTGCCAACCTGTGGCTGTACAACAGAGGAGCCATTTATCTCCACTGCAGCCTGCTGAGAATAATCTCCGGCGTGTGTGCGTGTGACTCGGGGTGCGAGTGTGGGCGTGCGTGCGTAGAGGCAGGAGGACAGTCATAAACAGAACCATGCAGAACCCAGATGCCAGTGGGCCAAAGCTACCAATAACGGAGCATGGGAAGCTAATGCTCTGTGCAAGGGAGAATCCGATATGATTTAGTAGCAGCGTCAGTGAGCTGGGCAAGGACAATGGTTCACTAGAGCTCAGCAGAGAAATGAGGACAGGGCAGAGGAAATGGGCAGAGGCTGTGCGGAATATCAGGGTCGGGGATGAGGTAAAAGAAGGGGAGAGAGATTACTCTAGGTGTAGGCCTGAGGATATGGATTGGGATGCAGTCGGCCACAGTATCGTGGGAGATGGAGGAAGATACGTTTAGGTTTAGAGAGGAGGTTGTGGCATGCTGGGCCTGTGTATGAGAGCATGATATAGATATAATTTAAAGGAATGGATTGTGATAATGGCCATCCCATCCCATAACCCATAATCCCATGTTGGTGGTTCTCAGTGTGTGGGATACATTTAGTTTCTATTATCTTCTTAAGTAGCTACACTATGCCAATGCCTGGTCTTATACAAGTATGCCTACTCTCACACTCTCAAAGCAAATCTATTTTTTGTGCAATAAGAGTCTTGCCTTCCCCAATTCCAGTCCTTTCTTCTCAGTCAAAGCCAGAATCTCCCTTGTTCTTCTTCCTCAGTCAGAACATTAAGTGCCTCCTTGAGTTTGGGACCCGTCCTTCCCACACGCTTCAGGCAGTGTTCCACCTGCACCCAGATGTACCGACCAAATCTCACTTTCCCACTGTTCTGTGCCATTCATCCTTTTCCGACAAAGTTGATCAGTTAGCATGGTGTTGATGGATGGTCTCCAGCCTCCCAGCCCTCACTTCTCCAGGAGCTGCGCCAGATTCTACAGAGTGTGGTCGTGGCACCACCTGTACAGAACTTTTGTCTGTTCTGCTTCCCAATTGGACAGGTTACACAGTATATGTGGTCCTCTCTCTCTCTCTCTCTCTCTCTCGCTCTCTCAATTTCTCTCACACGTACAATCTGTCAGGGTGTGATCACTATAATTCAGTGTGCGTAAATGTCAGAGCACTAATGTGTCTCCTTCTGTCTAATTGGACCATGGTTATTATCGCCTCCTGACAACAGGTTCATCCACATCTTGCTCTCACACTTCTTTTTTTAAATGGTTTTTCTTGTTCTCCAATCATTTCTCTAAGATTTTCACTCTAACTTGAGGAGCAACCACGATGTCAAACATTCTGCCTTCTTGCCCCGAAAATGAATTTCTAGACAGACACACAGTGAAGCACAGATGAGATTGCTTGAGCTGATAGGATGACTGCATTTTTTATGCCAACCTGTGGCAGTAAACAGCAACATCTATAATTATTTTAGCACATACAACTTCCCTCTGTGATTTTTTTGAATGATCTTTCTCAATGGAATCACATTTAACATCAAGATATGATACATTTTACATTTTGCACCAGTTAACTTTTGTCTTAAGGTTCACACAAAGCTGGAGTCCAGACACCAGGAATTTGAAATCAGCATTTTATAGAAACAGCCCATAAAAAGTGAATGAATTTGAAATGATTATTTTCTTATTGCAAGGTTGGTGTCTGTATCAGGCCGGCTACTTTAAAGTGGTGTTCCTCCTGTTGAACATAGATACAGACCTGGTCTCCATGCAACGGACACGTACTTTTTAGCTACAGTAACAACAACTGCCAAGAGGGGGTGGACTTGTAAAGGACAAACGCAAACACACACCATGCAGAACATGCACAGTGTAAGGTCGTAGCATGTGTGTTTTTGTGCACATAAGAGCGAACTGGGTGGACTCTGGACTAAGGTAGTGGCTGTGAGGTTCTCAACATGCTTAAGAACACATTGCATGTGTTCATGCCTGCCCGTGTCCCATGCAGGAGTTATTACACCGTAACAGACACAAGGAGGAACGGTTTAACACAGGGACACATGTCAGAGGAGGGGGACAGAGGACATGTGAGGGATTAACTGAGAGCCACAGAGAATTGCTTAGCCAGAGTGATAATGACTGTGAGGAAATTCATGAGCTCATTGGTTTGAACCCCTGCAAGGCAACCACCAGGAGTGACAGGGTGAATAACAAGTATTTGAAATTGGCCGTATTTACCTCTGTCAGAAATGACATGATCAATTTATTGTACTGTCCTAATACAATGGTGGATGGAACTCGAAAAAAAAAAAAGCATCTTCACACATCCAACAAAAGAAATGTGGACATACTATCAAATACACATATTGACAAGTACAAGTGCAGGAAACACAAGAAAATAAAGAAGCCCAGAGAGACACCCAGAGTGTATTGATCAGGAAGAAAGATATCAGGTTCACAGGAATGCTTAACATTATTTTTATTCCTGCAGTGGAATGCGTTGTTGTGTTGATAAGGCAAAACCTGCAGCAGAGGCAAGAGGCATCTGTATTGTATTTTTGTTTCTTTTAAATTGTGGATATGTTTTTTCAGTGAGTTGTAAATCGCATATATTGTTTTAGGGAGTGCAAACAAGCAGAGTTTAAGAGAGGGTTCCTCACGGGGATAGCAAATTACTCTCTATTCTAATGGAAGACCAAAGGGGTTATCATCTCTAGTGATACCATACACAAAGTTATAATGTGTTCATTAGTTTTAAGTGTCCCTGTAGAACTTGAGGGAATTTGCTTGGGCTTGATTTGCAGATTTTATTTATGTATAAATAATATAGACTATAGACTATTTTCTTTAGGGTCTTATGTGCTGAGAAAGTGATCTGCCACTGGATAAATATACAACTTTAATCAGAATTTAATGTGCATCCAACGTATAAAGGGAAGATAACTGCTTATAATAAAACACAATAAAGTTGAATATATCATATTTATAGGTAAAATAAAAGAGCTGATGAGGATTCAAGGATTTAAAGGAGGTCATACTCTTTTGCAGATGTAATCAGTAAATGTTAAGTTAATAATACAACACAGCTCGTGGATAGTGGGTTTTTTTTTTAACCATCTGTGTGTGTGTGAGTGGCGGGGGGTTCATGCATATCTGTGTGTGTGGTAGAGTACGTGAGAGTGTGTGTCAGTCTGTGTGTCTGTTTCAATTATTTCCCCACCGTCCTGGCTGCCTTTTATTGCGTTGTATTGTATGCACAACCAGCCCCACATCAAAGTGAACTGTGCCCGCAAGGACATGTTTAAAAATCAACGCAGTCTTGGATGTGGCTAAAAAATTTATATCATTCACTGGCATCTCGCTCTCTTCAGCACACACACCTAAACACACACAGGCACACAGAGATTCAATATCAGCTTTTACTTGCAGACAAAAAGCCATGTTAGTCACTGATGTCTGTGTTAGAGGTGGCCGTGGCTGCGTTGTTAGGGCTGCGGGGGATCAAACTAACGCACTCCCCGACATGTTCCATCATTTTCCACAGGTCGTCACCTGCGATTTATCTCACGGTCGCATATTTGAAATGAACTTCAAAGGGAGGCAGGATCAGTGAGAAGTACACATGCAGTCTGCTCACACTTACACTCCCTTTATTTGAGCTCAGATGGGTATTTATATATTTAATTCATGTCATACGGCTGCCTATGACCAAGAATTATAATATTAATGGTCAATTACTTTTTCATGTACTCATTGTACTGAATAATCATAGAATCCACCATGTGTGCTTAGCCTTATATACACTTGACAACAAGCAGTGATTATGCCAAATGCAGAACCCGGTGGCGAAGAACAGTCCTTTTAATTCCAACTGAGCTGCACCAACTATCGCACACTACAAAAAAACGTGAGAACTAATGATGTCGAAGGAAAATTCGTGCATCCGATCCATTGGCTCCTCTTTGGCCCATACTCAGGAAATGTGTCAAGTATTTTTTTTTTTTGCATTTTCCTGCTTCAAGTCTGACAAAGTGTATCAAAGCATAACGTCCAAGGTGAAGCTAAAAAACAATAAGCTTGGAGTCACATGATTAGATTTTTGTCCGACAAGTGTTCAACTGATCGAGACTCAATTTGTAGAATTGGTAGAGAAAAAATGAGCTAAACTGTTTCATTGACAGCACTAAGATCAGAGCTGTGATGCAAAACATGTGGCAAACACAAAACCCAGTTCTAAATGAAGGATCAAGTGTAGAAATCTAAACAGTCTGGGGGAAGGGCAGCGTGTCCAGTGAGGGGGATCCAGCCGAGCAGACCGAGCAGTGTTATCCAGGGAAATCCAGGGGATAGTGAGGCTTAGGGAACCGGCTGAGAGGAACACACTGAGCAGGCACCCTGCAGTTAAATAACAAATATAATAAAGAAAAAGTTAATCAAGATCAGAGCTTGACCGGAGAAGCAGGAGCTTACTTTCGAAGTGAAGGGCATGAGAGAAAAAGAGAGGGAGTTGATTTCTTCCTTTTTCAAACATATCGTAGAGATTTTCCACATATAATTACAAAATAATGACATTGAAGTGACATTCCTTCAATAAACATTATGACTTGCACTGGATACAAAACCCCGAGCAATGAATACTGATATTCTGATTGGCGAGATCCAGATGACTGTAGAATGCTAGAAGAGGGAGTTAGTTATTTTCTAAACAACAACAATACACAGTCACTTTGTTCTGGTAAAGCAGATGTATTTGCTGCATTACAGAAAGAGCCACTTCAGAAAACAATGATTTGCCGACTTTTTTGGGGCTCGTACTGAGCCAGATTGCTTCTCAGCCTTTCCTTATTTGTCTGCAAGTGCACTTTTTTTTTTTACCACTGATTGAAGAGTCACGAATCTTATATATTAGCTCCTGGTTTTCCTCATATTGCTTTTGTGATTGTTGAGGGCTTTTGGTTAGGTTCTACGAGGTGGGAGACAAAATAGAAGACAAGCAAAGGGAGGGGTCCTCAGACCTGGTGCTCCCTTTGGTTGGATGAAAAACAAAAACTGTGAAAAGAAAGTGCATTAAATGGCTTTTTTTCCCCCATTTCTTTTTATTTTACTATCACTATAGCTAATTTACGCAGCGATTGTTTTCCAAGTGCATGCTGCATTTGCCACTGCAGGTGCCAAATCCCTTTGGTTTTTCTTACGTGAATCATCCTCAGATTTTGTCCAGCATCCATCATTTCATTAGTGTGTCTGACCTTTAGCCCGTCCAACCTTTGTGCCATGAACACAAAGTGTGAGTATCCTTGAAATGCCATAGAGACTATCAGTGCACGTGGCATATGGCACGGCAGCATTTCAACCAGACCACCGCAGCCCTTCGGCAGCATCAATTCTTCTCATGTAAAGAACACCCATGAGAGGGGGTTATACCACTCCCTGCTTGTTTATTTATGTAAACCTATAATACTTATCATCCACAGCAGCAGGAAGCCTATAAGAGTGGAGCCATTAGTTGAACAGCCTTACCAGCTGACTGCAGGTAGTCACACGTATATCTAAGAATGACTCCAAGCCTCGGCAAAGCACATCACAGTTGTGATCAAACCGTTATCGCTTCACACTCTAATTGTTTGCACCGATGGGGCTGTTGTTTTTACACTGATAAGGCTCTAACTTCATTATCGGATTCGCTGCTGTCCCATATCGAATCAATCCTGCGTATTATAAAGCAAATTCTGCACAATAAAGATTGTAGGAACCCTGCATGTCTCCATGGTATTTGAGCAGAATAATGCATCATGTGCACAAACCGTATGGATTTTGGATCACAGCACCACTGGATGCCCTTGAATGTTCAGATGAATTCCTTCCTTTCTGTCAAACAGAGCATGCAGACCTGCACATGCCATAAATTAGTTTCTTATTTACACATCCACATATGCAATGGAATTCTCTGAAGAAACGAGCCAAGGTCCATTCAAGAAAACAAGATACGCCATTAGTCTATCGTGCAAGTGTAGAAAAAACAAAACAAAAAACAAAACACTGAATCTGTGTATCTTCTATGTAGATGCAGAATGGCTTCTATGCAGATTGGTCAAAAGAAGGATTTTGCCGCGAAAAGACACAAGGACAAAAAAGAAATTCTAACAAAAAGTTCATTGCTTCTGTTTTGGACATGGTGAATCTATTTACCTTAAAAGGTTTATAGTTTTATTTGGTGTCCACAGCGGTTTACAGAGGACATCCTTTTACTTTGAATGTCAAGCTATTTATAGACCTAGTCATCATATTATAAATACGGTTTTGACGATGACTGGTCAACATTGTTCATTTAATGGTCAGTTAATTATAGTGATTCATAATATTAATAAAATTAACATGGCTTTTTTTTGGACAAATAAAAAATAATTTCCCTTTCTGGCAATTATACTGGTAATTGTGTGATCTTAAAAAAGAGACTGATGTGATGAAACGTGTGATGAAAAGGGAGAGAGGCTTTCAGAGGCTGAATTGGGCAGAATCACAACAGCTGAGCAGAGACACAAGAGTTGATTGACAGCGAGCCAACGAGTCATATATCAGGACAAACAGGATATCACACGTCTTTCTCACTGAGACAATGTTATTACTCAAACAAAGAAAAAAAGTGAAGAAGAGAGAATTATGCCAAATTCTATCAGAGGAATATTACCATCCTGTAAATTCAATATGTCTCTGTGGCTCCAAATGACACTGAAGCTCATTAAGTCAAAATGTCAGACTGTCTGAATCCAATGAGTCTTCTCTCTTTGAATCTTTCTACTGGGGTAAAGTCTGCATGTTGGTTTGCTACTTTGACCTCTTCAGGCAATAATCAGTGCTTCTTCACTTCCATATATACAGATGGATGACTCACCTCCACTCCCTACCGCTACAACCAGAATATATCTGTGGAAACATTTAGCTTCACCACACTGTGGAGCTCATTCTACACACTGAACCCTTAATGACATATATTTGTGTAATGAACCAGGCACACAGGTCAAATCAATCATATTTTTCTTTTGGTCATTAAATGTTTTTTAAGTCATAGATCATAGCGATGAATCACCAAACTATTTGTAATTGTGTCGTAACTCCTCCAACATTAAAATGAGAATCTATACACAGATGCTTCTTGTTATCTTTTTATTCTTTATGTCTACTGCTGACTGTGTTACTGACGTGTACCTGACCACAGGTTAGACTCCATGGATTCACTTCAAATGCTCCCGCCGTCCCACTCAGAGGCTGCCCCAAGCACAACTATCTGCTCAGGGCTCCTGCCACCTTGAGAGGGCTCCCATATATAGCTCATCAATAATGATCATACAAAAAAATGTACATCATGTCTCCTGGCTAGATAACTAATGTTGTTTGTGTAAGCGCCCCTCTCCCCCGCCCCACAAATCATACTGAGCTTAGGGCCCCACAAAGGCTTGATCTGGCCCTGGGTCCAACAGAACTGACAACCGAATCAACGGCTTACCAAAATTACTTAGGCTCAAGCCACATGTCTCTGTGTGTATCTGGCTATGTTTCAGTGTTTCAGGACCTTTTCCAGTATACCCACTTCATTGGAACCAAGACTAGAGCCTATGAAGAATACTTAATAATTTCTGAGGCCCTGGTCAAGGATAGGGATAAGATATGCAAGTATTTAGGTGGATGTTAGGGTTGGGGACGAATTGGTCATGTTTAAGGTTAGGCATAATGTTTTGGATAGTCCGTCCACATGAATGGAAAGTCAATACAAAGTCCTGGCTGCACAGACAGAGAGGAAACAATACTCTATGTACTTATACTTGTTGTGATCCTTTCCCTCCACAGTTTATTGGAGTTAAATGTCCTTTTGATGTAGAGTCTAAGTTGTTCTGTGAAAACAGCTTAATGAGAGCATCCCTGAGTTTATCCCCATTCTGGAATGTGAATCGGCGAGTATACGGTGTGTCTTTGTTTGGCTTGCAGCAATTAAAATAATTATTTCTGCTCAGCAGCCTCTCTGAGTGGGTTAACTGACATGTGCTATTGGTAGTAAGGTTGTGGAGAAGAAATACACCGTGTGTGTATTTGAGACTGAGTGAGAGAGTGATTTGCACAATAATGAAGTGGGGTCAGAAGCCATCGGCACTGTTTGCCTCCCTCCTAATTGTGCTTATTTTTTAATGGACTCTGTACACCATTATTTTGTTGACCCTGGCTTATCACGGAGGCCTCAATTACAAAGAAACAGAGCCAGAAGCATGTCAGCGTGTATGTGTGGGTTTGTCAGACTCGACCAGATATACGGTTTGTTTGAAACTTTAATCAGATAGCCACAGCTAACTTATAATTCTTTGTACCAGAGTGTCAGAGTGAATATATAAAATGCCAGCTATTTTCTGTATATGATCTAGAATAAGAAACTGCTGTACAGTGTGGCGACAAACTGGAATTGTCTATCTATGTTATATTTCTGATGCAATGATTGCAATGTGTCTATATATATATACACATCTCTTTAAAATTCTGCTGTTTTAGTTGTTCGTTGTTGCTGTTTTTATCTACACCTGCACATGATTCACGATGAAAGAGATGAAAAGAAGCACAGAAGAAATAACACACACAAGTCTATACTGATAACAGACTACACCCACTCCTATCATGTGCTATTTCATATCACTCCAAAGACGTATTGATTACTTTTTTGCACCTTTGCAGCTCCTCCGGTATAAGCAATTGAGTTTTCACATTCTGCGGCAATACTGCTTGCTCTGTTGCACCATGCAAGATCAATCAGTCCTAAGAAAGTAGTGGAATCCATTTCCAATAGGTTAATAATATTTCAGACACAGGTTTGCTCTGGGCAGCGTGGCTCCACCAACTGAAAGGAAACTAACTCTTTCTTCATGCTTATTGCTATTCATGCTTTCTACTGCCGGCCAGCCCTTAATTATTCAGATGAATAAATTATCTATAAAGCAGAAAGTGGAGTCATGGCGTGCCAGGGGAGGGAGCAGGCCTGTCAGCTTCAAAGGGCCAAAACCTGCCTGGATCCTTTGGGCTTCACTCCACTTAACACCAGTCACTAGGTGTATATGTCTAGGCTTTTATAAGCCTGGCTGAAATGTCAGGGGGCAAGGAAGCTCCCAAGTGTGGGGCTAAATATTGGATGGAAGTCACATTTAAATCAGCCTGCATGGCTTTAGTGACCTTCATTGGAATTAAGTCAATAGAGGTTGGGGGAGAGGTCAACATCATGCTTAAGATGGTTTTGAGTTTCTCCCATTTAAATGTTGTAGTGATTAGCACTATCCCTCACGTTACACATACTGCAGCTGTATTGCCATTATTTTCTCATATTTGATATTAATCTTGAACCTCTCTTTTTCCTTTTTCTTTTTGTGCGCTTTATTCCTAAACGATGCTCCTATAGGTAATGAAGTTGTAGATTGTAGAAAAAAGTTTTCAGACATTAGTAAACACTGAAGTGCATCACATTTATCAGAGCAGAGCAGAAACTCTTCAGGGGCTTGGGAAGTCTGGGTGGGTAAACTAAATGACCGCAGATCCTCCCAAAGTGATTTCTGCTGAGGTGCCTGTTGAGCAATGGGCTTAACCCCCAGCTGCTCGAGTGGAGCCGTCAAGTGAAAGAGAAACAGCCAGATATTATGTGGGGTTCTCCCGGGTGCGAGTGTGTGTTACTGATCCAATGAATGTGAAGCAGGTGCATGCAGAAAAAGGGCGAGCGTGGTCAGTAATTCCTCCCTGGATAGCTAAAGTTAACCACATGAGTGATATTGCAGGGCAGGATCTTGTTACTGGAGTTGGTCTCCAGTGCCAGAGACGATGGATTTTTTTGCATTTCAAAGCACCTGCTTCATTCAAGTTCTGTTCTCTCTCATTTCTGGTTAGGTGAATTCTTTTGGAGGTTTCCACAGAAAACAAACAGAGTCGCTGGTTTGATTCAGACCGAATGTAAATCGGATGTCAGCAAACAGAGTGAGATGTACATGCTTCATTCTGTTGGGTCCATTCAGAATTTGAGGAAAAGACTTTTTTACCTCCTTCCTCAGAATTAACGCAGCCCTCTGTAACTTCTACTGAGCAGCACCGACCTTTTTGAATCTATTGAGCAGAGCAGTGACTGTGTAATCCCACCCACTGAAATACTGGAATACAGCTGTACGGTGGATATCCCTCATGGTCTCCATCTTCCTGAAACAGAAGAGCGGCTGCATTTTTAAATCTATTTCAGAGATCTGCAGTTTGGCATTACTGTTGAACAAGGCCCTCTCATGTCTAATCTTCACATGAAGCTAAAGACAATGTGACTAAGTATGGTAATAAGATAAACTAACTTTGTTTCATCCCAGCACTGCTGACTGAAGGATGCATAATGTTATTACCATGCTTCTTCCCACAAGCCCCTTTAAGGCCACCTGTTTAAAATCCCCCCCCCCCCCCCCCCCCCCAAGGCCACCTGTTTAAAATCCCCCCCCCCCCCCCAGTTCAATCTCCAATTAATCGAGTCAGCCTGTAGTCATAATGCACTTTGACTTTTTCCAGATCTACTGTTGAATAACGTCTTGATAGCCTTGGGTCCAGAATGTGGCCTGAATCTTGTCGGTTTGACAGTAAAAGCTAAATGTGCTTTGCTAATGTCACATAAATGGCACTCCAGACTCCCTCTAGTGCTGTAATTGCCACTCCGACTCTCTGCGTACCATGTCAAATGCCACTGACAAGTAGATTAAACAATAATACCACACTAAATTGGAGCTGAAAGCTATTTGCCTTGGGTGCTTGAACAATGGTTACAGTGGTTAGTCATTTTAATTAACAAGGTAACATGGGTTAATTAGTTACACAGAGTACATTTCCATTTCCTCCACAAACCTGTAAAAATATAATGTTCGCCTTTATATTTTTTCATAGGGATCCGTCCTCTCTCTGTGTCATGTTCCTAGTTAAACCATTCAGCATCACAGGCCTGATTACAATATTTATTACCCGTCAACTTACACAAAGCAAAGAATTCAGAGAGAGCAGCGGCGGAAACAGCGACAGCCCATGCAGGCTAATCTGCCAGCCATGCGAGCCTCCGGGGCAGGGTTTGGTAATGTGATTTAGATGAGTTTCCCACGCTGGTGTGTCACTGCCGTCTCCCCTCAGTGCTTCGGCGACAGTCCCTCATTACACACCGTGCCACCGTTAGCTGTATCGCCAACGAGCATGACAGTTTTTGACACCGAAACACCCGGTTCGTTCGGTGGCGAATATGACGGTGAGGTATGAGCGAGGGACAAAGGAAGGGACAGAATTTACAGAATTAGAAAATGAGAGGATTGGATTCACGATTCACGCTCTGCACTACACGTCGTTGCATTAGTACAGAACACCATGGTTCTAATCAATATACAGTATCTGTGCTGTCATTGGACTCTAACCCTTGAAATGACTTGCTGTGAAGGCAGGATAATGTGTTCTGTGGAGTGTAAGATGGGCTGCTTATCTGCTATGAATATTTTAGGGGATAAGGAAGGAAGGCGGACAACAAGCTAACATGTCAAATACATTTCCTCCGATTGTACTGAGTCCGCCCAATTTTAGCCTGCCTGATCCCAAAGTCCTAATTTAAGACTAGGGAAGAAGGAGGGGAATAATTCCAAGAGAATAAAGTTGGTATGCACTCTATTTGAATATTTGTGCATTTTGTAATGTTGCAGCTGTCATCCATTCACATTATTGTTTTTAGTATAGCTGTATATGAACAGTGTCAATGAAAAGGTGGGTGTGTGTTACTCTCCATGAGTCAGTGTTGGGCTCTAGCTTTGGCTCTTCTGGTTCAGGGAAAAAAAAAAAAAGATATGCTACTTCAATTCCTTGTCCTCACGGCCCTCTCATGACTGAGGCTGACGGAACACTCGACAATGTTCACATCAAACAGAAGAGGTTGAGGCAGAAGCATGGATGATGTCAATCAGCCTCTTGTGCTTCTTTGTGTGCCAGTGTAAATGAGTGAGCGCCTTGGTGATGTTGAGAACACCTTGTGACATGAAGTAAGTCTTCATTAAGCACTTGGCTACAGGTTGTTCAAATCACACAAAACGAAACACAAAGAGTTTTAGCAACTGCTGTTTCTTCGTCATCAGGAAAAATATCTGGAACATGGAGGACTTTGAGAAGTCAGGACAAGGACGACATTCCTCATTCCTTGCCCCTCTGGTGTTCTCATACGCTCGACTGAATCACAGAGCCTTGGTTATCTCCACCAACCAATTATTTGATTAGAAGGAAGGTTTTAAATCGTTTAGGCCACTTCGTAATAAGGAGGGGACGTCATAGGATCCCAGGGACCCAACAAATAGGGCTAAACTTCAGTATGAAGGGATAAGATCTAATTAGACTTGCAGACATACAGCTGTATGACACACACACACACACACACTTTAGTTAAAACATAATGCTTGACATAAACTTGAACTATAGTGCATTATATATATATATATATATATATATATATAAACTGTGTTGGATGTACTTCGATAATGACTGTATTTAAAAAAGCAAAGTTGGTCTTATCTATGGAACAGAAAAACTTTGCTTTCTTAAACAAGACGACAGGAACGTGGAGTTGTTGTTCTTTCTTGCAGTTCCGTAGAAAAGGTAGTAGGAAATTATCAACACAATTAACTATCAAGGAGACGGGGGGGCAGGAGGTCCAGAGTTTGGATCAGAGTTGTTTTCAGAGGGAGGGCAGGGGAGTGTGGCTGGGGAAGAAGCTGCAGAGCACAGTGGATTACTGAGCAGACAGAGTACCGAGGTTAGGAATCAGAGAGACAGGCAAACATAAAACAAGACTTTCCAAAACAAGCTGAGACCGCACTGAATCTGTCCAAGTGTAAATTACATGACGCAAGTCTAAGTTGTGGCAGAGAAGTGATGATCAAACCCATCCTTGTACAGTTCATGGAAACAGGGGAGCAGGATGATTTTATGATAAGAAACAGGCAGGAATTTGTGTTGGCAGGAGGAGAATCGGCCGTCAGCTTGTTTTGTTCAGTGTTCACACATAAAGGCATGACCACGGCTCCTCAAAACAAAACAACTATGTAGAAGTGTCTGTGTGGTGGATATTCTGTCTTTGCAAAGGTTGAACCATACATTCAATGTATGAACACCTAAATCTGATGATAAAAAATAAAGGTTATTTAAAATCAAATCTGAAAAATTGTGTCTCAACTAAGACAACACATCCCTGGAATCCGAGCCAGGCTGAGGGTCTCACTGTTGATCTTTAAAAACTAACCCGGGATCTACATGGATTGACACTAAACTAACCAATTCAGCAGCACACACACTCTTTTGGAGTTTCAGAGTGCTGTGTTTATTTACTGTGATCGTCCCTCATTCTATAGAGCGTAGTAGGATCCAGCACATGTTTGACTTGTAATATAAATGCATGACAGAATCAGCATGACACAGAAACATCCAACAGCCACTCAGGCTAATAACTTGCTTAAATCACAGAGTGTGATGCAAGAGGAAAGCAATGGATTCACACAGGCTATTGATTTCCAACTGAAACAGGTTAGGTTCTGACAGCTGGGTGCAGGCAGTGCAACTGAGAGACTGTGGGAGCACTGATCTACAAAGGAAAATGTGGAAAGCCCAGCCGTATAGTTAATTCACCATGTATGAATCATATACCCATCACATGCATTTATGTGAATACACCTTTAGAAAACCTGGGATTAATCAAACATTAACACACGGGAGTCCGATATTTATTTAAGTCCCTGACGACAATCTGATGCCTATCCTTTAAATACAACAAGAATGACACACACACACACACAAAATAGATAATGTAAAATACACCCCAATGCACTTTGTAGCACGCTCATATAATGAGCTTTGAGTTGGCAGAGCATGCTTCACTTAAAACTGTTCGTTAAAGGGGTCTCTTATTTCTAGAAAAACAAGCCGTAATGTCTTGTAATGGGCAAAAGGGATCCTACAGTTATGAGTCATGGTTACCAGTTAAACAAGTCAGTAGTTCTCCAGGAATATGGGTGGAGGCTGCTGCTCTCATTGATGGTTCCATCCATCCATCTTTTATTCATAGGGGTCTTCAGGGGTCACAGGGGCAGCATGGCACAGGACTGACATACAGACGCTAACAACTAGTCACCCTTACGTCAAACTGGGATTTAAAGATGGATCTAACTGTGTGGATGTACCACTGCTCCAATGTTGTTGAGGACCAGAGGGTGTATTGGACTTTGCTGTGTCCTGGGGGGTTGGGTTCTGACTGTGAATCTGCTGGTTAGCATGTTTCAGTCGGTGCTTGCTCATATGATGAACAGCAGGGATAAACCTGTGGAACTGTCTGCCTGATCAGTCTGTCTTTAGTGCAATATAAGGACTTCAGTCCAGCTGGGCAATGGTTCAAGCTGACCTCATGAAAACCTCACAAAGGACTTCTCCATGGAAGTCTGGAAAGGCTATTTTTTGACACAGGCGAATATTGTGTTGGATTCACTGTCAGGGTATAATGAAATGGGTATTTATGCAACCATGCACACAATTCAAACTGTTGCTAAGCTTGTCGACAGACAGAATCCGTAATCAGTCACCGACTCAGGGCTTGGGGGACGTGCCGTTCTAATGAAATCAGAGGAAAAACAGAAGGTCCTCACAGAATAGAACCCACCAGTCTGAAAACATTTTACGACAAGTTTTTCCAACCTTCTTCTTTTGCACTTCTTGATGAGCGCTGACAAGAATCACAAGGAGCCGCATTGTTATGTAAGTCCTTTGAGATCTATGTGGAGCGTAATAGTAAAACGAAAGAGAGCTGTTTCCCGAGAAGATTTTTTTTTAGCTTTCATGCCAGGCGGGAAAAGGAAATTTACAAAATGCCAACAGCTGAAAGCAGAAGTGCTCGGACAAGGAAGTCTCTGGCATCACACTTCTATCAACATTATACCTGAGGGAGAGCAATGAGCTAATTAATCATCCACAATAACAATACGCTTCACGGCACACACCAGCTCTGTGGATAACAAAAGGCAAAGTAGATCACAACATAACATGCTGCTGTGATCCAAATCATCTGTGGGGTCAAAGCAGGAATCAAACATCTAATGTCAGTGCAATTAGGGTCATGGCTGCACTCACTAACCCACTTACAGTGTAAATATGATATATCCTAAAGCAACCTATGGTAGAAGTTTTTAAATACCTAACTTACCTATACCTATACCTAACTTGATCAACCTACTTTTAATCCTTTTTTTAACCTGTCAGATTATTGTAGGATTACTCCTCAGATGTTTCCTGCTGGTTCTCTTGATTTTCGATGGTCTGCTCCTCTATCTCAGCAATCTCAGAAAAATTCCACATTATGCATTGAATCTCTGCCTGCTTCAGTGCTGCCCGCTGCTCCTTATCATTCATATTTTATGTAGTTGTAATAAAAACAGAGTTTTTCTCTGGAAAGCCCATCCCGCCATGCCATGTGTTATATGAAGGAGTAGCATTGTAGAACCCCTGCATGGTTAAACACTGGAATAGTAATGGCTTTATATTTTTTAAGATGAGGGTAAGTGCCTTATTCAAGTGATTCATGTCCCGATCACTTAACAGTCGAAGACTAAAAAGAAAGTCCTGCCAGAAGCTGTTGCATCGTCCATGCGGACTCGCAGACTGCAAACAAACCTGAAGCTAGTATCGCACAATATCACGTTTCTTTGGAACAAAAACTATGAAATTCTCAGTTTACTTATAGCAACAGCGAGCGCCGATCAGCCAAGTTTAAAAAAATATAAAAGTCAAATATGACTGAACATTATGGATTGAAACCAAATGCATCCTGTCTGCCCCTGGATGACTGTTAGAATTTTTGGTTTGGAGGCCACAGAGCCCCATTACACGGAACAAAACGTCCACAAAGAGATGCAGAAGAATCCCAGAGAGACTCAATGACCAAAATAATGAGACAAATGCCAAAAAAACAGAAACAAAACGACCACAAAGAGATGCTGAACAACTGCAAAACGATTGCAAATGATGCAACTTGTGTCTCATTCGTTCTCAGGGGCTCTCTATAGTAGGGTTTAGGGGCCATTTTTCATAATTCAGGTACCCTGGGCATGGAAAGCTTGTATTTCTCAAGGCAGTGTTATGTGTAGTTAAATAAAGCAGAGGCGTGAACCTTTTTTCTGTCACAGAAGCTGATGGACACCAAATTCCTCAGGTCAATTTAAATTTTTGCTGCTCAGCCGCTTATAAAATAAAAAAGTATAGTCTGAAAACATTCTTCTGACCTGCCAGGGTGAAAGTGCGACAGCCACCCACCAAAACCAAAAAGTACACAGCATTTGGTGGCTGAATTGACATTTTAAAATGTGAAATACTAACTATACATTCAATGTCATTGTTGGAATGTGCTCATAATTAATTGTCTTATGTGGTGAAAACTGGCTGATCAAGTTACCAGGTCAGAAAGCTATGGAACTACCAAGAGGTGCAGAGAGAGAGAGAGCGCATCAGATCAACATCTATTTAACACTTCAAGCACTCTGACAGGGCTGACATGAGTCCTCTTGATAATAATATGCTGTCGACTGGATGTTCCATGGTTGGAAAGTTTATTTCCTCTCCACGCTGCTGCCAGCAACGGCCATCTATAGTTAATATTTCCATTTGCCTTCAGCTTGCCCTGTTGGCCTGGACTTAACTGACACTGAAACAGTCCCTCTGTATATAACTGAAATATCTTGATGACCACAGAAAATGATTAAGGTTATGAATCAACATTTACATTATACAGTTATGCACTTGGAAATAATTTCCCTTTCTCAGAAGCTACAAAACATGGAAAGGTTTCCCTGACAGTACGTTGTAAAATAATAATATACACTATATTCATCCCAATTAGAAATATAAACAAGAAATGACGATGTGTTAAGTGTTAAATTGGCCAAAATAATCTAAAATATTGTTCTACGTACTTCTCAGGAAATGCATAGGATTACATAAATAATTATGTCCAATAGTGACTGATCCAATCAGGACACAAGTTGACCCAAGCTGACTAAGACACAGTTAATATGTTCCAATCCATAGTTGGAGATATCTCTTATTTATCGCCAGAAACTAAAACTAAATAATTCTAGCAAAGCATTTCAAGAAGCCTGGAGTACTGGAAGAGCTTGCCAAACTATATATACAGCCAGTATATGTGCACATGGCGTTTCATTGTGCTGTTAGAGTTTCCACATCAGTGCGCTCGGCTCACTGTCAAACTCCTGACTCTCATGTGAATCTCCCCATGAAAACTCCTCTATTTAAAACCCTGCCACACATCCACACATTTAGCTTCCACATGGACAATAGATCCGTTGACTGATATATATATATAGGAAGATAAATAACATGCCTGCCGTGCAAAGAAGAAAACAGCCTTGATATTCCATGAATCGTAGTTAATCGTCTCAAACGTGGCAACCGCAATGAGCGTGACAAAAGCAGGAGAAATGGTTTATTTAATGCACTCTGGTGTGTTCCTTCACACACACACGGATGCAGTGCAGCGGATGTGAGGACAGATGAGGGACTTAATAGAGTACACGTAGGAGAGAAGCCTGTTAATGATACAGCACGTGATTGGGGTTTGTTTTAAAAGGCTTTTTCTGGTGCGTCCCCGGGGTGCACTGCCACGCTGTGTTGTTATCTAGGCTCACAGAGAACAGGAAACAGGCACAGCTGTTGTCGCTGCTCTCCTTTTGGTCCAAACCAAACTGTCCCCATTCTATCCATCCATCCATCCATCCATTTATCCATCTTCATGTGAGTTTGTGGCTGAGCACTGGGTGTGTTTTCTCTGCCCTCGTCTCCTCCTCACATACGCGCGTGCACTGGAGCAGTTTTAACATAGGCGCATGTTACCACTGTGTCCTTCACACGTATGAAGTGTTGCAACATGATACGTACTTAAGAGACGTAATTTATGCTCTTGTCATTCTAATGTGTACACACACACACACGCGCACACACAGAGTCTGGTATAGGTGACCTTGTTTGTTTCCTTTACAGCCGACATTCATCTTGTTCATGCAGGAGAAGCAATGAGGGCATTTCTGATATACGCCAGGTTTCAGTGTAAACTCTTCACGTGAAAGTTTGTCAAAAAAGAAAAACTACTTGTTATGAGTTTGATAGATTTTCGCATCTTCTGCTAATTCTATCCTGGTCTATGTGTGTCGCTCAGTCAGACATGCATTGCCACGCGAATTGGCCCAGTTGTCTGACTGATGTGTTAATATGGACGGGGAGCCGTGCTGCGCTCTGTATTCTGTCTTCAGACACAGCGATGACTCCTCAGTTCACTGCCAGTGTTCAGGCCTGTGGGACAGTATTGTCCAGATGCTTCTCTCCCAAAGCAGGAGGTTCCCCCGCCTGAGGGAACTCACTGCTCTAATTCTCAAATTGCTGTACATGCCTCTATGTTTGAGTGCACACTGGTGTGCCGGTCGCAGCAGCACTGCCTCGGGTTTCATTCATTTTGTGAAGAATTGAAATTCGCTAAAAATAAGAGTTTACATGAAGCCACTTGTCATCTAAACCAGAGGACTAAGTTTTGACTTATAGTCTATTAAAGCTGATAAAGTGGTGATGCCAAAAGTGATAAATAAAAATAATATGTCGATGATGATGCTTTTATATTAAAGAACACAACTTTAACAAAAGCAGCCAGACAAATACAAAAAACTCCAATAATGAAATACTGGAAAAACTTCTGCACTTGTGTAATAACACATTTCGGTCGGCTATTTAATAACCCCCTTTACAAAATTCATTAATTTAAATGGAATTCATAGAGTTAACCTGATTTTGTGTATTTGTATGTATTCATGTTCTGTTGTTAGATTTCCTCTGATGTGCTCATTAAAATTTGCATAGTTGTGTGTTAGGCGATTCATCTACATATTTCAGTATAAAGCAGACATGAATTTAGAAACCCTGTAAAAGCCCCTACGGACGACCATATATTATCTGAGACAAAGCAGCTATTGTATGTTCATTATGCTCTATTATGTCCTTTATTTCATCTCTCTACCTCTTTTGCAGTCTGTCTCCTGCCTCCTCTCAGTCTGTTGCCTTCACTGACCAGAGCCCCATGGTGGTTTTTAACATTATTGAAGCAGTTGTCCAGCCTTTAATCTGTGACTTGGGGCTGTCATTATCCATCAGGGGAGACACTCTGTCCCTTCCAATTTCCTCTGTGTGTCCATCTCTCCCATTTGCACCACCCAGGCTTTGAATTCTCCCTTTGCCTCCGTTTGCTTCATTAATATTTAGTGTGCTGACCATTGATTTACACACAATCTGCCACTCCCCATCACTTCTACACCTGGACACATGGGCGGTGACATTCCTCTCTGTCCTAATCTGCTTTCATGTCCTTTATTTCTCTCCTCTGCCTCTCCTCTCCTCTTCTGTTCCTGCCTCTGCTGTCAACTCTCGTCTCCTTGCACATCCTGCATCCCTCTGTATCCCGAAAAACAATCCCAGCATTATTCGCTGAAGGGCAAAGTGTCCTCAAATGATACAACTAAAATGGGCGGCTTGAAGGTTCATGCTTTGACCTTGGAAACAAAAGTTTGACCAAATCAATTCCCAACACAAGGTCCAGCTTACTTTTTCAACTTTCAATTATATCAGTAGCTGTTTAGTTGTCATGAGGATGGTTGGTTGTTAAAATGTGGTCTTATACTACAGTAAAAATACATTATTATACATTAAATATAAATGCTATTACTCTAAGTGAAAACAGAATCATGTCTTCTGTGCAACTCAGCTTGTAAGGTGGTGGTTTATCACAGGGCTGGTAATTCAATTACCCACTTGTTGAAGAGTCCTTATATTGGAGTTGCTTTGGTTGTTTTTCAGGAATTGGATGGCATTTTAAAAATAACTCTATGTGAACAAATTAAATTATCTGTTCACTGTGGGGTAATAAACAGCATAGATGTATATCCAGTGCTCGAGTGATGTGCCCTAATAAAGTATATGAAGCATGGAATATTCCTAGGTCCAACTTAACTAAAAACAAATAAGAAAAACGTAACACTAAACCTATTAATCTTAAATGAATATAATTAATTTTATTTTTGATAAAACATCAATGAACATACATTGTGCATTGCTTAATATGTAAAAACAAAAGTTAATATGACATGTTGTGTAAAAGGCTCATATCGGCTGAATTCATCGGCTAACCGATCAGTCAGGTGTACTCCACTTTAAAAAGTCCTTGTGGTGACATGCTGTGAGGGTGGGTACATCTACCAAAGTTTCCTGATGTATTGGGGTGAACAAAATCAGGGCATGGCCAGAAAGAAAACAAGTGAGAGTAAGAGGAAAGACAAACTAGAGTGACACAGAGAGATAGAGGTGTAAACAGGGTAGCAGAAGAATCTTTGTGGCAATGGAAAGAACTATGAGAGAGTGGTTGGAAAACAAGGGCTAATCAGTTTCCCTGGTCTTCAGGCCTGGTCTGTTGTTTGGTCTGCTGGTCACAGACAGGACATTTACACTCTGTGTCTCACATAAATCATGTCACATGGCTGAATGAACAAACACTGCCAACATTTTAGCTCCAAGAAAACCCTGCTCATCCGTTCAGCCCACCCTGCTTTCACACACTCTCAGTGTGGTCACACAGTCTCTGCACACACCCTGGACGCGCAGCCACGCAGACGTGCCGTGCGCTCGCAGTGGATCGGGATTGGACATAGAAATGGCCACAGGAACAGGTGGATGGCCTCACACATGTCTCAGCGTGGAAGTGTCATGTCTGATATGCTCTGCAGCCGTCTCACCAACTCTGACAGAATCCCCCTGCCTCCTTGTCCTTCTCCAACTCGCTCTCTCTCCAAATCTTTCCCTTCAGCCACAGTGCCCATCTTTCTTTATCTTAGGCAAACACAAGATTTTTCATTTTTGGAAGAGGGAAAAGTGACGCTAAAATTATATTTTTTTTGGGGGGTGGGGCAACGAACAAATGCCATCGTCACGCTCTCCTGGTTCCTGCACTGTTACATTCCCCACCATGCTGGATAGATTTTATCTGGCACGTGTTCCAAGTGCTGGAGCTCTCTCTTTTTGATGCCTGAACAAACACGGTGGGCGAGACAACCGTCTCCAAATGCTTTGATGCAATTAGCCAACTGTGTATGAAGCAGAAACCTTTGTAGCTTTTTACACGCAGCGTGAAAACAGTGTCAACAGAAAAGGAATGCGGAGATCAGTAGACAGGAGCCGGGTCTCTGTCTTGATGCCACTCCGTCTCCTGGGTGTCTGTCACAGGCTGGGTCTGATTCACACACAGAGCAAACGACAGAGGAGGGATGGGGGAGGCTCTGGCGGGAGTTATGTTGGCCTGTAGTGCCTGGTTTGTGACGGGCAAAATCAGACAAAGGGAGTGCATGGATTTTGGAAGGAACCTTTAAAAAAGGCTCTACTGAATACACAGGAAAGGTCAGCCAGTGACAGGCAGATTGAAGCATAAAGGGAGCGGCCACAAGAGTGCTGCAGTTTTAAGCGAGCTGTGTTAATATACGCTTTCATGAACCGCAAACTGTTGATAAGATTGAGCAGATTATTTTCTCTGAAAAGGCACAAGTATATTCAGTCTCCTATGTGGAATGTCACAGGGCACTAAAATTATTATAATACACTTTATATGTGAGGGAGGTCAATCGGTAAATCGATTTCTCAGGCAATTTTTTTTTTTTTGCAGGCTTCATGTAGGGTCAGAAGCTTTGGGAAGTGACTCAAAGAACAACATCCAAGGTACAAGAGATGATTTTTGTCACGGGCGTGCGTAGGAAAGGGAAAAAAACAGGGCCAAAATTGCAGAACTCAGTGGTAACAGAAAGAGTTTGTTAATAATAAATCCCCGCTCTTAACAAACAAAAGAGATGGCAAAACTTACTTCACAGGGCATGAAACATGAACCTCTGACGTGGCCCGTGGAAACATGTGACATGAAGCGACAAACTGACAGGGACCAAAGGAAACTGAGAGACTAAATACTAAACAGACTAACGAGGGAACGAGACACAGGTGGGCAGCCAGGAAGTAAATGGGCAGCAACACATGATGGGGCAGATACTATAAAATAAAACACGACATGGACAGGAAGTCAAGGTAAGGACACAGAAGGGAACAAGATCTACAGAGTAAAACATGAAACCTGACAATACTACAAAATAAAACAAAAATAAAAAATAAAATCAAACAATGAAATACCAACAAGGAGTATGACATGGCCCTGAAAATAAACACATAACATAACTGTGACAGTTTTTAATGACCTATCCGAGGAGCTTATGTGCAGTGTTTCAAGGAAACTAGGCGCCCACACACACTGTGTTTTCTGAGAACAGAGAAAAATAGCAGAGCACATTAAGACTAATAATGTGGTGAACATGACACCATCTAATTTCAGGTAATGTATATAAGGTAAAACATTCAAACCCACATAAAGTTTTGCTGCTCTCTGACCAGGTGACCACTATCCCAGAGGATGAGTGGTATAGCTGACTGAATGTTGTTACACAAGTTGAGCTAAGCAGGGCACCATTGGGACTTCCCCATCTCGGTTAATTTCTCAGCAATAAACAGACCGATGCCAGCGGCTACGCTGCAGAGATGAACGGAGTCGAAGAGGAGGAAGAAGAAGAAAGGCGAGTTCCAGAAGATGAAGCGAGAGCGTGGTGACTCAGACTGAAAGAGTGGATGAAAAAGGAATGAAAGTTAGGCAGGAGGAGAGAGATGCAAATGAGGGGGGAAATAGAGAGAGAAAGAGAAAGAGAGAGGAGGAGAAATAAAGGGGAGAGTGAAAAACAGCGGGGCAAGAGTGTTTGGCGAACTAATTCACAGATATCGACATTGCTTTGATTAGTAACTGGAGGGAAGCTTTTAATGAGAGCCATTCTTTAATCAAACCCCAACATAACACAACCCACCACGCTGTTCCTTGTACAGTGGGGGGGGTGGTTTCTTCCCTCAGTGTTCTCCCCAGTCCACAGATGACGACCCTGCTGCTCTTCCTCAAACTGGCACAGTAATCACTTGCACAAGTACGTTCAGACATTTATCTTGTGGTTTTACTGCTGCAGTTTAAAAGCTCCTCTGTAGGTAGCTTAAAGAGCTGTGTATTTATGCTTTGCTTGGTCCTTTAACCTTACAGGGCATTATATAGTGGGGCTGTTCCCAATGTCTGGTCAGTGATTACGTCTGCAGTGTGTGTGTGTGTGTCTTTAATCTCCAGGGGGAAGCAGCCCTCCAACTGTAAAAGGATGGCTTGTTGTTGTTGGAGAGTAGGGGACCAGGATATACCTGAGAGAGAGAATACAACACAATACAATAAGGGGAAGAAAGAATGACACAGGTGGGGAAAAAAGAAGCCTGACCTTTAGGAACAATCAGTGTAATGTACATGAAGTGTACCAAGCTATAGGTGGAAATGTGTACCTCTGGTCTAACTCGCAAGCGCTTGTCTCGGTGGTCTCCAGTGCACTCATTAGAAAGAGGGGACAGCATCTCACAGCCCCTCCCTTCCCAAAACATAGACAGCAGCTAATTAGATATTGTCCCCCTCCCTGACACGTCCACAGCAGACCACTCACTGGTCCAGCTCAGCTCGCTGTGTAGCTTATACAAGTGAACAATGGGAGAAGGCCCAAACATGGATTATAGTACCTGTCTTGTAAACATACTGTCTTTAACCTGGTTTTAATTGGGAGCTACTTGTAGAATCAAAAAGTGAAGCTGTGACTTAGCTGCTTAACATGCCTGTCTGGTAAATGAGAGGTCCTGGGTTCAACTCCCACCAATGCCTCAATGTGAAGAAGCTTTAAACTATGTTTTAGAACTTAGTTTTTCTGTTATTCCTAAATATGAACAAAGATGGTCCTTGCTTTAATTCCTGGGCTGAGCCGGCAGGGAATGGTGAGTGGTTGCCTGTCTCTGTGTGTCTGCCATACTGATTGTTATTGCGATAAACTGGCGACTTGTCCGGGGCGCCCCGCCCACAACCCAGCAATGGACAAGCAGTTGAAGATGAGTGAGTTTTGAACTAAAGCCCAGAGATCACATCTCTGATCAATCCAAGCTTCCCCTTAAAAACTTTAAACAGCTCAATATGAACTGGGCCTTGGTCACCATGGTAGCAATAATACCACCCTTAAGAAGCAGCAGGCACTCTGTACCTATCTTCATGGTCACAATGGTAAACTCACAGTTCAGGCTGTGTGGTTTGGTCCAGGTTTTAACCTGAAAACAGAATCTGACCAACATGTCGACAACAGTTCATCATTTTTTTCTACTTTTAGTTGCTAGGCGTCACCAAACTAAAAATCGAACTTTTGGTCGTAACAAATTGTTTGCAGAACACCTGTGGGCCTATTGTTTCTGTAAGACATGAGCACAGATGAATAAAGCATTGACAGTGAATAACATTGTCAAATAAGCAGACCAAGCTACAAATCCCATTAGTATGTAGTCAGCTTTTGTGGGGTTTTTTTCTTCCTGGATGATGCGTCCCATGATGACAGCAAAACAAGAGGGAAACAATCTGTGTGACTGTGATCTCTATCTCTGGCACACTCTTACTAATGTGCACTGTGCAGAGATGCATTTATATGAAAGTAAAGTAGCTGCTGTTGGCAGATGGATCATAAGGTTTATGGGGAGACAGTTATATCTGCATTTTCCGAAAGTCAATGAAGAAAAAAAAAAGAGATAAATCTTCATATTTCCATTGCTCATTATAATTAAAAAATTACTTATTCTTTGTAATTTATACAAATTAAATAAAATATTGCGTTTGAAAAAACATGAGCTGGCTTTCAAGAGATCATGAGGTAGCAAGGTTAATTCATTGTGTCTGACGCTGCATTGAAGTGTCTCTTATTTTCTTGATCTTTAAAAAAGAGCTACATCAGGGTTGTATAGATAACAGACAGAATACAGCTTCAGTTTCTTTGCATTCTCCTCTTTCCTTCCTACTTGATCCACCTTGTTTCATCTGGAACATCTGTTAACTTCTAAAACATCGAACTAACAAGGAAAGAGGACAAATTGATTCAGCTTTGAAATTTTGGTCAATACAGTGGCTCTGTGTTAGGATATATGATTGGGTCTCAATGCACTCCCCTCTCTATCGCTTCGATTCCAAAAATGACTACGCTCGAGGGAGGAGTGTGTGTGTGTGTGTGTGTGGGTGTGTTCGGGTTAGTCGTAGCGCTACTGCTGTTCTCATTGATTGTGACACTAAACCGCACATTTACCACAGCACATCTTCCACGTCTTCCTCTCCCTCCCCGATGCCAATGAATCAAAGCTGCGGCGGGAAGAAAGCGGTGCTCGTTAGCAGTGCTTTCCAGGGAACCCCTCGCTCAAACATCTGACAGCCTCGCTCTGATCGATAGCTGTCTTTCTGCGTGGTGCCTGCCTTTGCGGAGGCTTGTGACTGAGCTAAGCGTTGCAGTGCTTCACCATAGACGGGCTGAATTTCCCGCGCCACAGGGATGCTAGACGTTGAGCGACGACTGAAAACGTTTGATATGTTTATTTCTATATATTTTTAAGGAGAAGTTGCTGTCAGCTCCTCTTCTGTCAAGATGTTATAAAAGTTGAGAAACACACAGCAGGGGAGAAATAAAGTGCGTTTAAAAGTATTAGGACAGAGACGTATGTCTTGTTGTATTGTCTCTGCTGACTCCAGAGCAACTGTGTACAATGAATCAATGAGGCAAGAGAGGGCTCAATAACTCTGCAACTGAAGGAAATGTCTCCATCAGTTTGTCAGCACATGTTCTACAACAACACACAAATACAGGAAGCAGTACAGTTGCACTCCAGCTAGAACTCCTGTGTCTGACAGGGGTTATTTTCATCCATCTCCATGCGCTTGCTGATGTGATGATGATAACGATATACAGCTGACGTCAGAGTGAACTGACTGCATGAATCATCGGACGTCCAGTTTGTCTCTCCACAGAGTTTAGTTACCTCAAGGTCATTGACAAAATAAGAGGCCCACACTTCTTCCATGGCATCATTCAGTGTCTGAAGAGGCAGGACAGGAAGTGGCCAACTTTTATTTTGTTGCTTGAATTGGTCAGCAAATCCCACCTTCAATTGAGTAAACTGACATGCTTTAATTTTTTTATTTATTATGTGTCAGACAATATATTTTTTAATTTAAACTTAATGATTGATCAAACAAATGTTTCTTTGACTGTTAAGAGAACTTGTGACAGGAAACATCAAAATAAAAAAACACAATCTGTTGGAGGCCATTGGGTGAGCAGAGAAAGAGATGAGTCATTGGTTCAGTCCCTCACCAAATGTAGAAGAGCATGAATGACACAATCAGTAATATTCTCCTGTTGTAATCCCTTTAAGATACTGCAAAGTATGCTGAGGGGTATAAGAGAGTATAACAAAGGGAGTTTTAAGGATGCAGAAAATCTTTGCTGAGTAAGGTCAAAGGTTTTCTTTCCTTTTGACTTCCAAACAGTGGCTCGGAGGAAGGGAAAGGGAATTCCTCAGGGTGCCTCTCATGCTCGTGCCCCGCTGAGCTGGCCTTGGTCAGAGTCCCTCTGGGCACTGGTCTAAATGAGCTGTGGCTCTCTGTGAAGCCCCTGCTTAATATGCTCCTGACAGAGACAGTGACGGAGAGACGCCGAGAGAACAGAGGAAAGTAAAGACGGAGAGGACGCATCAAGATGATAGGAAAGATGAGACAAGAGACAAGAGACAGAGAGAAAATTAATAATAACTTAGAGGAGGAATCAATGAATGAAGGAGCAGGAAGGAAGGAGGTGAAATATTCCAGAGGCTGTGTGTGTTCATGGAAAAGAGATAAATAAACATGCCCTTATGCAAAGACTTGAAGAGGTGGGAAGCGACAAAGAAGAGAAAGGAAGATGTGGGAGATATGAGGGAGAGAGAAACAGGCAGAATAAGAGCGAAGTTCAAGGTCTATATTGAATTGACGGTGGCAGCGCCAGTGGACCTGAGCAGAATAGCCTTGGCTTCGCCTCCTTGGCCAATTAATGTGAAGCTGTCTGGGTCCAGGGAAGCTATTAGACTCTGGAAGAGAAAAACACATTAAAAAAGAACGGAAAGAAAGTTCACTGCTGCTTCCCCACAGTGGTGCCTGTATGTAAAGCCCCTTGTTTTTCTTGACTGAATAATAGTCTTCACCCCCCCCCCCATGCTCCCTCCCTCCCTCCCTCCTTCCCTCTCAAAGCCCCAGGATGTGGGCAGAACATCTCTGCTTTATTAACTATCTCACTAGAGACAGGACATGCTCGCCGACAAGTAGCAGCCTTTATTAAAGATGCCGCCAAGTGGAAAGGAGTGAGCATTGAGATTCAAATTGAGGGAGACAAGAAAACAGTGTGTGGCCATTGCTTTAGTTAGTTAGATGAGAGGGAGAATTTGTAGTGATGCTAATCAAACAAACAACTGTTTTTCTTCTTGTTTATTAAGCACAGCCTGTACTCATAAGAGCGTGCGCACACACAGACAGAAGTGTGCACCAACTACACAGGATAATTGGGCATGTAGGTGTTTGCATGCATATGGACGAACGTGTATGTGTGTGCATGTGCAAACAGATTCAGTGAATATGCATATGTGCACACATACAAAGACCACATAGAGGATGTCTCTGGAATCTGTCAGTCAAGTGTTTTCCCCTGGAAAGCATGTATAATTAAAGCAGGGAAAAAAACAGCTCTGTGAAATGGAGAGGATATAAACAGAATCTCCATAATGTTATTCCAATGAGCATAATGAATGTGAACAATTCTGTTTCAGCAGGGTGTTTGTAAGGGAATTAGGTTTCAACAGGTTTAATTGAATGTATCTGCTAAAAGGTATGAACCAACATAATGCATGTATATGCACATATTAAATAAGCATTTAACACCGGGCTCAACATCATGTATTGCTGCCAAAGGATTGAATTTTAAATGTTAAGATGATCTGGTTGTTTTCTGCTTATGCGTTGTTGTTCTTCCCTGAATTGACGCACAGATCAAAGGAATAATGGCCCAACCAGGGGGGATTTCATATATGTAGTGGGTGCAAAAAGTCTGAGACTTTTTTCCCTCAATTCATTTTAACAGTATAAAATAACTCAGTTGTTATTACCCATTAATTATGGAGAAAATCTGTAATTTGATTAGATCTAAATCAGCTGAGGGTGGCACGTCAGCTCTAAAATGTCCCATGAGCAATTAAGTAATTTGCTTAACAATATAAAAACAGATCCAGCTTTTACTGTGGGTAGAAAATCATAATTTGGTGCATAAAGATGAAATTCTATGTTCTTCTGGAAAGAGGGAAATCTTTCGAGTCTTGCTTTGCACAACCATAGACTGTAAATAAAGATGGACCAGTCTCCATTCTACGGGGATTAAGCCAATTTAACCTAGATACAAACCACGCTATTTGATAAACACACTCGAGTAAGGTGTCAATCAAGATGTTTCACTTAATTTCAAATACTGAAATAAAACCAAATTTACTGGAAAAAATTACACCTAAACACACATCAGTTGGATAAAATTAAAGATATGAAAATGTAAGTTAACCAACTCTCAAATCTGCTGACACCAAAAGACTTTAAGGGACAGACTCTCAACAGCTGTCTCTGCCCGCAACACAGTCACAGGTAAAACTTCTTTAAAAGATCTGTTAAGATTCAGGGATCTCATTGTAATGGGTCCAGTCTGTTGACTCAGCAGGTCTGACACTCTGAGGGAGGAGTGATATAGTTGAATGGCCACAGGCAGGAAAGACTTCATGTGGTGCTCTGTGGTGCATTTTGGTGGTCTCAGTCTTGCCCTGGATGTGCGCCTGTGTTTGACCAGCATGCCATGGAGAGGGTGGGAGAAACTGTCCAGGATGGCATGTAACTTAGACGGCATCCTCCAATCTGATCCTGTTGTCAGATAGTCCAGCTCCACCCCACAGCGTCACTGGCCTTGCGGATCGGTTTGGTGATCTGCTGGCTTCCCCTATACTCTCGGTCTGCTTCCCTGGCATGCAACAGCAAACAGAAGAGTAGTGCCCCCCTCAGTCTCATAAAACTTCTGGGGCATCCACCTGCATCGCTTGCCCATTAGAGCTGGCCTGATGGTGTTGAAGCACTAGAAGAGTCAAAAAACATGACCCTCAAAGCGTAGCTGGCTTCTCCAGGTTGGTGTAGGCTTGATTCTACTAGTATATGATGGCGTCCTTAACTCCTAGCCCGGTCTGGTAGGTGAACTAGGGGGCATGCAAGTGTGGTCTGACCATAGGCCTGAGCTGCTCCAGGTCAAGCCTCTCCGAGGGTCTTGTGGGACCTCAGAGTCACCAGTCTGTCATCCTTGGAGCCAGTGACACACAGTGTCTTCAGCAACAAGAATGAGGCAGGGAATATTCAATACACCGCTAAAATGAAGTATGTGATCAAGTTAAAATGTCAAAAAATATTTTCCATTTTGTCACTGTGCTGTTAGTGCAAACTCATATTGCCACTGAGGAACAGAACAGAGAGTCTTGATTAGCTATGTTGACAGACAGGTATTTTTTCGACAACATGAGACGATGGATGTGACTTATTGCTTGGGAAATCAAGAGGAAATAAACTGAGCTTTTCATCAAGGTATTGTTATAGGCTGCCTTGTCAATACAGCAGAGAGTGGAAGAGAGAATGTCAGCCTCTGAGCTGTGAACGGAGGATGTGAAGGCTCAGTGCAGTTTTAAAAAACATGTGCATACAAAACCCTAGCAAAAACGTTCTTATCTTCATTAAAGTCACTCGTGTGCTAATGGGAAACAAATTATAAAAAAAAAAAAAAAAAAAATACAAATTATTTTTTTCTTCCTTATTCTTAACATTGTGATTGGTTTTATTTCTTACATTTTCATCTTTATAACACGCACCCTGTTTGTTTATGTCCAGTGAAGAGGGGACAATCTGGGGACATTTAACAGCTACGGAATAGATGTCAGTAACAGATGGCACTATACAGTCATAACACATGAATTATAATAACTCAATAACAACATTCTGACAAGGACTTGAGTCTCCTGCATGACCGGTAATGGAAAGGCATTACCCATACTGAGTGACAGAATAAATGACCTCATTCTAAATATAGCCTTTAGCAAGTCAACCGATTTGTGTAACACTTGCCTCTGTTATTCAGGACAAGTAACTCTCAACCACTCAGCGCCCAGAAGCTTGTTTTCCATTGATTTGTGCCATCCGTTTGAATGTGAGTTCAAGTTTTGGGAGTCCGCACATTAAAAAAGCCAATACCAACAAGAAACAAGACTATATTTGCTCCAGCAGAGAGGCTGCCCAGATGGCCCGATGAGAAAAAAGTCTGGTTGCATCTGGAGCCAGTAGGCCAGATGGAGAGTGGTGCAAATATGGGTTGAGTCATTAAAATAAAAAAAAGGTAGTGGAAGAAGAGGAAGTGAGGGACAGACATGACACCTTTAAACAGTATTTGTATTTTCTTTTGCCATATTGTTGGATGATGAAACTTGGCCATATGGGGCCTAACGCTCACTCAACTCTGACCCAGACTTACAAGATTAAATATTCCTGCATTTCTCTATTAATACTTATTTTGTATTATGATACCAATCTGTATTCTATTTACATTTTGCTAAATTGCTAGATTTAATAGACCTTTCCTATCAGGGCCATTTGGGTACCCAAGGCACACTTGATAGTTAAATATTCATTTGAAAATAATCCAGAAAAATATATTTCAATTAACAATGAGGATACTGTTGTTAAAATGAAATATACATACATACAAATAAAGAAAAACAACTAGACAATTTGTCATACAACAAACTGCCCTGAAAACTGAATATATTGACAACAGAACTGGCATTTTCAGCAGGTGTGGTGAATCTACGGATGTTCAAGTCTGCATTCCATGCCAACACAGGGGTTTATCAACTACATACACTACAAAGGGTGAACCAAAATGAGCCGAGTATGGTCCACAGAGTATTAGGATGATTGTGTCACCAGCTTGTCCCTTCTTAATCACTTTCAACTCCCAACGAGCTGCATCTGGACCAAATGAGATTTTAATTCCCATTGTTTGTTTGAGTTGAAACCTGAGACTTTTATAATTGAAAATATTGGAAATATTTGTCTCATCACATTCCCAAACCATTATTGAAAGACATTTCGTCACGAGAGCTGTTACAGCACTCAGCCTCGTCCTGTTTTTAATCATGTCTCCTCACAGGCTGCTGATTGCTTCATTCCCTTAACTTGAGTTTTCCAGAACTCACACTGACGTGCCCCTAATTAACACCAGTTAGTTCCATTCACTCTTTGCCAGATTGTCTAGTGTGCCTGTGCGTACGCTTTCAATGTTCTAGTCTTGTATTCATGCCTTCTCAACCTGTTTATGACCCTGTTTGGATTTTGGATTCTCTTTTTGCCTGCCCATTCGGAGGTTTGCTGTTCGGACTGATACCTGGGTTTGACCCCCCTGCCTGCCCTTTTGACCACTGAGAAACAAAACACCTTATTCTTTGCACTTGTCTTGCAGTATATCTGCCATCATACTTTTGCATCACAGAACAACCGGCCCAGTATAAACCCAGCCAAGTTGAGACTATTCAGCATCACAAACAGAGAATTACCATCACTGGGGGCTTGCAGGGGATCTCCATGTCTGTGAGACCAACCTGGAGTCTGTCCTTGACCACATGCAAGGCAACTACAGCATGAAAACACCGGTGTATCATCTGTAACGGCTATTTCCAAATGATTCTCTGAATCTCTGGACAATTACCAAGCATTGCTTATTGGATTAAAAAGGGAATCAAATGTACTATACTACTAATAATCAGGTCACAACACAACAAAACTGTAGGGGAGTAGCTAACACACTGGAGATGTACGTTCACATATCTACCTCCTGCCACTTGAAAACCTGTACAGGGCCATGTTGTGTCAATTTCTATCCCCTCTATATCCAACAGAGATCACTATCAAACTCTCAGCATTACCAGGGAGGATGCAACACAGCAAAACAGCTACTTTGTATTGAAGCTGGGAGATAAGAGGGTCACAATTCATCTCCCCAGGCTTTGTGGGTGACTGTGACAACCAGCTGGGTCTGGTTCTGAGGATGGAGCAGCTTTAAAAGCACACATAAAATGATAGAGAGAAGTAACGTAATAAAGAAAATGTAACCAATTTTGTGCCAGTGGAGAGGGTGACTAACATGTTGAATCAGGTCTACAGGTCTCTGGAGGAGAGGACACTATATGTCTGCGGTCGATAATACAAGGCAAGATTTCTCAGAACAAGTAGGCTCAAGATTTAAAAACCTGCTTCTGTGGTTTTAAACACTGCACAGGTGAAGAAAAAAGACAAATGGTATAGGTCAGGGAGGAACCAGTTAGAAGTTGGTGACGTGGTTTTAACAATTATGCTGGGGGAAGTAGGTACTTTATTCATCCCAAACTGGGAAACCGTGGGTCCTTGATGAATGTTTCATTGTCTAGATCATAGTCTAGAGACAATAAGCAACACAATACTGGTACTTCACGTTAAGTCTAGTTAAAACGCAGACAGACACACGTCTATTTACCACATGTGTGTTGTGTATGGCTGTTTGATTAGTCTCATCTTTAAATTCTGTTGACACAGCACAGAGGTTGTGAACAAGCAGCTTGCTCTTGTTCTCCAGAGATCACTCTGCCGTTGCCAGTGTTTTCCTCTACCGCGGCCTAAAAAAGGTCATGGCCTGACTCCATGCTTTACACGCCGACAGTAATTCTTCCTGGAGCGTGGTGCAACACCAGCTAGCCCACAAACTAATTAATCCAACCTGCCTTACAGCTACTCATCAAGCACTTCATCAGCACCGGTCAGTAGCTGCGGTAAAGGGTCAGCGCTTCTCAAACGACCAGGGTGCCGAAGCGTGAACAGACCGCAGTAAAGGCAATTGCAAGCAAAGGCAGAAGTGTCTCGTACACACACCAACACCCAAAGTATTCTGTAGTTATATCGAAGGTAGCACTTATGGGATGATTTGATCATCAATACCTCTTGTAGTTATTCCTCCTTTCTTCACTTGCAATTTGTTCCTTGCCTTGTCCATCACAAAATAATGGATGACATTTCAACTGGCACTATTGTACATTTTATGTGCATTTCTCATGTCCTCCCTTGTTTTTTCCCCTCGTAAATTTCCAGTTCACAAAGTTGGACTTGCTGCAGTAAACAATGTACGGCCGAGGGTCAATTTTAGATTGAACCCTTTGTGGTCAAAACAATTGGATAGATTAGTGCTCTCATTTCTCCAGGCTTAGACGAGACAGCCTTCACTGATCGGTCACGGATCATCCATATCCATCAAGATCACAAGCTGCATCTTGGCTCAAACTCAATGTGCTAGAGGGCAATCAATTGAACACTTATAATTAATTGATTCAGTCTTAAATGCGGTGAGGAGTTCAAGTCCTTGCTGGATATGTATAACTCACTGTAGTGTGTTATTTTATGTAACATTATACACTGATGCCATGAAAGAGGAATAGAAATTGATAAAAAAATAGTTGCTTGGTAACCTTTGGCAAAAGCACAGCAACATCAGAAAGTGAGAAGATGGTGAAGGGGGTTAAACTGTAAATGTAGCATTCTTTGGTTCTAAAGTATTTCTGTATTTAAAAAAAAATGCAAGAAGGAACAAATGAATTAGGATGAACTATTGTCACCAGGTGTGTTAGGTTTAAAAGGCTATTGAGGCTACCGCAGTAGGTGCACCGTGATGAGGATGGATGACCCTGCGGGAAACAAGCTCAGGGATTATTGCAGGTGGTACTTTTCCGCATCTTGCTTTTTGTGGCCTTATCGATTGTTGTCTCATTCCAGCACCTGTGAGAGCTCCATCAGGCAGTTTAGTCATTTAAACAAGGAATTGTTTGTAATTCAGTTTTACGGTCTTTGAATTGTATTTCCAACGCTAAAATGGGATTGTTACTTAATTTACAAAAAATAATACATATGATCCATGAATACAAATCAAATGTGTGCAGTGGTTAGATGAACAAACAAACAACACCTTTCTTTGTACAAATTAAACCAATCAGTTTGCCAATAGCAAAGGATACAGTATAATCGAATGTGTTATTGAATGTTTTTTAGCGCAGTAGCCACTCAAAAGACTTCTTTATTCTCCTCTGGGTAATAAATCTAGTAATGACAACACACACACACACAAGCTGACAAGGCATTATACAGCCCAGGGTACCTGGCCTTCTATGGGAAACCATTATGCAGGATTCCTGCCTCCTGCTGAATGCAGGTGGGATGTGGGACCTACTTATTACAGCCCAGATGTGCCTGTAATCCATCACTGTCTCCCCTGCCCCCATCGTACTCCGGAGGATGTCTGGAGCATGGCCCCCAAGTGTCTGCACGTGTATGTGAATGCTTGCTTATATGTTCACCTGTCCATCATTTGCCTTTCTATCTGTAATCTTGTAGTCCTCTCTCATGCGCATGCATACATGGACGTGCATTTCTGTGTTTGTGTTGTTTCTTTATTCTAAATACTTTTTTTTCCTTCCTCACCACCACCATCCCCGCCATCTTCTCTTACCAAGTCAGTGCTTTATACAATATTCATTAAAGTCATTAAGTGTTGTACATATGTTAATGACAGCTGTTGATACTGAGCATCTTTAGTCCACCTATTTTTGCCAGGCTCTATAAAATTAGGTGAATAGTTCACGTCCGTGTTGCAGACATGAGTAAAACAGCCCTGGCCCCTCTAACTGTGGTACAGATGGTGTGGTGGTGGTGGAGTGCTCATTATTCCTGCTGCTTATTAATTACTCATTATACTCTGTGTCACTCTTCTTCCTCTGCTCCAAAAACAATGTTTGCCTTGGTTTATGTGTTTTACCTCGTAAAATAAGTATTCTGCTCAACCATCGTAGACGCCGGACAAACAAAACTGTGATATTAACAAAGCCACAACCGTGCAGATAAGTGCCACTAGCATTTGAGACTCAAATGCGCTGACAGTTTTGCATCAATATTCTCAGGTTTTGCTGTATCCAAGTGGACCTAACTTCCTCCTCCCTCATCAATTCAGCTTCTAAAAGCCATAAACCTGCCTTCAGATGCCACTCGTCTGTCTCAGATGCTGCTAAGCACAACAGGCAATTAGAGCATCAAGTTAACGCTGCTTTTATAGCCCGGTGAAGTCCCTCCAGCAGAAGCCTCTGGGGAGTTAATCGTGCGGAGGGCAGTGTGTGCGACTGTTGTGTGAGTGCGTCGACGCCTCCCACACAATTCCCCTCACTGTGACACACTTACAACAAGGGCTTAATTAAAAGACCATTTACAGCAATCTTTGCCTCAAGCTGGTGATCAAGTTGCCGCACGTCTTATGATGGCGCTCTGATAGCTGCGCAACCACATAAATGCTGAGCAGCACGGCAGACTATCGAGCTCGCCTTTCTATTTTCTCAGAACAGAAAGCAATTAAGCCCCTGCTAGATTCCTTCCTTAACAAAGAGCTTTACTTTACTTTGTTGGTTTACATTGTCCTTTACTCCACTAAGCAAGGCTTCCACATTACCCCGGCCCTGATCAATACTCAGATGTACCAATAGATTGCCTAGTGCTGCTGCCCGTACTAATGAAGTAGTTGAGCTGAGGAGAAGCAGGGATCAATTTCATCATGTTCCCACTAAATCCTTCAGTTCACTGATATTCCAGTGTTAACCTGGGGAGGGCGTGTATTCCCCATCTGATGAAGGCGCTGTGTGAAAGAAGTAGCCGTGCCACGTCGATACAGAATGATTTTCCCGCCTTGATAACACCATATGTACACGCAGTCTTCCGACTCCAGCCCCTCTGACCCCAGCTGTCTCAAGTACTGCAATAATTGCCCGATCAATACTCCCTATGTCAATCGCGTCACACCAACAAAGCAGGAAGCAAAAACAAGAAACAGACACAATCTGCCTCCGCTGCTGCACGCCCGTGGGTCTCATCTGTCACCGAATCAATACAAACGATGACACCGAATGACAGCGGACCCGGTGATATCATATTTCATCTGAAGCCACAGAAGGGGATGAGTCTATGATATGTGGACACTATAGTAGACTGCTGTTACCGATTCTGACACCATTCCTCATGACTGTCCAGTTAACCAGCAGGAGAAAAAGCCATGGAGGAGAAAGAACTGAGGGCAGCAGATTGAGTCTCTGGTGGGAAGAGTTAAATGATGTGGTGTTGCGCTACTGCAAAAGCACGGGAAACACAAGGAGACACAGAAGAACATACATGGTACACCACACTGTGATAAAACACAACAAAAACACACCAAGCCCAAGGAAGCACAGAGACTGAAATACTTACCAAACTGATGACAAAGTAGAGACAGGTGGGACAGAATGACCAGGTGAACCTGATGAGGGCAGGAAGTCCAGGGGAAACACACACAAGGAGCAGAGATTACAAAATAAAACAAGAAACCGAAACAAACACAGGGTGACGCACAGGGTAGAACACAGGGAGCAAAATGTAAAACACAAAGCATAAGGAAATCACACAATAAAAAAAAAAAAAGGAAATTAAAACTGTCATGACCAAAACAACAGGAGTCAAATGTGCCATTGCAAAATGTAAAAACCAGCAGGACACAGTGGTAGTGTCTATTCTGGTGATCGATGACGTTTTGGTTCTTTGAGCTTGAGTTTGACCAGGATGTGCAACAGAGAAGACCACACCTACAGTATTTACGTCTGCTGATGCTTTTGCAGGTTGCAGCATTTCGGATCCATGTCAACAGGCTTTGCCATTGTTGAGCAGATGCAGAGGGAATCCCTTGTCTACCTTAATCTTCACCATCTTGCACAGCCAGCAGCAATCTGGGATAACACGAAAAGCAAGGAATGCAGTGAGGAGAATAAAGAATTGAAAAAAAGCACAGAGAAAGGAGAAGAAAGAGAGAGAACCACTGCAACTTTCTCTTTCTTTGATGTCAAACTACCTTCTTATTCACTGAAGCTTCATTTAGTTGAAACAACACTGGTGCTTGTGCTGTGATTGCAACATTGATGTGAAATTGTTGGCTCGATAAAAAAAGGTATCACATTAGTGCTAACTCTGCCTCAGAGAGAGAGAGATGAACAGACCTGTTTGTTCCTGGATGAGTTGAATGGATAATAGAGACAGAGTGAAGCATTCAATAAGTCATATAGTCCTCGGTTGAATGACCATCCACCTGATGGATTGACTGGTTGGTTGATTGGCTGGTTGACAGGTTTGGCTTTGACCTGTCTGTCTAATATTCCAAGACTAAGGAGCCCATCTCTGCAACCAACATGTGGAGCACAGCTTCGGCTTGGTAGTTTACAGGGTGATAAAATATGAGGTGATGAACTGAAGTGTCTTCATTCTACCAGCTGCACTGACTAACACTCATTCAAACAGCACGACAGAGGCTTTTGGAGACACTTGTCAGTTTAGTCTACAGGATACCTGTAGCTGATGAACATATACATCCCCATCCTCAGCTTTTTGATCAATATTTGAAGTTTTTTTTTTTTTTTGAAAGAGCCTTTGATATATAAAGATAAATACAAAATTTGATAGTGTTTTAAACATTGCTGGATAATTTGTTGCATCACTTTATTACACGTAACACGCAAAAATGATCCTATTTTTATAAAACCTAAATGCTCATATCTATCTAGCTCTCTCGTAGTTAGTTTAGTTGACTAAAAAGGCTGACCACCATGTTTACATTTACATCATTATTATTAGTTACAACCTCTGGTTCAACTTCCCAAGTACAAAAGATGAAAGTACCAACGCTCCCTTTGCTTCTATGATTTCAGCAGGTTATCCACACAGGTGTACTCCAAGTAGGTGCTCCACTTAATATCTAGTCATGTGACTAATTGCAAAACTTACCAAATAACCAAGGCTAACATCATTAACATCAAAGCTTCCACAAAAACAGCAAACACTTGGCTCCTTACTGAAGTCAACTTGAAAGCACCAGGACATCAGGGGAAGATTACGGTTAATTACTCAACGATGTAGCAGAAACTGTCATTAGAAGAGGGTCCTCTGTTGTCTTCTGTCCTCCAAATGCTCCTGTTGCAGAAAACACTTCAAAGCTGTGAGATCAACTTTCACCAAAACACCTTTTGGCACGCAAAACCGACAGTATGGCAAACTGCTCCATTCAAAATGTATTCCAATGAACAGACATTGAAAAAACTTTTGTGGTGAGAAGGTCAAGCTTCAATTACTTATGCCGAGCAAATGAAGTGGCTCTGCAAACATCCATTCTGAGGGGAGGCTGCAGCGGTGGCAGAGGTCAGGCTCTCCAGCTCTGCTAGCTTTAATTGTTCTGATTTCATATGCTTTGTAATCTTTGCCCATGCATCACAAGTAAGTAAAAGGAGAGTGGATAATGAATGAAGTTTTTTTCTTAGTTTTTTTTTTTCCAGTTACCAGTTGTTTGGTAGAAAAATTCGTTAAATTCATCATGTAGATTTGAGCAGCAACCAGGAACGTCTTATTGGCTGGATGTGGAATGTTTTCGTACCTCTTTCTGAATACATGAATTTTTAATAATCGCCTAAAATTCAAATTTCACATTTGTTTTCGTGGGCTTTCTCATAAGACAAAACACACTTTAACTGACTGACATGAATTTCATTCATATTTAGCACTTTGGATTACTTAACGGCATTCATCCCATTAATCTCCTCTTGCTGGTGCAGAGATGTTGAGCCAGGAAGGTGTCAGGTGTGTAGGCCCCCAGACACGTATTGAACTGATTTTAAGTAATCAAGGCAGGTTGCTCAGTGTTATGCTGTTATATCTTTAAGATGCAGTCCATCCATCAAGTGTTTAAATGTCTTGTTCCCAAACCAAATGGGATATGTAGAAGCACCTGATGCAGCATTGCCACCTCTGTCTCATATTGTTGGATCACTACAACCACACTGCACATAGGAAATGGCTCTCAGGAAAAACAAACGTAACACAATGGACAAGGGTTGATACATCACTTGTTCAGCTCTCCACTCTGTCAACACTTCATGAGACTACTCAAACAGTGTTAAGCCCTTGTCACCCGTTCATCCTCAGAGAAGTATGATGACAGATATTACATTACATTTACGTGTCTTTGTATTAGAGTGTCAAATTGAGGCTGAGCAGTGCTGCCCTGATCCATATTTAATGAATATATTTTCAAATATGTATACACATCGAGCTCCCAATGATATCACACCTGTAAAAAAGACAGGAAGGAAATAGAGTGGGTTTAAGGAGAAAAGAATAAAACAGTGAGGGGACTGAAGAAAGCAGAAGAACAGAAAGGATGGGAGGTGATAATCGCTGAAATGATGGCCACCCATGTGCTCCTCTAATATGAGGCACAAATGGATCTGCTTTTTATCTCAGCTATGCACACACCATCCATAAAGTCCTGTCAAACCAAAGAGGGGAGCTCATTTATGCTGCAAACATACGCCCCCGCACTCACACACACACACTCTCACACAGGTGGCAGACTCATTTATGCTGCTGTTTTATTACCTTTATCACCAGACGAGAAGGAGCGGGCAAGAGCCAGGCTGCATTTCGCTCCTTGACGCCCATCATCATCGCCTGAGTCTCAGGTGTTTATCGGGCTGTCGCGTCGCGGGAGGCCCAGCACGCGCCTCGATACTCCCGCCTCCATCGTCCCCTCTCTTTTTACCCATGCACTCTATCGCTCCTTTGTTGTTTCTATTACTTTCTAGCAATTGTGTTTGTCTCATTTCCCTGCTGATCCCTCCTCCCCTGCTCCGCTCGCACCCCTCTTTTCTTCTTACTTCCTTCGTCATCCCACTGGTCACTGTGGTGACAGCAGACCACTCTCTTCTCCATTATTTCCTCACATTCTTGTTTACAGATCTTCTGGGCTTTTGCATGCGGTTTCAAAGGGAGAAGCTGTGCTGCTTAAGCATTTAATGATCTCAGGAACAGTTTTTTCCTGTGGTTTAGTCACTCCATGGTGCATTTTTATCACTCAGGTAAAACATCATGGGTCTAATTTAGGTGATGTGCTTATCAAAATTCAGCTACTGGGCAATTTTGGTGCCCATTATTTTGAAAGGCAATTACTGCATATGATAATTACGTTAATGGACAATTAAGAGAGACTAACTTTATCATGGTATAATTGGGGATCGACTAAGCTTCCTGCATTGGCAGCTATTAGGGGAAAAGCTTGTGCTCGAGGCAGTACAATGTGGCTTCTCTTGATTCAAAACCCTGCTTCAAAGGGTTGTTTTTAAATTGCTGATATACCCACACTTACTAAATTATAAACACCCAAAAATTTGTTTTTGTGGAACTTTCACAAGTCAGTTTAGGCACATGTAACTTTCCCTGCATCAAGTGTTTATACATTCTTGCATAAATTAATGATGCAGCATGCTTATTCAGTAGTAGAAGCAGTTTCATATCAGACTGCTCAGCACAAGGACCATCTAGTTTTTCACAAAAAGAGAACAGCTCTCACGTTAATTTGAATTCACATAAAGATGAATAGAAAAACCTGGTGGTGATTTTGATCTTGGGGCCAAGGCCACAGTGACTTCATGTTCTTGTGAACAAGACGCGTTGAGTCAGCCACATTTAAACACAAACACTTACTTGGGCTTATGTTTGACCTGGTAAGATCTGGAGATCAAAGGTCAAGGTCACTTTGACTCAACTCATTTTTTCTATGAATGCCCTGAGCCATATTCAATTTTCAAGAATGTTGGTGGAATAATAGGCCATGGAAGAAGGTATAAAAGTGTTGATACTGGTTTGGCCAAAGGGAGGAAGGACTGGGAGAATGGTTGTTGGTTATAACTGGTTGAGAAAAGTGCGGGATGTGAGAAAAGAAACACAAAGCATCTGAGTTGTTTCTCTTTTCTCCGTGTTGCTGGCATCCAGTTATTCATGGTCACTGACAATAATCCATCCACTGTAAACCTACTCTGTGTTTCTGATGGTCTCTGAACTTTTTTCTTCAGCTTTAAAGACACCTTTTCTTCATCTGTGCTACTATCAATGTCTTGTCTCCCATGCTATCACATTCCCGCCTCGACCTCTTTCATTTTAATTCCATCTCCCTCCTTCCCTCTGTCTTCCTGTCTTCTTTCACTTGAAAGTCCCCCACTGTTTTTACCTCGTCGGTTGTCCTTTCTTCACTTTTTATTTATCTTCCCATTTTACCTTAAAAAGATATAGTTGTTCTCATCTTCATCTCATCTTCTCTTTTGCCCTTTCTACATCCTGCTATCCATCCCCTCCCTCTAATAGTCTTCTTTTACGTCTCCCTCTGTCTCCACCTGTGCTCACTCCTTGTTTCCTTTCTTGCCTCTTTCTCTATGGGTCCCAAAGTGCCCATGCAGGGAAGGAGTATTTGCTGCCAGAGTCTCTCTTTAGCGTATCCTTTCCACTCCCTCTTCCCCCGTCACTGTCCCAGTGGTTTCAGATTTTTGTCTCCATCTTTCCGTCTCTGTCCCCCATCACTATATCCCAAGTCCCTATCCCTCCCCTAACCGTCCTCTCCCCCTCCTCTTTCCCCCTCTACTCTCCTTCCCTCTTCGTTCTTGTGCTCCCATGGGTGCAGGTGATAGAGGATGACGCTTCGCTTTGATTGCTGCATGGCTGCAGGCGTTCCTGGGGCAGAGCAGCTTTAGCTGCTGGATGTGGTGGTAAATAATCCCGACTGGGGAGAGAGGAACAGAGACACTGCAGGGGAAGAAGGAAGGAAGGGAGTGTGTGTGTGTGTGTGAGTGGAAGGAGATCAGGGGTTGGAAGCCAAATGTTAAACCCCATCTACTTTGCGTTGCTGGAATAGCTTTTTTGAACTTTTTTCTCTCGTTAAAGTAGAATGGACGAAATGGCAATCACTCCTTTCATGAATGTATTCACGGTTACATTATTTTATGATCGACATTATTTAAGAGTTGGATTTAACTTCCTTTACTGTGATGACAACTGTTGCCTAAAGCATACCTGTGAGTATAATTACACTTGACAGCATTTGAACTGTATTTCCATACAACACACACAGTGTATACATGCTGCTATGGCCTCAGAAATGGTAATGAGTTTTTCCTCAAACTGTGACATAGTTGAGGTGATTAACATTCACCCCACTGCTGTTTGGGACCTGCAAACAAATGTTTTATTCATCACTGAGTCTGAAGCAAAGTCATCTTAACGTTAATCAAATGGTGGAGAAGAGGAGACTTTAAGGTGACAGAAGTTAGGGCATTTTTTTTAATGAGAAACAATGTTTAGGAATAAAAGTAAATGTCCTGTCAGCGGCAGGGTTCACTTTATGCTCTCTTCTAAGAAGGAGGCACTGAAGAATTCACTCAGCTTTGTTTTGCTGAAGTCAAGTGACTTATATTCATGTGATTAAATGTTGTGTTGATCACATTTCTTAAATATATTTATATTTTGAGTCATTTTTTTCTCATTTATTTTACAAATCCAGAGGAATGAATATAAGCAGAATTAAATGTAATTCAAGTGATGTACTCAGGAGTTTGTTGTTTTTATGAGGATTACAGATAAATATATATTATTCCTGTTGAGTGACAGTTGATGATGCCATGGCATTTTTAAATCTCATTCTGCTGTGTTGCAGTTGAAGCACTCCTACATTCAGAGGGAACCAAATAACTCAGATTTTTGAAGTTTTTGTTATCCTCAACTTCGGTCCTGTTATCACACTTTCTCATCTCAAACTGGAGCAAAAGCATTTACTGTAATACCATGGTGAACTACAGTAGACACACATATTACACTTTAGAAGATTTGTTTTATACTTGAGCAAAGTCATTTATAAAGCATCCATTACATTGCACAGCAGTTCTATATTACGATGGTCAGGTGAATTATTGCAGTGTTGACTAATGAAAAGAGCTCCTCTCTAATCGTTCCGTCTATATCAGGTGAATGATGACTCGTACCGTTTTCTGTGTTTTGCTGAAAGTGGCCATTTGACTGAGCTTTGCTCCAGACAGACAATAGTCTGATGTGCGCTCCTTGAAAGCCCTGAACACAATGATCGATAGGTATACAGGCCAGTTGAGAGAAGTCCTCTTCTCACATGTTGGTCCTCATTAACATTGGTTGTTTTTCTGCTCACATTTATTTTTCTCAGACATGTTTGTCTGCAGCTACCAAAATTAATATTTGATTAATATTTGATTTGCTGATATTAAGTCAGAAAATATTCCCATTAATTTTAAATATTCCATGTATTTTTTGATATACACAATACACAAGGGGATTGGAAGTCCATAGCATAAATAACATCAATGTCAGACATGATCAGAAATAAAATGTCTATCAAAAGTTCAAGGAAGCAGAATCAGGGAAGCAAACTGTGGCAATGATGTTCAAACTGCAGAATCAGTGTTGCTCGATCTCAGGTGAGACTCCTGTATCTCCACACACTGAGAGTGAAAAGAAACATCTATAAGTGCGGAGCGGGGTCACCAGATGACACTCAGCCGGCTCCTCCCCAGCTCACACAAGCAGCATCTCTTTGGCGGCAGCAAAAGGTCAGATAACACCAGAGGCTTCCCTGGGTGACACTTGACTCCTGGTGTCTCACCGCTTCACACACTCTACACTGTTTCACTACCTCCTCACCCCAGGGTCTCCCAAAGGCTGAAGTTTTGGTTGAGGGCCATCACCTCTTCACCCTCACACTCTACAAATTATCTGTAGTCAGGCATCTGTAAAATAGATTTTTATATACTTTGATTAAAATGGTGATTTTTGGTATTATATTGTAAAAATTTAGAAACTATCTATCTTATGATGTGTCTGCCCAGCTCTGCCTGCCTCATCCTTAAAACGTACTCACAACTTGGAAGCTATGCGTCATCAGACTCAGGAATAACACCTTCATTTTGTGACACTTCCTGTCGGAGTCAGTATCAGCGCTTCGGTGTTCAGGATTCCGTCTGCTGCCATGAGCAGTATTCCCCAGTGGAACTATTAATGTGTGAATGTTATTATACTGGCTTCTGTTCAGCTAATGCACTCACAGCTGCCTGGACCCCATGATGATGGAGCACCCAGTGGTTTTACAGGCAACTGTAGAAGAAATACATTTATCCTTCTTCCTTAGGCAGTGCTAACCTCACATAGATGTGGTTTTAGTGCTGTTCTTTTGGGTTTCTCTATAATTTTCAAGGTCTTGGTTTATGTAAAGTGCCTTGAGATATTATGATGGGAGGCTAGACAAATGCAATTGAATTGAATGACTGCAGTGGTGTCGCCCCCTCTGTGCTACTTGCCCACCACCAACCACTTTAACTAAGTTGAAAATTAGCAGCAGCTTCATTCAGTTTGTCAAGTTCCACTTCACTTGGAGGGATGAAGGCATTTTATCTTAGTGGTGCAATTAAACAAAAGAGTGGTATCACAGTATCATCCATGTTAATCAGCAATTAATCCCATACTCTGCTGCCTTCATCTACTTCCTGCTTTCCCAGAAACGTGGAGGGAGATCTTTCTGTTACCCAACTGTCATTCAGTTTATTTAACTTTTCTTCATTATGTTCTTTTTTGATGCCAATATTGGCATAATTCATTACCAAATGATATTTTGATCCAAATGTCTTTTCATAGGGACTGTAGTGAACAAATAATGACACAATTAGAGTAGCAGTTTGCATCATATGAGAATGAAGACACTAATGATCATCCCAGCGACTTGTTTGTCCCTCTGAAAAATGTTGTGTTCCAAAATAAGCCACAGAGGAGACAGAAAGATGAGAATGTTGGACTTTTACTTCCTGCAACATCCAGCTCAACATAATGCCACATTAATACGCTGAAATTCCAACCAGGATAAAGACCTAAATATCAAATTACAGACAAAACCTGGCACCCGAGGGTAATGTGAATTCAAAATGGAGTTTTTAGGGTGTAATGTGGCTTTATTGTCTTGAGCTGCAATTAATTTTCATTGCCAACAACCATTTGACGGCACTTTAGTGTTGGCATTTTACATGCCAGCGGCCTGTTCGGGTTGGTTGAGCAGGGTGTGGGGACATTTATGTGCAACTCATGAGAGAATTGACCATTTTGAGCTGCTCAGTCATTAATTCGATGCAGTGACTTTTTCTTGCTCCAGTGAACGTTGAATAAAAGAAAGTGTCTTGTCATGCTGGAGCACCGTCACTGGCATGAACGTGCTGTCTTATCTGAACAAGCCTGGTGAAACGAGCATAACCTGCATTGCCGGAGTTTCAGATACTTATAAATTTACACTGCAGATCTTTTGCAAAGCCAATTCAATAGAGGCGATTCTGGAAATATGAGTCAAATCACATCTTTGTGCATAGGGAGACATGTTGTCATAAAGCCCACAGTGGAGTCCGAGGGATTTACGAGGCAGCAGCGAGCTGTGGAGCTGCTTTATGAGCTGGCAGCCGTCTCTTTGTGCAGGTGCTCAGCCATGTTTTTACTGCCATTGCTCCCCTCCTCCTGCTCCTCCTCTTCCATCCCTCGTCATTCTGGCAAACCCTTGAGTCCCTGTCAAGGACAATGGTGTGTCCCTCTTATTTGTTTTCACATACACATGAAGGAGCTGTGTGCTACAGGCTGAAGTGCATCAAAGCCGTGTTTTAAAGCCCTTCAAAAACAGAAATCCTGCCACAATGCCTTTAAGATGACCCTCCATGACACCGACATGGCAGGTTATGCCTGATAGAAGCAGCTGGTGTAATTCTGTGAGATTGTTTACAGCATGCTGGGGTCAGAGGTGTGATGTGTACAAGTGTCTGTCATGTTTTCCTCTATCTTCAGAACACCCTTTTGCTTTTTATCGCAATTTGTTTGACATTGTTCTCTCCACCATAAGCAGCTAGTAGACGGTTGCTTTCACTTTATGTATAGATGGGCATGTCAGCATTTAATCTAAAAGCCATAGATCATGGACTGTCTTATATATGGTGTTTTTACAAAATAGCAAGCAAACAATTCATACAGCAGCTCAATGAAGATCAATGTATGATCCACTTCACACATCCTTTGTGTCTCAGCTCTGTACAGCTTTTCCTCCATATTCTTGGTAGTTGATATGAGTCCAATTGGCTGTTTTAAAAGGAACTGTCCTGATGGCTGTAGTGAAATGTATATTAATCAGTATCCAGAAGAACTCCGAAAAGCTGAACAAAAATGACAGGCTGTGCAAAAGAAATTAAGATCTCCACCACATGTGGCCACATACTGTATGTTTTTCATGTGACACACTGAGAAAACACTATATTGACACTTTCCCTAACATGTCAGTGATGGGGTCTGTTCCAAAATGCTTGCCCCCACTTTTACACAGACATCTAATCCACTTTGTGTTGACCTGCAGCTTAAGGCAGAACAGCACTGACAGCATTTTTCAATTGCGATGACTTCTACTGGTTACTGTGATTACACCAGTGTAATCACAGTAACCAATACAAATTATTTTCTAAAAGCAAATCCAACCGTTCCTGTGAACAGATATATAATTTACATTTTTTATAATTTTCGTCTTTGGCAATAATCTATTATCAGATGAACCATCACTGTGAAGTAGGCAAATTGAACCCATCGTATCTGTATTCTGGGCTAGTTATACCTTAGAACTGCTAATTTAAAGTAGTGAGCTAATAATTGTGTTGTAAATCTAAAATGACACATTCTGTAATTCAAGTCATGCACTAGATTTAATCATGAAAGGAAAGTGTGCTGCACATAAAGTTGTCTTTCAACCCTGCTCACTTAATTAAGCGGACACTTTATTCAACGTGAGATGAACTGTAAATAGTAAATCACAGAGCAAAGTTTTACACCCTAAGAAATAGAGGGGACATTAGTTTATTGGCTTATAAGTAGGGTAATTTAAACCGATTGCTTCAGGTCCAACACTGTCATCCTCTGTGAGGAGGCTGCACTTGCCAAATGAGGTGGTAGGTGTTTCTCTATACACTCAATTGTCTGTGGACAAGAAGCAATATAAGAGTTATGAATCCACTTCACAGTCGAAGTTAGTCGAAATGATTATAGTCCCAGAGAGCGTTTGACTTGCACACCTAATCAGCACATATAATAATGAACACTGCTCGAGAATAAGCAGCAAGAGAGGATGAGAGAGTGCAATTCATGATGCAATGATCCCATTTGACTTAACTTTTCATTGCTTTCTACTTAAACTGAATAATGGATGGCAAATATATTTCTTTGGTGAGGAGAGGGGCCGTGAGACATAATTGTAACCTCCAGCCTTCTTTGGTGTTGGTAGTCAGGAGTCTGATGAAGAAAGATCAAAATGAGACTTCTCTAACAAACTACTGAACCACACAGACCAACAATAATCATCATGCAGTTGAAGCTGCAAGTGCAAAGGCAACGCCACCTTCTTATTGTTAAATAGGTGTTTGACTGAATCACCTAGACGTAACATTAAAAAAAAAAAAAAGTTTACATTGGATTAACATTTACTACCTTGCTGGAAAAAAACTATTAGCCACATAACTAGCATGGCCATGAGTAGGTTAAAGTTTTTAGGGTGGTTTGTACAAAATGGTTTGTACAAAATGTCGAAAACATTTTGTACCTTTTGTGGGACTGACAAGAAATAATCTTTCTGTTAACAAAAGGACATTCACAGAGAGGTCATCTGCAGGTCAGCACTCAGAGAAATGAGCAAGTGTGATGGCTTGAAGACGATTTCTCTCTGCTAGTGGGAGAATAAGATGATATGTTTTACAAATAGAGATCTGGAAATGAGCAAACAGAAACATTTATGTTTATCGCTCCCTTCATTGGAGTTTGATCTTTGGGCTCTCTGCTTCTATGATCAAAGATTAATTAATCAGCCCACAAAACTTTCCCAAATGCCCTTTGTCTGCAGAGCAGCTGAAATTACGCTGCGGGGCCACAGTAGGAACCCCTACTAGTCGTCTTATGTTGCCTTACCCTGTCTGGCCCTTGTAAACCATGAAAGGATGTGTTAGCCAAATGGGCCCCATCGGCTGTCTCGGGGGGGTCAGTTTGCTAAGTAGTAAACCTGTGTTCTGTCAGGTGTCATTAGGGTCCAGCGAGAGTCTAAGGGGAGCTGTCACAACCAGGAGTAATGAATGTCTTCTTCACTGATTGCTAGCAGGGATGGAGTCAGCACAAACAGCAAATTAGAAGTGACATCTTGATGGAGGCAAAGCAGCAGACACAGCTGGTCACACAATTTAGATGGAGGAAAGCGAAGACTGGAAAGCAGAAGAAAATGAGGACAGAAGAAAGGGTAAAAGGGGGAAATGTAGGAGGGGTGAGATAAAAGGGATGAAGAGAGGACTCTTCTTGATGGCCAGACACTCTTTCAAATGACGGACAGTGTATATTGTATGCCATTTTAATCTTTGCTCTGAGAGGAAATCTGGGAGACCAGAGGGCTACACAGTCCAGTCTCACACTGATTAGCGCTCCTTGGGCTGCGGAGGTTTGAGTGGTTTTCTCTTGGTTGCTATTAAAGTGGAAAGTGAGAAAGACTCAGTTCTCCTGCTCTAATTCTCACAGCTGATATGAAAATGAATCATTCGCAAACATAATGGCCACGGCAGAGAAGTAGCCACGTACTCATATTATCATCTGCGTTACAGCGCGGCTACATTCCTGCAACAACCGACCGAGCAACAATTACAGCAACATCCTCAATCTCTTCGGGCTATGTAATAACACGCAGCGCAAAAACAACATCAAGGGAATCGCTGCGTGTCACTCAGCGGCCTTGGGGCAAGACGAGTACAGGGGCTGACATTATGAAATGGATTAGATTTGAGACCAATTAAAAATGAATTGCTCGAAATGAGTGCTGACCCTTGTCGAAATGGATGCCAGTGATCTCATTAGGCGGGTTTCTCAGTCCCTGCGAGCCAGCAGCTGGAGAATGGGCCCGTCTGACACACTGTCAGGGAGGGAGAAGACCCAGAGGCCTGCTGCCTGCGAAAGGGCTGAGAATTATCGCTTCACGATGTGCGACGTACAGTATGTTTATGGAAGCTTTTTCTTGTGTGTGCCGTGTGTGGGTGGATCTTTGGTGGACGTGCTGGAGTGTGTGGCATAAGAGTGCTTACTGCATGTGCAGTTCATTATTCAATATGTAAAAAGTGTGAATACTAGTCCACGCAGCCCTATCGATATCGAAAGGGATCCATGAAACCCTTGCAGCAGAGAAATGGACATTAACTTCAATTTGAAACATCACGTCACCTAAAAGTCCAAAAGTACTGACCCTGATTTTCATCAAGATACTTGGACACAGTAGTCGTCTTCACAGCTCAGTGTTCTTTTCTTTTCTGTTTGCCTTAGAGGTAGATAAGATAAGAAGGGGTAGATAAGAATAGATAAGTTTAGGTTGAGGAAAAGTGCACAAAACAAGTTCTATGGTGAAACCCTTAACCTTAGAGTGAGGATTGAGGATAGTTGTAATGTTGGTAGATGACACAACAGGTTAAAGAGTCCTCACCAAAATATAGGTACAAGAATGTTCTGGAGTGTGTGTTCCTGTAATGCATTAGTAATGCTTCCATACTCACAGATTTTGGATGTTGCAGTCAAGGAAAAGAAGAATATTTTACTGTATGAGAAGAGCCAAAATAGCTTGTGCATGTGTAAGAGTCTATGAATTTAGTCCATTTGTCATTTACATTTCACGTGATTATTACTGGAAAATATTCATATTTGCTCATTATGTGAACATATGCAAATCATGTCTTAATATTGATTGTCTTTAATCACCATCGTGGTCTGTCATTTTAAAAATCGTATTTCCTCATTTCATTATGCTCCAATTTCTCACAATTAAACCCTGCTCCAAAAAATGCCCCTATCCAACAGAGCAGCTGTGACACTAACCAGTGAAACTGTTATTTCCTCATTGTGGACGCATTCCCTTAACTTCATGCTCACGTCCCTTACGAGTAATCACTGTTTAAACGGGTTTAGCAGAACACATGCCAGCTTGGATCACAGTTCATTGTAACAACGCTATTACTTTCTTCAAATTTAACCAGTGAAGTCATATTTTCAACATGGGAGTGCATGTATGTCCCGATATTTATTACCTGCTTAATGCACGCCCTCGCCACCTGACAGCTAACCAGTTATAGCACAGTTCTCTAAGGGCCTTTAATATATCCAGTGTCAACTCGTATCTGCTCTGCTGCTGTGTCCGTCAGGATTAATTCACGGCAACACAGTTTTAGCTCATAAGTTATATGTTCATATGTAACATTATCTTCTGCTCTTTCAGTATAATAACATATATTGTGTGTATTTTAAGCACTAGACAGTAACTGCATGATAGAATGGTTGGTAAGTTCTCCTCAGTAAATTCCCCTTCATCTGCGACACGACCGATCCCTTCCCCATGATCTCAAACACAGTCGTGAACACTTTGCTGAATGCATCTCAGCAGACTGTCTTTTGATTGGTCATTAAGAGTCCGAGACCTTCATTAGTGACAGTGCTATTATTACACTGAGGAAATTAGCTGATGTTCAGAGAGAACAGAAGAAATAAAAAGACAAAGCTCAGAGGATGAGGGTGGCCCAGATTGTACACGTGGTAATGAATGTGGGAAGACCAGAAAATGTTCGTCCATGGATCATACATCTGGTAGTATCTGTCTTTCTCTCATTCAGGGGAGACAAGTTTTGCATGTTTGTCCAAATTTGTCTTTTGGATCTAAAAATACAATCTCAAAAAGCAAAATTGGCTTCATAACAAACAGAAAAAAAAAATACAGTATGTTTACAAGCATTGTGACTGACACGTTTGGTAAGGTTCCATTATCTGTTGAATGAAAACACTGGATACCTTCAAAATGTCATGTGGAACTGGCACTGCATTGACACCTTATGAGAGTACTGCTGTAATCCTTGTTACCCTAGGAGGTAGCAGATCCTAACTGGTGGATTTTCCTCTTGGGATTTGTCCAATAAAGACCATCCAGGGGTTTCTCTGGGTTTTTTAATATGGGACTAGAACTGATGGACATGTCCGTGTCCCCCGGGAACACCGTTAATGCACTTCCAAGGTTGTCTGCTCTCGCTCTGAGTAGCACAGTGTCAACAAGCCCTGACAGCAGTACTGGCCCAGCGGAACCTGAATAAGATGGTTCCTGTGCCAGGAAGCATTGGGGTCATTAAAAATGGATGGATCAATATATAAGAATACACGCACCTCAGGCTGTCTATGCTAATCTTCAGAGCAAGGGGAGCAGCAAAGGATAAGAAGAGGTGACCGAGGGCAGATGAGATGAAAGGATTGAAGAACAAAAGTAAAGTTGAGCGGTTTGCAAGAGGAGAGGTAAAGGGAGGTAAATACTGGACATCTTCACCATACCTTCTGCATTTCAGATAATGTGTTATTCAAAGGTTCAATTCCTAAGCATGTAAAAGCAAATTAAAAAAAATGTTAAGTACTAACCTGACAAATGTAAGTTGTGGATAAAAAGTAAACTAACTTGACTTTTCATAATGAACCGTGTCTCATAATGCACAGGGGGTCTGTTTCATTTAAATGTCGCGATGAATAATTTTACTGCGGTAAAACACATTTAAAACTGATAATTAGCTCTTCCAAAGTGCCAACTCTTGTACCATAAATTGAGATTGTAAAAGTGCTTCTGAAGTGGGTTTAATGCTGCAGGTATAACTGTATGCATCTGGTGCTGAATTCCAATTAAACCTGCATTTCCATAACATCTTTATATCTCCACACTTTTACTTTGGACTGACCTCAATTCATTCCCCTAACCCTAACCCTGACCCCTGGAATCACACTTTCTCCAGAGGTTGCCTTTCACACATGAGCAAGCAGCAAAACAATCACTAATAAGATGTGTTCACAACAGCAACAAATCTGGCAGTGGATTTAGGTGAGAGGTGTGGCAGCCGACAGAGGCAGGAGGTAATGTATTATTCTCTGCTGCGGAGATCACATGCTTTTATTTACAGCACATCGACACCGGCGTCAATGTCTATTTCTTTTTTTCTTTGTGTTAGTCAAGTCCAACCGCCCCAGTCGCTCATGCTGGATGGCCTGTTATATCACATCAACTCTCACTGTGGACTTTACATTCGGGCTGCAGACAGAGAAAGTCTCTAGAGGCTCTCGAAAGTTCAGTGCATATATGAAAGAGTTTTGATCTCTTTCTTTTTCTTTGTCATTAAAAAAGCAGGAATCTGCTCTCTTGCTTTCCTAAACATACCTGTTGAACAGTACAGTTTGTATTTTTTTGTTGTGATCCACTATGAGACACACATTGGTGCTCCTTTCACAGGCATCCTGCCTGGAGTTATGTTTGTGAGTATTCATCGCAGCTTTAAGAAAACGATTGTTACCAGATTAAATTCAACATTAAGATGAATCAGTCCATTAAAAGCTAGACTCTGTCTAAAGCTGCAGGTGCTGCTAAGCTCACACAGTAATATACCAGGGAATAATATAATTAAGTTGTTTTTTTAAGTAGTTGGGCTGTTATTCCTCTCTGGAGGTTGGTGTTTCATTCGAAACAAAAGGGTCTATCCTCGTGGGACCAAAACAGTGAAAACTGTGTGGCAATACCCAATATATTATAAAATAACCTTTGTAGAAAGATTTGCCCCAAAAGCACCGAAGGGTCTGAGGGATACGAAAAACAACAACACAACTAAAAGGGCTATACTAACTGAACCTGGTGTAGGTAGATCATTAATTTTATTTAGGCATACGATTGCTTCTTTCTTCCTCCCTGTTTTTCAGGGATGGACTTTGTCAAGGGGCAGATGCTTCCATCAAGAGGTGGACTTCTTCTCTATGCCAAAGAATTTAACATGTAACATAATATAACCAATTTCTGGTTGAATTATTTCTGTGTAGGCCACCTGTAAAAAACATTTTGCATGTTTAATTTTGGTACTTTTACTTTTGTCAAGTTATTTTCATGTGGGGGCCTTCAACCTTTACAGGAGTATATTTCAGGTCAAATATTTGTACTTGTACTCTTTCAAGTACTTTATACAGCTTGGCTATACGCTGGGTCAAGGCTTCTCAAGTGTGTAGGTGAAATTGCAGGAGAGCTGAAACCAGCTAAACAAACACTGGCAATGTACATGAGGGAACCACTTGAAGGAACAGGGAAGACACACGTCATCAGCCCACATTTACTGTTATGTTTCACAAAATCAAAATTCCATCTGCATAGTGATGCTGTCACATTACAGGAAAATGAGATTCTTATTTGATTTGCCCTTTCATTAGAGAGATGTCAGCTGTATTCATTAAATGTTTAATTCATCATTGTTCCTTCATGTTTTGGGTTGGCTCAAGTGATGTTGCTCCTTAGCTGACCTCCATATCTCAGTAGGATTACAGCAGAGTAACTGCAGACTTTTTCCATCATTTATTAAGGTCTTTTGAAAGTATTTTTTTTTGTTTTTAAATATAAGATCATCTGAATAGACTTAACACACGTAGTATCGTAGGAGTTGTAGCATATAGCGAGATGGTGCAGTCTGGAGTCTTCCAGTCATAGGAGGTGGGTAATAGTCGTTTTATATTTTCATTGCCTCATAAATATTCCCTCCACAGTTCATGAATATCTTGCCATGTAATAGTCAGTAAAAGATCAATTAACATATCAGTCAGCATGCCCAGTGAGAATTTTGACCAGGCGTGCTGCTCAAGTGTGCGGGAGCGAAAAAAAAAAAAAAAAAAACCCTCTTCTGTTCTTCCAGTCATAATCTTTTCTTAATGATCTTGTCAAAATCTCTATTTGCTTTCTTGGGTTGAACTTTGAGCAGCTGTGTAAATTTGCATTTGAAATTATTGAATATATTCCCAAGTAGTTATAAATCTATAACAGAGGGCAAGTTGTATTAAGCTAAAGTGTGATCTACAGTATCTTTATCGGGCATGTAAGGCAGGCCAGATACACAGAAATTCGAAAACCAGATAATTGGGCAAAGGTAATTATGACAATACTACCACTAGTACTACTAACACTAATACATTTTATGGGCATCTTAAAGAGCACTCAGAGTCACTTTTCACTTCCTGTAGAAAATGACAAGGCCTATACATTATGTGTACCTTAAAAATGTCACATGAGTGAAACTGACTCTGAGTGGCAGTGCTATGATGGATAGATAATGTACTTCAGATTATGGAGGCAGTACTTAATTCTTAACTTTTCCTCAAATGTTACCACACTGCTTTTGAAGGAGATGCTTACTGGATTGATTGCTTGTGTGACAGCAGGGGGAAACAGCCAGATTAGTTAAGCCCTTACCGGAATCCAAATTTCTGCACCAATGAAGACATCACACCAAATCTGGAGTTCTCTCACATCGTATTCACTGGGCCAATGGTTTTACATAATGTAAAGTGTGGACAAAGACAGGATTGCAATAAAGATCAAGCTGCCGTGGTGGATGTTTCATAAGGTAGATGAGATCATACAAAAAAGGAGGTTCTCTTGCTCTTAGAGGATGCACTTATTGTGAAATCCCTGCGGGTTGAAAAACTTGCTTTTTGAAAGTTTTTCGCTTTTCACCTTATCCACAGTGTTTTACAAAAAGTCAGTAATTCTCTTTGATGCTGCAGACACAAAGGGCTTTCTCTCAAAGTTTCTCAGTGGTTTAGTCTCAACTCATGTTTTGACACTCTCGTGTAAGGATGAAGTCAACAATGACTGTTGCTGTGAGTGTCACGTGCCTCGACAAGGAAAACACCACAACCACCACCAACATCATCATCCTTCTGACCTTCACACAATTAAAAAAGAGACACAATAGCCTTGATTCTGATCATGTACATATTATCAAAGCCTGCAATCTACTTTGAGCGACATATCGGCGTGTCAACGTGCGGATTGTGGCTGATGCAAGCAGCCTGCAAGACATGCGTCTCTTGGCGTAGCTGAAAATGTACAAACAACTGCACTGTGCTTCAGTGTTTGTGTCCAAAGAAATGTTTTGTTTTGCAAGTCTTGGTGAAACCAATTTAAAAATGCCATCCAGTTTAGTCAGTTTATCGACGCAGCACTTCATACGAACCCTCTAGAGTTACGCATTTGCAATATGATTTCCATAAGTTACTTTCTACTTTTATCGCCAACAGAGTTTGGAAAGAGCAGTTATTTTGTTTGCATCTTTAGGGGAATAACTGTGCACAGAGATTTCCGATCACCAAGTACATCATTATGTTTCCTATGACACATGCGTAATGACTTTTACATTACAGTGGGAGAATATTCTGGTTTCATTTCAGGATCATGAATATTAATTCGCAAATTTTCGCGATCTTAAATTCACGCCTCATCACCACTCCTTCTATCAACCTGTATCAATCACACAGATTTAGTGATAAGGTCTCCATGTTGTAAATTTAATGACCTGAAATGTTGTGATGTGACTGACATAGTTAAAAACAGGAGGAGGTATTGCATAACATCTCTCTGATGATGAAAAAAAAAAAAAAAAAAAATTCTGCTTTCCGTCTGCATCAGCATCAACAGACACAACATTTACCATTCAGCCAAGCCATTGTTTTTTTTGACACTATATGCAGTTCACTGGGTCACACTAACATTGAATCCTTCAGGGTTCTGCTGCAGGCACAGTCAGAGGGCCTACAGCCTGAAAGAGGCATTACAGGACATGAGGGATTCTACTGATTCATTGTGTCAGAGTGACTGTTGAGCTGCTTTCAGGGAACCCAGACATTTCAAGCTGCTCACCTGCCAACAGCGGAAAGTGTTTATTCATTCATGTGTCCCTCCTCTTGAACCTTGTTCAGAGCTTTAGTTGAAATAACTTCATAATATACTTTGAACTCATCTTTACTATTGCTCTGATGGCAGCGACACTTGTTAACATCACAAGTTTGGTCCATTCCACTCCCTCTTGTTCTCACCGTAGACTAGGCACGGGAGGTGCTTTACTGCCTCCCGCCAATACAAAACAACAACTAGCATTTGGTCGTTGCAAACGGAATGAATGTTTGTGTTTATTTACATACAGAGTAGGGAGAGTGAGATGTGATCACGAGTGAGTGTTAACACTGTAGGTATGCACTGGACCTGTGATTTCACAATGCTTCCCCTGGTCTTAGACTCACTATATTAAAATAATAATACAAGTATGAATAATATTCCATCATTGGCAATATTTTTAAGTCACTGCAGAGCCATTGACATGTCCATAGTATTGGATGAATGGGGTGTTTCCACTCATTTCAGTTCCCAATGCAGGGGCAACACCAACATTTATTTATTTTGCTGACAGTTTCTCTCCTTTGTAACAGCTTGTCATAAAAGTTTTATACAAAGTTAAAAATGGCTAAAAAGGCTGATATAAGGAGAAAAAGTCAGGATACAAGAAATGTTATGCAAGTTACACTTTACTGAAACTGCTGAGCTTGTTTGTAAATTGTGTAAAGGAATACCCATTGTATTAATTATGTTACAGAAAAGGATTATCAGCTTAAAAACAACAGATGGCTCATTATTCACTGTGATAACAGTATCATGAAAAAGACAAAGTAAGATGTTTTATTTCCATCATGCAGAAGTCAATGGGGTTGAGATGGTGAGCCTGAAGGAACAGACATCTTGATGTAAACCCCTCAAAACTGCAGCCAGGCGCAGTCAGAATCTGTATGCCAAACACTCAGAGTCGGGGTTTGCCCATAGATGTGGCTTGAAAGCTTAACTCAGTCAAGACAGCAGCCTGAACATGCTGTCTAAATAAAGAATCGAAGAATTTCACAGATCACTGACCTGGCAACATTTAGCTTGCCAAACAAGCTCTGTCAAATGATGTATTATCATTACAAATACAAGTTAATGAAAACATGTTAGCACCATTTTGTCTGTGATGACAGACCACTTTTTATAGTCCACTTAACTGGTGCATGCATCATCAACACATATTTCTGTCATCGGAACATACATCGGAGGAAACTTTTAAAGTGGGTGTTGGTGGAATGTTTGGCAACTACATGATTGTGTTCATTTCTACATTAATTTCAGCTCTTTACTTCAGTTGTAAATCATAATTCTGCAAATTTGTTAGCTGTTCAATTTAAAAAAATGTTTTGATTTGACCCAAGATCATAGTTTATTATAACTTGACATCTGTACCTCAATAGTTGAATTATTGCCTGTTCTCTTTTGGAAGGAGACATCCTCTGCTGTTGCAGTGGGAAAGCTTGACCCAGTCCCACCCTGCAGGTAGGTTCATGGCTCCATCCCCAAGCCTCTCTCTAATCTCCCAGTAATACAGCTTGAGTCATGATAAAACAGCTCTGATGGAGGCAAATCCTGTTATCCAGTGGGGGGGCTGTGGTGGAGGGAGTGGCAGCCTTTGTTACAGGTGGTGGATGAGTTCAAAAAATAATCCCAAGCGTGGATTTTTGGAACAGCACAGGATCTGAGGTGAGACAGGCACCTTGTATCAGCACATGCCCATTTATAAGATTCTATTCTAGCTCTTTTTCCTTTTTTTTCCAATCACTCTCTTTTTGTCTCCCTCACATGGTCACATGTACAAGCCTAAAAGCCCAGCAGACCACAGATTCTGAGGCCAAGGAGGTTGTGTCCTAATGGAAATGCATTTCAACTATTGCAACACCATCTTCTTCAATATTGCCTTTTCATTGAGAAGAGGAATACAGCTTTTGTAGGGTTTGTTCCATCACTCTCATCTCTCTGAAGGACACATTAGCCCTTTATTTTTTAAGAGAAATGCTGGAACATTAATTCTGCTTTATCCCATTTCATGTCGGCCTCTCACATTCAGATCTTGTCAAAAGAGACATGAAAAGGCTTTATGCAATCCCTACTTTTTTGTGTAACTTGTTGTTTTTTTCTTTTAGACTGGGTATTATGAATGAGATACATTTGCAGTCACACATGCTGGGGTCCATTTTGCATAATGTAATTTAAATTACATGATCTGATTTTTTCACAATGAATAAAACAATGCAACACTAAAAATGATCTTATCTGTATCTAACAGCAAACAAGGATATTAAGGGACAACATTGATTAAAATATATTGGTTCACATTATTATACATCAATAGCAGTTATTTATATTGGGTTGTGGCTTTTTATGCATCCACGTTTATTGTTTAAATAAGTCTTATTGCAAAACACCGCTAACACCGTCCACGGCAAACAATTAGCCACTTTGCCAGCATCTAGCTCAACTGCTTCTGTTTGGTTGCGCTGAGTAGGGCAGTCAAACTCACAGAAATAGCCTCCAACACGTTTGTCCACAGAGTCCAGGTTGAACACTTTAACGAAAACTGGTGCAAAAGCTCTTAATTATCTTTCTCCGTCCTATAGGCACTCCTCCGCTCTCACTCCAGTAGCTCTCTTCTTCTCCACGCTTCTCTCGAGGTGCGTTCACACCTCCTCCATTGGAATTTTCGCTTCTCCTCACCGACAGAGTATTTGGCTCATTTACAGACTCAAAATAAAATACCAATACAAACTTAATCAATTTTACATGCATCCATACATACATATCAACACATACATTTTAATACCTGGACACACCTATGAATTAATGAACACATTAGTGATCTACCACCACAGACCCAGATTTTTCATGGAGCTATGTGTGCAAGAGGAGCTGGTCCATTAAAAATGTTGAGGAAAATAGTTAAAAAAAAAAAAAAAATCAGGTAACGTTCAACTCGAACACAAGGGACAAACAGGGTGGAAGTTTTTTTCCGTTGAAGGTCAGTGATTTATTCACCCTCTACAATACCAGAGCCAGCCCAGCTAGCTGCTAGCCCAGCGGCGTGTTAGCTTGGACGCTAGCTGTGACCTCTGTGAGCCGACGGAGCAGCGAGGACAGGCCGAGACTCCAGCGGAACCGGATAGGGTTACCACAGGGCGGACTGGGCTTGGACCGGCTGTCTCTCCCCGACACCGGCTGCGGCTCGCTGTTCGGGCTGGACACTTTCTCCATCTCTGAGGGCGCGACGGTGTGAACCCTGAGCAGCGCTGACCGGATTACAAGGCGCCATTTTGGGCTCGTCGGAGTAGCGACAACTTGGACCGAGACTGCTGGATTGTCCACGGGACATCAAGTGGTTAGTGGGAAGGTTGCCGGCTTTGTTTTTTTTTCTTTTCCTGGGCCCGTGTTTGTATGTTCTGCATGTTTCATGTGTAATATGTATCTGTTATATTTGTTTTGAAGTAAATGTTATGTTCGTTAAAGCAATACTGTTTATGTACTGTTTACTAAAGGACCCTCACACAGGTTAAACGTGAGTATTTAAAAGGACTCAGGTTAGCTACCCCAATTAACCTCAGTAAAGGGGCGCTACACATCCATACATACATATCAACACATACATTTTAATACCTGGACACACCTATGAATTAATGAACACATTAGTGATCTACCACCACAGACCCAGATTTTCATGGAGCTATGTGTGCAAGAGGAGTTGGTCCACTAAAAATGTTGAGGAAAATAGTCAGTGCCTGTAGCTGCATTTTCTTTGTCATTGTATACAGATTTCTTGACATGTAAATCACTTAGAACCAAGACACAAATAATGTTTTTGATGTTTAATGAGTCCTTCTAAAAGTTCAACATATACAGTATGTCAATGGACAGATAGAATGAGGCAAAGAAGGTAAAAGAAAACCAAACCAATGAGGTAAGGACACAAAGACACAACTATTCCTAATCCAGTCTGATTGCTGCTGGTTCTGTTTGTATAAATTCTGTAGCTAGAAGCCTTTTGATAGCCCCCGATTATCTATGGGCCCTGACATTCACTGACAGAAGCTGAAGGCAAACCAATTAGCCTTTGGCCTGCGGAAAGCGATGCTTGGGGTGATTTTATTGTGGTGTAGTTATCTGCAGTAGCAGTGAAACCCCCATTTACGGTGTCAAGAAGCTGTTTGGTTCTTTTGTAAAGCCTGACACTGCTGATGAGCTATGACTGCTGGAGAGTTACGGCCACAGACGCAGAGCATACAGGATGATTATATGCTTTGTCATTCACTTAGCCCCTCTGTCAGTTCCATGTGAGACAGAGCATGGAGTTGTTTCATTATTTTCTGAATCTCACATCGTTTGAAAGGAGGATGAACTGTGGTTGCGCTTCTCCACGGAAAGGAAGAGACAACGTTTTGAGACAGATTGGGATGAATCAGTGGGAAAATGGTTTATCACTAGAATCCAGTTGTGGCACAGAAATGAAAAGCAGCTTACATCAAAGATAATTGTTTGAACAATTTGGGACTTTCTTTTTTTAAACATTAATCCCATATATCATATATTGCTGCGTGACATGTTTGTAAGCATCCGGTGTGATGGAGTGAGCTTAGAATAAAAATGTATCACCTATTCAATAATCCTTGTGAGGAGGACAAATGAAATGTTAATCCCTTCACTATGAGAGATGGTGACAATAACAGGAGGGCAGGGATCTGGTTAAAAAGCTGGAGGACCGTGAGATTTTCTATTTCCTGATGCAGGACTCAGTGCTGAGGTAATAATGACCTCAGGTGATTGAGCTGTTCCTGTGTTTTCTATCCCCAAGTTCATCGGCACCATCACAAGTATTGTGTTATTAGCTCCCTCTTTTGACTCTGCATCTGCCGAGGATCTCAGAGATTAGTCTTGGATCGGTGCACAATCATGCTCCCTTCTGTGGCCAATTTGTATTCACTCGACAGCAGTCTTACAGTCTTACAACTAACGGCACAGAAGAAACAATTAGGGCCATAAAATCTGATAGCTTGGGGCTCTGCAGACCAACTCTACCATTACTGAGTTATTAGATGGTGAAGGGAGGGGTGGTGTGGCGGGAGTCGGCGGGTTGTAAATGTAGGCATGGACTCAGGCAGAGGAGACAGAGACACAGGTTGAAAAAAAAAAGGCCATAGTGAGTTTAGAGAGTTTCAAAAAAGAGCAGAGAATAACATGTAAGCAAAGGTGAAGGGAAATGAAACTAACAGAGAAGAAGTAGTGAAGGGAAATGGGGGTTTGTCTAACTGTGGGATGTACTGGGAATATGAGGCAGGTTGAGATGAGGATAACATGAGGGATCAAGGGATGAGCTAAGTCAGGCAGCACACAAGTGACTGCAGACAAAGAACAGCTGTTGAGAAACTTGTTTCACATTAAACCTCAACAGGAAAGACAATGAGAGGAGATGAAGGTGGAGAGGGGAGAGAAAGAGAGGAGAAATTGTTTTGGGACTCCGCTGTGTTTATTCTGTTATTCTTGCTTCAAGTGAATTAAAGATGCATTGTCGATTGTTGAGGGTCTGTGTTCCTGGTTATTCAGCATCCTGTTGTGCAAAGCAGCTTTTCTTTTCCAAAACAGTCAAAAACAAATTAAAATACATTTCACTGTTCTCCAACCTGGGCCCTTTGTTTCTGCGTGTGGTGCTTTAGAATAAGGACAGCATATTGCTGTAGACTGCATGGGAACCACTACAACAGTTTGCAGTGTCTATTTAAAGTGTCTCACATCAATATCAAATTCATTTCAAACTCTCAGTAAAGACACAGTGTGAACTGGAGCCATATCTCAATTAATATAAAGCTCAGTAGATGTTTCATGGACTGTCATGGTTGCCCATTAAGGTTCCATGGCTCCACGGCAATCGTGTCACAGATACCACTGGAAACAATCGGACCAATAACTTGTCTTCATGCGCTTAATTGAAACACCTACATCTGTAAGCATAGAGCCCAGGTTCATTCATTCATCTTCAACCACTTGTCCATTACCGGGCTGGAGGCAAGGGGCAGCTGGGGTACTCCCTGGAGAAGTTGCCAATTCATCGCTTTCACCCCTACAGGCATTTTATACTGATCAGTTAAGCTGACATGCATGTCTTTGGACTGTGCGTAGATACCAGAGGACCCGGAGAACTCTAAACACAGAATGACCCTGTGAGAGAGCAGTGCTAACCACTGCAAGTGCTGCAGAGCCAAGGTTGACAGATTTAATTCCTGTTTACAGAATTAAAATATTATGATATTAAGGGTTGTCTGCAACTAAAATTTTATGATTACAAATTCACCAATAATGGATCATTTAGTTTTTCCTTGCTGGCTCTGACTGGCATTTACTCCAAAGTAACAGTGGGCACAGCTCAGGGTTATTGTGGAATAAAGACCAATCCACCAGGCCAAAATGTCAGACTGAGGGAAGATTTATTGGTAATGAAGATGAAACCAGTCCCCTATATTTAATGAAATTTAAATTGAACTCAAGTCCCAGACAGAACAGAAGGGCCTACTAACAATAGAAGATGAATAAAAGGCAGATATGATGCCAACATTGTCAGGAAACCTGCTTTGCTGCTTTGTTTGTTTCCTTTTTTGGAAACAAACAAAGCAGCACAACATAAACGATAAAAACTCCCCATTACTACGTTTGCATGTGTTATTCAAATAATCAGCCATAACTCATTCAGCACTTAAAGTAACAGATTGCGCTGGAATAATGATTAGCTCAAATTTATGATGATGCTGGCAGGCTGAAGCTTTAGTCAATTTTCATTTTCCCTGAACTGCAGGTAATGCATAGACTCATTTATGCTGAAAGATGAGATCTTATTCCCTTTCAGCTCGTCAATCATGTAAAACCCATTTAAAAAAAACAAAAAACTTCCATATCGTGTAACTGCAGTAGCGAGCGACGATCAGGTTTAGGCTCCCTCGTCTCTGAATGGAGTGCTTCCATAACAGCCATTACCCTGTTGTTCACTCTTCCATGTGACACTTTGCAGCCTTAATTACAATCCACCGTCTGTTTGTTGGAGAAATCCAGACCCCCAAAACCAGTTAAGTGTTTCGGGTACAAATTGTGATTACTTGATAATAGACAGTGTTAAGCACGCTCCATTAAACATTCTCCATTAGCATAAACAGGAGTTTGGGTGACCATAAATCGCAATCCTTTTTGCCGAGCTGCTCAATGTAATGGAGAACCTCTTTGATGCGTATAATCCACTTCCACCTAAGCATTCAAATGAAAATGAAAAGCAAGGAGTGTACCCTGGATTGTTTGTGAAGACCCTGAATGATTACTGAAAGTTGTGCACTTTGGAAAAACTTTATTTCAATTGACATGCACATTGTGTTTTCTATTTGTTTTTTCTTTTTGTTTGTGTACATACTGTGGTTCTGTGAACAGAAAGCAAATCCCAGGCCCGCTCGAGCAGAATACAACTCTGCAGTATATAACACCCTTTGCAGTTTGCACCATGCAAAACAATAAAAGAATATGCAACACCATCGGCCTGATGCAGTCCATACTTACACTGGAGGCACCTTAAAGCTGAGCTGAAAGAAACAACATTGTCAAAGCTGTGATTATATTATTCTTACTTATTCTGGAGAACGTGTTGAATGTGGTGGACTATTGATGATGATTTATGTCCATTTTTTCCATGGGATTCTTGCAGAATACTTACATAACCATACATAAACGCCATCAAATTTAATTAAATTATTAAGAATATGTGAGAATACCAATCCTGCATTTGGTCCTGTTTTGTAAATTATCAGACAAAGTGCCAGGAATACATGCAGTGGGAGTTGAGTTATATTATCTAGTAGGAGCACTAAACATTTTTCAAGTACACCTCTCCTGGTTCCTGTAGCTCTGCTCCATGGTCATACAGCTCTCATCGTCCTCTGGGGCAATCCAGAGTAAAGCTTTGTGCGGCTCATTTTAATAGAACTGGTTTCCCCTATAATTCACCGTCCCCTTATGTCCTGCACGCAAGCACAGTCAGAACAACACTCAACTGCAAGTGAATGCAATTCCTTGGTATAGTTTTCACAGTATTTGATGTTCTTGAGTTAATTTTGTCTAAAGTGGTTCACACTCAACCCAGTTTATAAGAACGAGATTGTACAGTTTGGGTTGTAAACAACCAGCCGTGGATGTAAACGCCTCTTTGGGAAATGGAATATGCTGCAGCAAAGGAATAGATGGATTTTGAATGTATTTATGGAGGCAGCAACAGCAGTTTTTTTTTCAAATAAATAGAAACGGAACACAGTGTTTCTCAATTTTTGGTGCACTTGTGTATTTAGGAGTCTAGTTCTGTTCACCAATTGGGAGGGCGTTAGTATCTGGTCGACACTCTCCGTCTGTCTCACTCCCCTCAGTTCATCTGGGTCTGACCACATCTGCCTTTTAATGGCCTGTTCTTCAATCCCTGCAGTGGAATTCAACAGCTCATTAAAGCCTTCGGCAAAACCTGAATCATTTAGGGAAGAACAGGCAATTAAAGGGAGTTTGGCACTGAGTTCCTGTTGGCTGATTTATTGATTGGCCAACTGTGGCTGGGTATTTGTCTGTCTCACATCCGTCCTCTTTCCAGAGGAGTATTTACATGCGATGTCTCTCCCTATTTATGTCGATAGTCAGGTCACCTGGTTGTTAAATGTTATTATAGCATTTACATTGAGCACAGGAAGACAAGACACGTCTTGCATTGCATGGCATAGGTTTGCAGGACTATGCACAGTGACATCCTCATTCCCTTTTCAGAGGAACCTTCAACACAAACTCACTTCTTAAAAAAGCCAGGAGTTTCTACAAACATTTCATGATCGAGCGTCTCGTATCATGTATAATGACAATAAAGACTCTTGAATCTTGAAGGGGTTTTTCAAAAAAGTGTATATAGGATTTGGTTTTAAATCATTCTCTCTCATTCACTGTGGCTTATTTCCATCAACATTCAGTCTAATACAGAGCCAGTGCTTTGGTTTTGGTGTCAACCAAAAAAGCGTGAGTTTCAGGGAGAGAAGCAGCCATGTGCTGAGTGCAAAGAATTCTTTTCCTTGTGGGTGTTTTCTGTGCCTCTGAGTAAAAGGCTCTGTCTTTAATTTGAGCTGCACTCTGGCAAAGATGATTAATGGAATTCCTATGCACTTGGATCGTTTCTCACAGGTGATTTAAAGGTATAATAATCCTTTACGATATTGCTCTGTGGTTTCCAGGCCATTAAAATAACACCAAATGTGTCAGAGGAACACAAACAGTTCATTTAGAATGGATTGCTGGCCCAGCACAAGACTGGGACCTAGACACTGGGGAGCTTTTGCTAAGGTGTCACTTCTCTGGCTGTTTGCGGGGAAGAAAAATGGAAAACATTTAGCCCATGCCTCAAATTCCCTAAAATAATCTGCACACTTGCAGATAAAGCAATACTCACAGCCACTAACTCTTGAGCAGGAGCCATATCTATGCACTAGGCATTTTATTCGATTTACAAGCAACATATCTCTCCCTAATATTTTTCCATGTTTTCAATTTTACATCATGAAAATATATATTATGCATTAACCTATTGTTAATAAGATGAAGAGTATTTAGATATTTATGGATTCTTTGAGAAAATAAAAAAAATATATATTTTCCTCTACATCTGTTCCTGTTTTATGTTTACCTCTCTATAGGAAACAGAATCCTAATCCTTTAGTAGACTAGCTTGGCAACACTTCATAGTGCTCTCATTTTGCTCCATGCATGAGCCACACAAACTAGTATCCTCTGATGTTGTCAGTTGCAATGGAATCTCTCCATTGCCATGCATTGTAGCAATGCTGCTATAACACTTTTGTGTTTATTGCCACCAGATCAATTAACTGGTTTAACAAAGGTAAACATTATCATTCAACACTTAGATACAGAAGTGTGAAATATTTCTCTCTGTGGTGCAGTTACTTCAATTTTCCTTCAATCAATGCTTGCTTAATCCTGAAACAAAATGTATATTTGAGCAATTATAATGAGGTTCAGTTATGTTGATCTCTGCCTGACCATTGCTCTATAATACTGTGTGGGAAAACTGCCCACACAGCAAAGTAGGTGAAATCCCTCTGCAAATCAGAGGTGTAGAGGGGAGAAGCTACAGGTTATGTACTTCTGACTGTCCGGCACTTAAAACACTAGACACAGCTCTCAGAGAGCAGGTAGAGACAAGGGGCTCAGCCAAAACCAAGACGCTCAGCTAAGCCTTTCTCAGCTAGGAAATCCTACTTGTTAAGACACGCACACGCACTCACACACACTTGTTGTTGGAGGTTACAAAAACTTACCCCATATTATCCTTATTTACCAAATTGTGACCCATACTCATACTTTTACGTCACCTTAATATCAATCATTGACCCCAAAACCACCTTTTTTGCAAAGTGTGGACACAGCCTTTGTCCCCAATTGTCCCCCTAATAACCAATCTTCTGGATGCGATTTGTCCCTAAATTGGCCTATGACAGTTACACACAGCTACAAACACAGTTCTTTTTAAAATTTATTCTACAGTAATTATAAGCAGGATGGTTGTATTGGATGGTTGATGGTTGTATTATGCAGGGCCAACTGTAATTAAAATAGTCAGGGGCCTGTAAAATAGTTTTTAATGTGCAGTTTTGAAATGTCCCACTGTGACAATTTGTAACTCAACTATTACTATTGGATGCACAAATAGATTTCCAGTCTCTCCGTCTTGGGAAACTAATTAATATTCTGAAAGTAGCATTGTTATTAGCGTAGCGTTATTGCAGTAATATAATAATAAATTGATATTTTAGGAAGCTGAAGAAGATGGCTTTCCACCCTATTCCTGTTGCCATGGAATAATTCACGTCTAAAAATTAATGCTATATCCTGTAGGTTTACAAAATAAATGCAATGCAGACACTTAATTGATTATCCAGTACTAACCCCCACGGGCACATGTGTTCACTTGTTGATTGACAGATGTCAATAACAATGGATAACTGCAAAGGGGAATTGGGCTCACTGAAGCTCAAGTTAAATTAAACTGTCTTCTGACTAGATTTATAGAAACTGTACAGCCCCCTCCCCAGAAGTGGTGAACCTCTGCTTTTAATGAACAGCCCCACAAAGAGGGTGTGTGGCATGTCCTGAAGCTTCTGGTGACCCAGACTCTGGGGAAATAGGAGGAACCATCTGCAAAATTAAAGCCCACATAACCTCCTCTTTCTCAGTGGAGTACTTTTCCAGGCCCATCATATTATCAATTATATCTCTGGACTACATCCATCCTAGGATTGTGGGGAAGTCATGTAGAATTTACATTTGGTTCGCTTGATATTTTTCAGTGCATGATTTCCAGTCTCTCCTTCAGCTGTCTGTTAAAGAAACAGAAGGTTACAAAGATGCCAGATGTTTAAAACGTCTCTTGTGTCTGCCTGTGTCTGCCTGTGTGTGTGTGTGTGTGTGTGTGTGTGCTTTTGTCAATTGAAAGCCTGATTCCAAAACTTGCAATGCAAGCAAGCAGGTCCAAAGTGAACAGAATATCAATAACCCACCTCTTAAAGAAGTAATGGCTACCTCTGGTCGTGCTGAAGGTGACATTGTTTTCGTAATGGCTGTCACAAGGACCAATGTTGAAACTTGAATTGATTTGCAGTTATGTTTTCTCCCTCTTGCGCTTAAAACCCATGCATCAGTTATTGCTGTATATGCTGATGCCAAGGTCATTTTGAACATAAGAATGATAGAGTCTGACATTAGCCCCATTGCTTCTGAATGGGCAGATGCTTTGCTTCGGAAAGTAGGTTGCCAAGTGTCCGCTTTGATAACCCATCGGCGCTGGCTGAGAGGAGTTGGCAGGCTTGGGAAGGGAAACTCCCTGTGCATTTACTCACTGCAGATAGACTCTGCTGCATTACCATTTAGAGCACAATGAGCAACACCGTCGGGCTATATTTCACGCAGGGACATACAAACACACATTTATCCTTAATGCAGCTATTTGGAGAACACGGAACACATGTTGATGTGGACATGCTATTTTGCTTTAGCATTGGCTGTGATAACAAATGGTTAGGGATTTCGGTTAAGCTCACTGAGGCGTGCCGATTGTAAATTAATGGGCTGCTTTTCACAATGACCCTTCTCTGTTCCAGTAATCCTCTCAAAGCATTTTACAATGTTACAAGGGACACAGAAAAAAAAGTTTTACCTGGGATTATAGCCAATTGTGAATTTTCATTATCTTCGGTTCTTGATAGCCCACTTGCTAATCCACAGTAATTTGATTCCATCTGCCACTTCCAGTAAAATTAAAAAAGATTATTGCCTTTACTCACTTTCTTGAAAAGAGGTGCTTAAAAAAATCACCTCAACTGCATTTATATCATGAGCAATTTAGACATCTTGTGTTTCCTTTACTTTTGGTCACATGTGAAATGTGCTTGCACGAGACTTTGGCACAACACATGCCCTCATGTCATAAATCTGATGGAAGAGTCCCTCTCCATTACTTGGTGAAGTAGGCCCTGTTAGTGATGGACACTATATTTGGGAACAGTTTACTTGAGGTGTTTTTTCTATGCCTAAACACATAGAGGATCTGAAGAATGAGACAAAAACTAATATTTGAAGATTGCTCCACACAGTACATATAAAGTATAAATTATTCTGTATTAAGTGCTGTTTATCCATGTTATCATCTGTTTAAAACAAACAGCCGCTTCTGCCTCGCTCTGCCCTAATCATGAGTCAAGGGTCTGAAGATTCCAGGTGCCACCCACATGGACAGGACAAATTGACGTAGAAATAAATGAGTGCTCACTCTGCAGTTACCTTTGGGGTTGGAAGTGTCTCACAGCACAAAACTTTTTCTGGACAATACATGCGTTGACACTTGAGAGAATTGGCTATTGTGCTTCTCAAGCTGTTACCATGGAGGTCCACCTTCCTGACATCAGTTGTGATAGTGGATGTGTTATTACTCATATGCACAGATGTGTTTGGAAACCATACTTGCTCATGAAGTGCCTTCAACAGCCCTTTTCTCAGAAGAGTTAAGAAGTTGCAACAATAAGAAGGCAAAAAACAAGTGTACTCCACAACAGATGGCGCAGGGGCAGGAAGCTTGAACTGATGCATCATGGGCTAACACTGAGCAGTTGGAAAACTTTTGCTTTGACAATGTGATGGAAAGAAAAATGTGCATTCTGATATACTTGTAGCCACGGGAGTTTTGTTAGTTTTGCTGACATAGCGCTGCAGTTGTAAACATCACATGAACGTTCTTGTTTGTCCCATGTCTGTGTGGGCTTGCAGGGCTGGGTACTCCAGCCAGTAAACAGTTAGGTGTAGCTAGGTGTTAAAGAATAGTAATAGAATAGTTTGTCTTTGCATGTTGGTCCTGCAATACTACGGCGACCGCTTCAAGTTATTCCCTGCTTCTCACTCAATATCAGCAGGATTTAGTTCCAGCCAGCCTGTAAACCTCAAAGGAGAAGCAGCATAGATAATGAATGGAGCTGTTGGTGTGGTGATTTCAGGTCTTGTGGTTATGTCCCTTAAAGAAAGGATCTTTCCCTGCAAGGCTACAAGGTGAATGCCCAACGTGACTGGAGTTGTTGGAAGCTGAAAGCCATGAGGACTGGAGAATACCAATTGCTGACGGTTAATAATGGACATTAGTTATCCCTTCAACATTATTCCAACCCAAACCTTTTAAAAGCAGCATGTCTGGGCAGTTGTGTAGTCTCGTGCACCACGGGCTGTGACATTGAGATACAGATCTTTTATTGTGTCAAATTAATTAGCTGGGCCTGCTCCATTCCACTTGACCCTTACTATGTGTGTGTGTGTGTGTGTGTGGGAGGCAAAACCTTATTTTGCGTTGAGGCTCTTATCGTTTGTGTTCCCTCAGTTTGTTTGCAGTATTCTCAGTTTGATCACATCATTTTGCTCTGAATGTTCAGTTCTCAACCGGTTATTTCAACACATACTGTATTTATTGCACAGCCCATTCTAGACCCTAATTCAGACCAATGAATTTTCCTTTACAAAGCATTCAAATGATGTCCAGATCCATATGTACACTAACATTCAACAAATGGCATGTCCATGTGCATGTTGAGGTCTTTTTTTTAATGTTCTGCAAAGAACTATCATTGATTAAGATCATATTCCTGTCTATAACAACTAAGATGTGGTTGCAAATAGATCATCTCTACAACTTGTACTTGCTGTTGGAGTTGAGTCATTCTGCTAAAATATCTGGTGCTGTGCATAATAACTGGAGGAAGAAGTCAATTTTAAGTTGAATTTGGACAGTAAGACTATCTCCTCTTCATTTATTATATATCAATAACAGCACAGAATAGACCTCCATGAGGACTGTCAACTGTACAACTCAGTTATTTAATCCCCCCCACCAAAAAAGTTGTCAAACGTCAGAAAATGGCATCTCCTTCTTCTAAAGCCTGAACAATAGACCAGCTTCAACTTTCAACCGGTCTGTCATGCCCCACCTATATCCAGTTAATCCTTTGTGTGGCTCGTAAGCAATAATAATCAAGGTTATAGCGGAGGGGAATGAAAACAGCGACATGAATGAGGTGGAGGTTGTCTTTTATTTACTGCAAAGACCTGAGCACTCTCAATAAGGTTCAGGGAAGACCAGCATTATGAGAAAAGCTCAATAACCGAGGCAGGCCAGTGTCACTTGGATTTACTGGGGGCAAAGCCAATCATAACCAATTTCATCATATGTGGTTGTGAACACCTGCATTCGTGTGTGACAGAGAAAGGTGAGCATGAGGTGACAAGCGATCAAGCCAAGTAACGCAGAGCACTTTTACTGCATGTCTGCTGTGGCCACTGGGATTTTACCTCTGGACTCATCGGCAAATAGAGGCTGAAGAAGATGCACAGTGTATCACCAACAATCTTTCCTTCACTAATAGGAAATACATTTCAATTGAGCCATTATTTCCCAAAACAGTTTGAACTTTTCACAAAATACACTTGATGGAATGTACTACAAAGCCTTTGGTTACACACAAAAATAAATAATCGGGATAACAGCTGGATATACCCAATGATGGAATAGTTCATGGATTGGTGTGTGTGTGAAACCAGCTTCATCCACTTACACAAGAGCTCCTGGTTTGTTCCCAAGCAAAACTGAGCCTTAGCAACAGATGAGACTGCACCCACCCTGCCCACTGAGGAGTGAGCACACACCTACAGCCAAAACTGTCAGGATGGTAAACACTTTATGGGTGTTTCCACTGCTCACAGTGTTTAAGTCATTTCATCTTTTTTTTTTTTTTTTTTTTTAATTTTCCCTCTGATTTCCATTTTGTTTCCTTCCTCATGGGATGCCAACACATTTCCGCCCAAGCAATCTGGCATGGCTGTTAATTTCTGGTTTGTCCCGGAACAAGAGAATATCAAAGTGCCTTTGTCACCAGGGTGTCTACGCTGGGGAAACCACCTCACAGAGAGAAACCAATCCTGTGATGCTTAAGGAACTGAAGATTTTTAATGGAGAGGTAATTGACATTATTCAAAATGTCTTCTTTTTCAACGCGTGACTGATAAGACATGACTTTCACTCACACCTTGCATGTTGACCCGTACTGGTGGAAAGCTACGGGATATTTCTCAGACAAACAAAAATAATGAATACACATACAAGCCTTGGTTCACTGGAGCAGTTTGGCTGTTATATTACATCTCCCTCTGATCTGGTTCAAATAAATAAATAAATGTCACCTCCCTCCCACGGGCCAGACTGCAAACAAAAATCACAAATGCTGCTCACAACAACAAACAGCTGACATGTCTGAGAGACCAAAGAAGCCTTTACAAATTATTCATGCTCTCTGTTTTAAATCATCATCAGTCATTGTTGAAGTGATTATTAAGCAGCGGTGGATGGTAGAGAGGGATGAAGGCAGGAAACATAAAGAGAGATTTCACACGAGAAGGGGAAAAAAGAGAAAAAGAAGACAGAGTTCAGTGGAAGCATGTGGGCTGATAATGAATGTAATCTGCATTTAGATGAAATCTGGCTATGTGGTCATCCCTGATGTGGCTCTAGGGATGTTTGGAGAGACACTCCAAAGCACACAACACACCATGACACACAACAATGTCTAATGATGAAAGTCTGTTTAAATCATTAACAATGATAAATGTTCTTGACTTTCATGGCTTCATCTGTATGATTAGAAACAAAATGTGAGATTTTGAGAACAACTAGTTGTAATTTATTTTAAACCATATACTAAAGCATGAAAGCACATTGCTCTGCATTCCTCATTTGAACTCAGGTGAGGGGCTGATCATCTGATATTTCCTCTCTAACATATAACACACAACATAAATACAAACACACAAATTTAGAAAGTTATGTTCAAGTGAAATTCAGACTTTTTTTTCCTTATAAAATCTTGATTTGAAATGACTTATTTCGTACTTTTGTCTGAGAACATTTTTACACAAGTGATTTGACTTCTACTTGAGTTAAATGTCTCTGAAGCAACAGTATTGCAGTGCAATTGCATTCGTTTGCGTTTCAGCCCTGAGAGAGAGACAAAGGGAACATGTCACCTGAATCTACAAACCTGAGGGAACGGCTGACGATAATAAAAATAGTCTCTTATGAGTTTTTATCTATTAACATTCTAATCATTTCATTCAAAGACAGATTTAAGGAAAACCCTGCGATTTTTTTTCTTCCTTTACTAATTCAAATATTTAGAGATAATTTATGTATATATTAAATTTACATAGAACGCCATGCATATCACTAGATTTACTTTTTGAAAAAAATGCAGAAGTCTATCTAGCGTCAGAGAACTTTATTCATCAAATTCCTACAGCACTTTAAACATTTGTCATCCCTCAAGAGTGAGAAATGAGTGACAGAACTGAGTGACAGCCTGAAATTTTGGATGTGGAAACTGTCTCTGGATCAGTGAGAAAAGGTCAGAACAATTTCTTCAGTTTGAGAAACTTGATATTCAGGAAGTTAACAGCCAGTCAACGTTATAAAATAAAAATAAAATAAAACAAGTATCATTTAATAGTCAGCAATGTTTACTGCAGTTCGCACTCTTCAGATTTATGAGGATGTGAATTCAAAGTCAACAACCTCAGCGGGTAACTGGTGTAATTTTACTTTAAAAAACAATTCAAACAGTGCAGCAGTAATTCTGGTTCTTGTATATAGAACAATATGTGTTCTATTAGTTATTGTGAATGGCTGTCTACTTAGCTATTTAACAATTGAATAATTTGACCACTTATGATAAATACTGACTTAGTCAAAAGACAGTTTTATTTCCCGCACTTCCAATCATTATGATACACACTCCAATTTGTTGAAATCATAATGACCACGCTTCTGTTTGTGCTAATAATTCAAAAATTTAAAAAAAAAACGATGGAGACATTCTATTTCTGTGTTCAAGGAAGCGTGCATTTTTCTAACTGACAAGTTGGATTGACTTGACGGGCACTTCTGGCGTACACTACAGTCAAGCTGCTCCCACAACAGCTCAATGGGGTTGAGATCTGGTGACTCGCTGGCCACGCCATTACACACAAAACTAAAAGACTCTACAAGACTCTAATGAACTTGTCTTCTTGCTCAGTTGTGCACCAGGGCCTCCCACTTCTCTTTCTGCTTGGGACAGAGCCCGTTTGTGCTGTTCTCTGAAGGGAGTAGTACACACCGTTCAAGGAAATCTTCAGTGTCCTAGCTATTTCCCACATTTCCCACCAATTGACTGTCGAGTTTCACATGAAAGTTCTGTTTTTCTGGCCATTTTGAGATCGAACCACAAATGTGATGCTCCAGATCCTCAATTCGCTCAAGGGAATGCCAGTCTTATAGAAAAAAACATAGTTGCACAAGGGTATTCAATGGTTTTCTAACCATCCATTGGCCTTCTAACGTGATGAGCAAACACAATGTACCACTCGAACACTGGAGCGATGGTTGCTGGAAATGGGCCTCTATACACCAATGTAGATATTCCATTAAAAACAGTCATTTGCAGCTAAAATAGTTATTTACATCCGCACTAACAATGTATAGAGTGTATGTCTGATTAATGTCTTCATTGAAAAAACATACAGAAATGTGTTTTTCTGTCATTCCTACACTGTTGTCATGGTCTACGCAGGTTTTTTCATGTTACCCTGCATTCACTGTCCCGTCAGCATCCCTACTGAAATCTTTTCTTCCTGCTCCTCACCCTAACTCTGTAAAAACAGACTTTCTACCTCAGAGACTCCTGCTGTCTCCACCTGTAATCTGTTTTCCTTATGTACAGTCACAATCCGTCTCTCCCTCTTTGCTTCCCACTTTCTCACACTGTCATCCTGCTCCACTCCGTTCCTCTAACGGTGTAGTTGTCAATCAGAGAGAAGAGTGGGCCAGACACAGCTGTCCTCAGAGGGTCACACAGAGAGGTCACGGCCAGTAGGGACTGTTGACAGATTTGCGCTTGTTATCCAGAGCTGGTACTGGGGACAAATTAGATCCCTTCAGTGGGGGAAGTTGCTCCAGCGCTCCAGGTGTGGCTGTGTAGACAGTGTGGGCGGCCATGAAAATCTACAACCCTGTACTGCCAGACAGATTGATGATAGACAATGCAAGGAAACAAGTAATCCTTCCCAAATTTCCACAAATATTTTACAAATACACAGTATGAGTTGTAAATATGTTAATGTTCTCCAATGAAACTATATTTAAAGTCACTAGCTGCAGATGTTTTGGATTGATATTTTAATATAATCAATTTATTCTTGGGTCGTGCCCCAGCCATCCACAGAAATCGTGTGAGAAGTTTTTGTGTAATTGTGTTGACAATTAACATATGCATATGAAAACAGGATCTACTTGGTGAAGATGATTAGGTCGAACAAGAAGTAATTCTACTGGTGCCATCAAAGGTTATTACTATACCATTGGTTATTGATTAATTATCATTATTTATCACTCACAGGAAACATTTGGAATGTGCATCTATACCAGTTATTGATATAGTCTAATAAAAGGTAGAGGCAGCTTGAGATTTCACTTAAATAAATTTCGACTTGAAACCATTTTCCACAATCAATGTTTTAATTGACACAGTTTTCATTTTAGGTTACAAAATGAAAACAATACAAAAAACTGTCAGTGCCTTACACAAGCACCATCACCTCGTTCTATGTTAATTTGTCTCTCGATTCATTTAAGACTGGACAGGCTGACACTTTATATGAGAGATGCTCGATGAGTCACGATACATTCAGAGCGGCTTAGTTGGACCAGGACTGGCATCGATTGAGTTGTGACTTAAATGAGAAAAGCTGAGAGTGATCTGTGTGTGTTGCTGCCCATCAGCGTTGTTCAGATGTCATATTGTGAAGACCTGGCCTGCCCCCCCCCCAGCTGAAAACGTTTCTCTTCCCAGCACCATCCACTAGGTATGAAATGACTCCTTTGAGTCAAAGAACACAGGACAGAGGGAGCAATGGGTGCACCATTAAGAAATAGCCCCCAAACTACATCTGACAATAGCCAAGATTGCACTTGAACCCAATTCATTGAGGCAAAATGGCCACTTGAGGAGGTATAGTGGAGAATTGTTGTCCCTGGATTGAGACAGAGGAATACAGAGTACAAGTTGTCTTTTTTTATTTCCATATGTCACTGCTGCTAACTGTTACACAAAATGACCCCGGCTTCCGAAGGAAGAAGATGCTCATGCAAAACAATGAGAGGCACATAAATGCACTAACACAAACAAGCAGAGGTCTGCAGACTTGTGTGCACAGACACCCACCAACCTACTTTAGAAGCAACGTATACTTAATCGCATGTTTACTTCCTGAGATGCAGTGGCCCCCGCTGGCAGTTAAGCAAAACCCAGCCAGACTCAGCAGTTCTCCAATAAACATTGCTACCAGCTTTCCACGCCCACGTCAAGTTGCTCACTAACTTAAGTGGGAGATGTTACGTTAAATACATCTTGTCTCCAGATACTGAATGCCAGATGTGACCCTGAGAGCTGCATCTGATCATACATGCCTGCAGTTTACATCATGAAACTTGTTTTACCACAGTTGAATTAATCCCAGACTCTGATTCACAGATTTAGTTTAATGTGGGCTAAAACACAACAATTGTGACAGAGTAAGTTTGTCAAAAGTTTAACTGAAGTGAAAGCATGTAATCCATCATTATGGCTGCTGAGTCTCTTTTTACCCTGTGTATAACCGTTTCCAAATCAATTTCTAAGCAATCTTATGGACTAAATACCTAGAACATACCGGTTTATTAGTAGAAAGTTGTTGTTGACCAACCAAATTATGAACATTCCAGTTGCATCTGTAAAGCCACAGTAGTAGCATCGCTCACATTTAAACATTCACTCCTAAAAGTTGAGCAGGTTTGTGGGCATATGTGTTTGACTGTCTCCGTTGCTCCAGCTGCATATTCTCATGCATTCACTAGCACGTAAATAGCTGCCACGACACGAGTGTCCCTGCTTTCTTTTTCTTGTGAGAGAGCATTCCATTTCATTTCACAGGCTCTGAGGCATAACAAAGACCACTGGAGCTGGTGGTATTGGCAATCACACAAATCTGCCTTCACCTCAATATTTAATGAGCTGAGCAAATTAGCCATACAAAGCAATCTATCGAGCTTTTCCTCTCCACTTTGCTGATACACACGCAGAGAAAAGCACCTCACCGAAAGCTTATTACAGCTGAGCCAACATCTAGACTGGTGAGAAGTACATTGCACACATGTGATTTAAAAGGCCGTTGTTTACGTGCATACAAGATGAGACGCACAAAACGGCTGCACCGAACACAAATTGCATTGCACAACAGGCCTATGTTGCAACGTCCTATCATCTCATGTCAATGTGCGTCAACACACTACCACAGGAGGTCAGAACACTGAATTCATAACACTGCTGTTTTCAGGATAATGATGACAGCTGCTTTCACTCAATCAAATTGCACAAAGCCTGATCAGTGATCCATGTGTGAGCTCTGTGTGTTGATTGTTGTTAATTAAAATGTAGCCTTAGCCTTGACAAGCCTCTGAGTCAGAGTGTAAATTAATTAGCTTGTTAAAAACCTAGTTAAGGAAACATTTAATGGCGCTACACACAGTGAGAGGGAATGGGATCGTGTTGTGTTTCAAGGTTTATTAAGCAAGTGGTTGCTATCCTGTTTCTGAAGTGAAGTCATATTTTAATGTCCAGTGTGTAAGACTTAGGTGACAGGGATTTTTGGCAGAAATATAAAATAATCGCAGTGATTATTCACTGGTGTGTTTCATCTAAATTGTATGAATTATTATTTTTCTCCAACATAGAATTGGCTTTTTATCTTGAAATACTTTATATTTACATGGATGTTTTTTTAAAAATATAGTTCTCTCTGTGAATAAAATTGATCTGAAACTGAAGCTTGTGAAAGAAATTCCCTATGTGCCGATTTAAACCATAAAGGGTCAGTTCTCTCCATATGGTCCCTCGGTGTGCACCTGCAGTTGTGCCATATGTGAATGACTCGGCCTAGTGCAGATTGGCAAAGAAATTCCTCTGTTTAAAAACTATATCCCTATCTAAACAACCACTCCATTTCAGCCTGCAGTGTAATCCCTGCACTCACTCAACTAAAGCTAATTCATGATGCTCAGGGGAGCTTTTCTCTCATCCTCTCTCTCTCTCTCTCTCTCTCTCTCTCTCTCTCTCTCACCTTTTATGGCACAGTTGGTTCCCTGTTCACCGTTAACTCATTTACAGTTGGAGCAATGAACTGTGAGTATCAGAGCTGGTCCCTCAACCCATTCCCTTCTGTAGCAGTCTGGATACAAGCGTTGGCTCAAAGTAGAATTAAAGAGAGGGTAAATATAAAGAGAAGGAAACTAAGTTTAACATGTGAAATGGAAAGTGATCAGCCATCTCTGAAGGAAGCGGCTAAGGCCCCCAAAGACTTTCCTGATACTTTTTATTAGTGTTTAGCAAAGCATTCCGGTTAAAGTTAAAAACACTACTTTGTTAATTTGTCATCAAGGGGTGGGAAATGGAGACGATTGCCGTAGGACTGAATCTTCACATGTATTTTATGGGTTGTTTGTTAATTGGTGCTGTTTTCTTTTCTTGTCACAAGCATCAACAAACAGAACAGACCAAAAAAAAAAAAAAAAAGATAAAGGAAAGCGAGAACAAAGCCAGATCATTACTTACTCTGATAACTGCTGATTACAATCAAGGCACTCCTGAGACATGTTGATTTGAATGGGAACTGAATATAATTATGTCAGCCTCTGGGAAATTCCTGTCACATTTCTCTTGTGAGGGAAAATATGTGCTGTGCAAAAATAAATGCTGTATGGGGTTTGTTGATCCCTTATCCTCTACTTTTAGATGGACTGCTCATTATCTTTTCACTCCAGGGCTGAAAGGGAGTCTCAGTCGGACGCTGCATGGAGGAAAAGTTGTTTCCTCTGCTACATCAGAGTACCTGCCTTAATAATGACATCAGCAGTATTCACAAACGACAAAAACTGTATGGGATCGATTGTGGCTTCCTTCACCAGTCTTTGTTTTGTTTTCCTCGTCTTTATCTGGCTCTCCTCTCTCACCCTATGCCACGCCAGGTCTTGGCGTTAGCCCTGCTTGCTGACTTGCCCATCTGTTTCCATTCATTAAGACAGGATTCGCTCCTCTGCTCTTCTGACACCTTTTCACATCGGGCTGCACAATGTAATTATACAGGCTCTTTGGAAAGAATGATTTCTGATCTGCAGCTTGCTCCCTCCTCTTCACTTTACTTTATCTCTGCCTTGTTTGTTCTCACAGCACCGTGTACCTGAGGTTCATGTTCCCATCTCTTGCACGTGGCACAATTTTCTTTAGCCACATGGTCCCAATTTATACGAGAGAAATTGAGCTTCAACCTGGTACTTTATGCATTTCAATTGCATATTGAATTTTCCTTGTAGTGCATTTAATGTTTAATGGAGATCTTTGTTTCATGTTAAGTAGAAAATCAAATATTTAAAGAATATTTTCATTAAATAAATTTAAACACAAAACCTTTGTTTAATGGTTTATATTTGTGCATGTGTGATTAAATAAGCATATGAATGTATATCTTTTTGGATTTGATGAAACTACTCCTTCTGACATGATTTGATTTCAATCTAAAACTCAATGAGAGAAGTCACTTCATTGAATGTGACCTTTTACTGTAACAAGAACAAGAGAACTGAACCTAATTATACACCAGCAGACAGTCTTGGGAGAGTAATGTGATTTACTCACTGACAGGGCAGAGAGAGACAGGCAGGGTCACAACCAGGATATCAGTCCTTAAGGCAAACAGATCTGAAGGGGCAGGCAAGAGGGAACCCAAGATCCAAAAACGTGGCAGGAGCAGGCAAAATTTAATTACCAAAAAAGTTAGGCAGGAACACACTAAACAATCAGTGAGTGAATGAAATTGACTGGTATAAATACACTCAGAACAGAGGGAATGGTGAGCAGGTGTGTGTGTGTGTGTGTGCGCACGCATGAGGACACAGGTGAAGGGAATGAGGTGATTAGTGGCTAATGACAGTGACTGGATCTAATGACAGAGAGAGATTTTTTGAAAATTGTGATTTATGTGGAAGTTATGTATATATGTAAGTTACAGTGCATGATAACACTGAAATACATACATGGACAAAAGTAAACGGACAAAGTTTTCAGGTTATTTTGCAAGTAGTCTGTCAGCATCACAAATTAAAATGAGCATGGAGAGGCCATAGGGGAACTTAACTTACAACAATTTGTCAGAGCAACAGTTTTCTCTTAGAACTGGGACACGCATCAGTGGAAACAAACATTGTTTATTGGTTCCACTAACTTACTGCAACATTTCATACTTCCAAAGATGAACTATGTCTATACATAATTTTCATTTTTGTACCTTTAATGTGTGTTAACTACAGTGTCACTTACAAACAAACAGATTGGTGTTGTGGATAATTGAAGTAGCAATTACATTATAGAAACAGTTTATTAAAGCAACTACACCTCGGTCCACCTACACTGTGTTTTCTCTTATTTTGCCTGATAGATTAATTTCTGTGTGGGTTTGTGTTGTTAGAGATGTGTCACGATTAAAAGGGAAAATAATACAACTAAAAACAGTTGCTACAGCCCCAGGGTTGATGTTGTTGTCCACAATGGCTCACTGTCATCTGCTGGGTTTTTTATTATTAGATTGTTGTTTATAGTTCTACTGACATGACAGGACACACAAGTAAATTGTGTGAACATGAAAACCAACAGAAAAATAAACAAAACGTAAATGACATAAAAAATGACTTCATGACAAAAATATCAACTTTGTTATACAAGGATTACAAGGTTATAGAAATGACAATAAATTTTAGTTCTATTTTTGCTTTGGAAAAAAAAAAAAAAAAACATTTTTCTTATCAAGATGACAACCATAATTTGGAACATGGACCTTGGGCAAGCTAATCTGTAATAGAAAAGATGAAAGACATCCAGATAAAATGTGCTAAACAGTCATATAAACAGAATATCGTTTTTTATATTTTAGATATTATAACTGCTGGCAGTTACATGGAATTTAAAGATGGAAATAATTTTGAAGCTGAGAAACAGAGCCAGTCAGGATGATTTACAACAGCAGATGGACGAGGATAAATCAGAGCATCTGATGAGACAGAGACGACCAGCAGCTTCAGCATCAGGTGAGATCAGAGATCCGACAGTTTGAAATGCACTGCGCCTCATTCTCTGTGTCCGCTGATCTGAAGTGGTGTGGGTTCATTATGAATATTAGATCAAAAATCCCTGCCCTGTGCTAGGGATTGTCTGCATTATGCTTTTGTTAAATAGATGGGGACATATTCAGCTCTTGTTTGTCATGGACGGTGTAGATGGTTTCATTATAACTACCTAGGACTGGCTGTGCACATAGACCTGTGCAGACAGAGCAGCAAGGGAACACAAGGGAAACAGACTGAATGGATTGAACAGAGACTCGAGTGACCTCACCAGAGATACACAGAGAGAAGCATATTTCTAATCAGACTCTGGGCATTGAGGGACGACCAAGCAGCCAATATGACAGACTGGAGAGAGAGACTCCTGGGGTAGAAGGGCAGCTTGTGACCACGGGAGGACTCTCTGACTTGATTTCTTCATCAGCAGGTGTCAGGGTCCCATGGCACATTGAGCCAGCATGCACACATACTGACACGTGCGCGTGTACACACACACACACACATACAAATTAATGTCATCCTAGTGAGGGTCCGGGACCTTGTGTCTAGGTTAGACACACAGGCAACCCCTGAACTGTACATATGATCCCTTGGATATAGACTTGACCACTTTTTTATTTACGATCTGCCCTAGTGTGTGCACATAAATATTATATGTTATATATTTTTATGATTTCTGGGCATTGTACTTAATTTTGCTATGTTGTTTATACTATTTTACTGCACATAACTTGAATGCTGTCATGACTAACTTAGTGCTGTTATGTGAAACTGACTCCTCTTCTCTCCTGTGGGTTGCAGGGATGTGTGTGAGTGTGTGTGTGAACATATATTGAATGTGTGCATATGGTTACCCCAAGGACTGGCCCAACACTTGGTTATCTTCTCTCTCCTTCGGCTTCCCCGTCACATACAGCAATGGGAGTGATGAGTGGCACTGGGAGGACCTCAAGTAAACGATAGAGACCATGCATTATGGATCCTCACGTAGGTAAACAGGACCCGCTGACCTTTTGGACCAATGGAGAGGGCAACAGAAAAGTTTTTTTTTTCCTTTTTTATTACACCAGGATGTGGTTTGTGCTCCAGGGAGAGAGAGGGAGAAAACAAATGAATGTGGAGCTCTTTCCACTACCCCAAACTGACTGATGTGTTTTTCCCACAGAGTTGTGTAGTAAAAGTCCCACATGCTGGTTTCAGTCAAGATTGTGGAACAATGGCGATGTAAATAGCCCCAATGATATGATAATTGGGTCAAAATAAGCAAGAGTTCAGTTGGACCATGAGCATAGCAAAATTAGTTAATTGGATTAGTTTTGAAGTTCAGGTCAAAAATGAGATTGTTTTCTCTTTGAGTGAAGTGAGATTACAGATGGTGAGTCAGGTAGTCGGTGTGCTTCTTTTACCTCCACCAAGGAGGTTACCTGTTGGTTGGTTGGTTGAATTTGATTCCAGGATTTTTTTTCTCACTTCCTTTTACATTGTGCTAGAGCTTTTGGGAACTTTTCATCACAGCATAATTTATGGACCTTGATGTTTCACCTCTAATCAAATATAATGGTCAGACCTAAACAGCTAAAGAGACCTAAATTGATTTTTTAATTGACAGTCTACTACCAGCACTGGGTATCTAGCGACGTCACCCAAGCTCTTAGATTTTTATGCTGGTGAAATTGAAAGCAATTACTGGTATTAGAGCTGCTAATACTGTCTATTGACTGATAGACCCATGTTGAGCTGCACAGTGATGGTTTTAAGAGTCCATTTAAACCCTCCTCCTGCACTCGTCATATGTAAGAGGTCCAGATACCGTATGTCCATTCTCTACTTCAGGCTGCAACTCATGGATGGCTACACTCCGAAAACCACACTGATCGCAACCAGTATCATCTACAGTAAGTCACTCAAAAATTAGATCCATTGCTTTTTAAGTTAAATGATTTAAACCAGAAACTAAAGAGCTGCCTAATTCCTGTCCATCACCCAAAAAAACATCTAAGCTGTCTCTGCAATTTTTTGGGCATTGTTGTCTTTGTGTCTTAAAATTTGACCAGGTTTGATGTCAAATACAAATGCTACTCAACCAAGGCCATAAAATGGACCCTGGACAAAATCTACATGGACTAATAACCCACTTCTTTAAGACATAGTAGATTCTCAGGTAAGTTTAAAAGAGCCAGCCCCAGATTAGAACCATGGGCTAAAAAAGGAAAAGAAACAAGCTGCTGGCATTTGTCATTGTCAGATACAAGGAAGACCAAGATCCTGGGGATTCATCATTGCTAGGACACACTTCAGTGGATGCATTTTCTTTACCCCACAAAAAAAAAAAAATAATAATAACAGCCTTATTTCACGACTTGAGGGCTTTAGTCACATACCATGCATAGCTGTATTGGGCTTATGTCATACATATTGTCACACTAAGGGTGATTAGAGAAGGTAAGGGAATAGGTGGACCAAAGATGCTAAAGGTTTTAAAGAAAAGTGTCTTAATAATTAATTAATAATAATTAACCCAGGGCTCTTAAAACACCATCCCAAATAGAATCAACTCAAAATGCTCTATCGCAAAAACAGGGTAAACTCAAGGAAGCTAACAGTGGAACATTGAAAGGAACAGAGTGGGACACTGGAGAGGAAAGCACAAAAATCCAAACAAGAGATATACAGTCAGTAATTGAAATGAAAACTGTCTTTTATATAAGAGGACAATAACACAGGAGACACGCGTAACATTGAGGCAAAGAAAGCTCCTTCTGTTTAGACAGAACTAAAGAGAGCGTTTAAACTGTCACTGTGCCAAAGTACAGCCTTTCACAGCTGCTTTACACTGACAAGGTCTTCTTAGCTAATCAAGCCAGCCCTCTCTGATTTAAATGCGAGCAACAAATGAGCACATCCACGAGAACAACTTGCCGACTGTATGGACGCATTATCATTATCTGTTGAGAATTATTTCACATAGACATTTTAATTAGTTATAAATCTTAAGATAATCATTAAATGCTTATTTACAAATAATCACAACATATCATAACATTTCATGTATGGCTGCATGGAGGAACTCTGTTTTGACTCACAGAAATGATGACAGTGAAATCTGAACATTCGAGCACTCAACAAGCACTTTTTTCTCACAAAGTAATCTGCCTGTTTTTTTTTTGTTTTTTTTTTTTATCCCTCCTTCCTTCAGCTTTGCTTTTCATCCCACAGTGACCTTTATGAATAATGAGGAGCTCCAAAGGTAACCGTGACAACGAGTCTACCTTGGAGGCGGCAAATAGGCACTGAGATAAAGTAATTCAACACATGACAAGGAAGTGCTGCGTGTTTGCTTCATCCTCTGAACAGAGGAATGGAAGTCTGCTGATTAACACTGACAGTCTGAAGAGCACATTGTGCCAGGGCATTAAAAATAAACTTGCTTTTAGAGGAGGTTATATGGCCATGAAAGGAAGCTAAGATGCAGGAATGAAGGATGAGCAGAGGATGACAGCAGGGTTAAAAGATAACTTGGCTTGGTTTCACACACTTTATTTGCAGTGCTCATCCTATTTAAAGGTCTTAGGAAGAAAAATCACATTTTTTTTTGGGGGGGGGTGCTAATTAGCTCATTTTTTCAGCATAGGAGGATATTTTAGTATGTACAAAGTGCATAATTAATAAGCCAAGAAACTTAAATGGCTTCTGGGGTGTTCAGCATTAATTGCCTCGGCAAATTAACATATCCGCTCCATGATTTTCTCCCTCTGTGACTTGAACACTCCTGTACAGTGGGTGCACAAGGAGGCTTCCTCAGAGAGAGAGGTCACGAACCGGAAAACTTTCCAACATGCGTGGGTTGTTAATGTAATACTTCAACTATATGTTTATGCAAGTCTGGATGTATTTCCTGTTCAGGTGTTTTAGGTGTCTAGAAGCAAAGTATGTATTGATGTAAGCCAAAATAAACATGGAGTGATGGGCTTAATGCAGCTGTTATGGCAGTAATCTGTATTAACGTAACATATGAATCACAATGAGAGAAAACATGTAAATGAATCAGCAGTTGTCGAAGATCATGAGGGCAAACTTTTAGCTGCCTACTGTGCTGCATTGCACAAGAAGCAGTGAAATGATTCATCCCACCCCCACCTATGGTCTAATAATAAAGCACTCTGTCCTGGTGTTACCATTTTGAAATTATGTCTTCTGTCTAGGATTCAGAACAGTGAAAATATTTGTTGTACGATGCATATTTCTCAATGAGCCTTTGTTTCTGAAACTCTAATCTACACAACCTAATTTATGTCCAGGATCAAAGGATTTGTATTGTCTGATGTAATGATTTGTTTAATAAAAGCCAGGTAAATTATTTAAGTTTGCTCTAACACTGAAGCATTTTTACTGAAACAGTTTGGGACTGTTTTAATGTATTTGTGCCAAATGTATTGGGTCAATGTGTCAGCTCAGTCAGTGCATTTCCCCCAGTGTCTGATGACCAGGTTGCAAATCATTGATCTGAACAAATCGATAGTCAGCACATCCATCTCCCTTCAGCTCTCAGTGGGTCTCCATCTGTGTGTGTCCACATCCTGTCCAGTACCAGTGCAGGAGCCCATCAGCACGCACCAGGTGGCTGCCATCTGGGTCCTGCCGCTTAACACTCAGCATGGCTCCCTGTGTAGGAGAGTGTTGTATGTATGCATGTGTTCGAGAGAGTGACCATTAAATGTCACATTAGTGGGTGTGTATCCTCAGTGACAGTGCTGCGTGTAAGTGTGAGTGAACTCAGTGAGAACATGAGGTGGCGTGTGTGTGCAGATCGATGAACATCTCAAGGTGGTGGCGGAGGTATTGCTCAGCACTGACGAAGGTGGGAGCTAATAAAGTGGTTTCCTGTTGTCTTGGCATAACGCTATCATGACGGTTGGCTGTGATTTATTTTAGAGGAAGGACTCAGTTTATGTACATGTTTTGCACCAAGTGCACAACCATGAAAGTGTTGGTGCGTTGGTGTGAGTCTCTGACACCTCTATACTTCTATCTCCTCCTCTCACTCCACGGATCACTGCATGTGTGGGCATCAGCCATGACACTCAGTTACAATCATTGCACAATGCCTATCTCCAAGCTGGTCAGAGACTGATGATTTAATATCTTTTGTGCTATATCATCTTGAGGTTGAAAAGGTTGTGAAACTTGAAAGTCACACGCTAGGATTTCTCAACAGTCCATCTTAGATGCACTCAACTGAAACATTGCATGGTGTATAAATGCTCTGTGCATGGTTGTTCATGTGTATTCAAAATATTGAAATAAAAAAAATTGAACAGGAAATTCAGATGGCTCTCTTTCAAAGTAAAAGTTTCAAAATTGCGAGGCACAACATTTTCAGTTTAGGATGTGAACAACTGCAGCTGAATACTCCATGCACAGCCCTAAACACTCCAAAAGTATAGACTGCAGCTTAGTTTAGTTCCTACAAACGTCAATGTTGGATTTTTCTCACACAGTGAGAACTCTCAGGCACACAGTCTTCCTCCTTGGCTCAGATTGATGAATGCAAGTCTGAGTCAAAGATAACAGGCAACAAAACACTTTGAAAATATGTAAATATACATACAGCACGCTTCATCCCACCTTATAGCCACAATGCAGTACAGTGTTGTAATGTTTATTTTGCTTTTACTTTACATCTGCAATGTGTGTGTGAGGGTGAGAGAGAAAGTTGATAAAGTATGGCTGTGTGTTTATGTACAGGGCCATATATTGTGTTGTTAGTAAGAACCCAGCTCCTGGCCCCAGTTTGATTAACGCGTGTTATAGTCAACCCTAGAGCCAGTGCACACACCCTTGCTGTATGATTTTCTCCTCTGCAGCATCTATCACTGCCACAACCAGCAAACATGACGCCCATCCCCACCCCCCCATACACACAACCCTGCTCCTTGTGTCAATGCATACATGTGCACATCGATGAAGGTAAAGACGATTGCAGGTCTAGATGTGTTAGTAAAAACATTCAGACTGCAGGTATTTTTCTAAATACCAAACAGTGCTACCTGTGACCAGAGTTACAGTTGCACAGGCTGCATGGGGGAGGAGAAAAGTAAACACTCTGAAAGTCCCTGGGTAAAACTAGCAGTGGCCATACGTCACAAGAAAATAACCCAATAGAAAAAAAAAAAGTTGGATTTGTGTTCATTGGCATACTAATGCTACAAAAAAGTAAACAATTTCCCAACTGGGATCAATACATTAAATCTAATCTAAATCTAATTTGATCTGATTTTGAGAAATATTGAGACTGTCGTTCATACAGCCACACTGGAATGAACTATGACTTTCAATACTGGGATCAGGAGTGCCTACAGATGTGGTTCAGGAGGAGATTTAATTTGACTTAACAACATTAACGTCACCCTCAGCTTTGGAATTAGCTTAGCATGCTAACATGCTAAACTTCCATAAACAAAGTCCATTCATGCTCCTCATAAGGTCCTATTTCCCATATGCATATATATAACTTTCTAAGTTCCACATGAACTATTTTTACTCTTTTTTTTTAGAAAACGAGACATGGTTATTCTGTCCTTCACTCAAGACATACTTTTACTGTAAAATGACCTGCATGGCTGAGCAGGGCTACCTGGAAATCCTACTTCATGGAGTCAAAGAGGATTTAGCTTTTATTTTTTCTTAAAATGAAACTAAGTCTTCATGAAGCAGGTGGATAATACATTTGTACCTTTATAAAATGATGTGTGTGTGTGTGTGTGCATGTGTTAGGGGGTGTATGTGTGCTCATGCATGCTCATCAGTCAGTGGCTACTTGGCGTCATTTCTCCCAGTTTGACTAGGTGTTACCCTATGAGGCTGAGATGACAGGGTCGTATGTCATCTCTCCTCACTTCCCTCTCCAGGCATCAAAATTGGACAGGAAGTCAGAGGATGTGAGCCCTGTGCTTCCTGCCTAAGTATGACTCAGTTATCGTTCAAGCACAGCTGCTTCTGCTTAGCAGTGTTGTCATCCCCTGTGTTCCCAGGATCATTCTGATTCAGGCATTTGTCACATAAGCTGTTGCATTTTATTTCATTTTTGAAATAATGGCAGCAGAGTTGAGAAAGATGTTGAGTGTGTTGTCTTAAACGGAGACCTTTAAAGTACATCTGTACTTCTACAGATATATTTTAAAGGTTTTGCTAAATCCAAATATTTATCATTATAGAGATTGTATATTATCATTTGTATTTATATAGACTAGCTTCTCTAGTCCTGATGACCACTCATCTATCCAGCTGTTTACATTGCAGTTCTACAATCACCCACGCTCACACGCGTTCATACAATTTATCTGCAGCATGTCCTGCGCTCTCTCTATGAGAAGGGGTAATTTGGAGTTTAGTTTCTTGACCAAGGACACTCTTCTCCCAGCTGCTGCTGCGTCCTTCTCAATAATGACATTCTATTGCCTGAAAAGAGATCAACAACAGAATCTGTCCATGAACTTTACTTGGGAGGGTCATTACCGCTGTAGTGGTTCTTTAAAAGAAAACATGCCATTTTTCTGATGCTGCACTTTGATTTTCAAGATACAGTTGAAGAGTTGTCTGTCCTTGAAAAGCCGCTAGTCACGCAGCACCTCACGGAAAAGTCTGAGAACTCTACAAGGAGTGCACCTCTAAGAGGAGTTTAAATGCTGGTGTCAGATTGGTAGATCATCATGTCAGGGATGAAACCAGCTACTCTGCCAATTTTCTAGAGGAGAGTAGAAAATATGATAGCAGTACATTTTCCATTAGAAATGCTAATTGTGCTTATTTCACTTCTCCTGTTTTTCTTAATAGGAACTGAACCCACACACAAAGCAGATTTCCCCACTCCCTCTAACTGAAGCTTTTATTGGAGGGAACTGATGTCAACCTACCCACCCCCTACTATCCTATTTCACAAACTAGAAGTAAGGCGCCAACCCCAATAAGAATAATTGACCCGTATAACGTTACATTATTGACATGAAGTGCCAGTAAGGGACAGATCACATGAATGTAACCTTTTGCCAGGCTACCGTCCCATGCTGCCTCCTGTAGCATGCCACCCTGGGTGGTTGCCCACGTCGCTCATATCTAAATCCGCCAGTAAGTGGGACTCTAAGCCAGGATTTACTGTGGAGCAGAGCCGGCAGATGGCTGGTGCGTAGACTAACAGTGAGCTGGGTGAGGCAGGTACCTGTATCGACGAACCTCAACAGACCAAACTTCAAGTCAAGACAAGTTTGTAAGACAACAAGAAAAATCAATAAGTGGGTGTTTTTGACATCTCCAACGTGACAGATACAGATCTAAAAAAGAGGTGCCTTACACCTGGAGGATGCATATGAAGGAAAGAATGGATTGAGTTTCACTGTAAAACAAGAAATGTCTGAAAATAGTCATTTCAGTGTCATAATAGTTGGCTTATTTGGAACTAAATAAATAGTAAGCTACTTAGCTCATAACTCAAAATGAGTTTGTTTGGGTAAATTCTTCTTGTCTCGTTTCCCTGCAGTTCAGATCAAAATGTTTCCTCAGGGGTTGCCAGCAGCCCTCTTAAGGCACACTTTGTTTCTTTGCTTAAAGTAAATGGGTTATCATTATCGGTATGTTCATCTGCAGCAGGTCATTTAAACTAGCACAAGGTTAATGAATTAATCAAGTTTAATGGAGGACCTTGAAGTCCCCATGAAGAAATATAGCTTTTATAAAGGCCTTAATGAATGTGGCTTCACAGTTTGCCAGGAGTTTATTGATTAGGGAGCCTCATTCGTTTTAAGAGGTCTTAGTGAGTCACATTTTTCTGATCTAAGAGAGGCTTCCTTGTCCTCTCTTCTAAACCAAAGTGGATAATAAGTAATTATTCGGGTGGCTATTTTGAAAAATTAAAATTCAATTGTCAAAGATAATAATGTTATTGATAGTTGACAGTAAATATTTTTGTGCTGTGTTTTTTTTTCCAATTGTATTGGATTTGGCTGCAACACTGATTAAACCTAAAACTCAAACACTTCACCCACCCCTCCATTCACACGTATCCACCTCTGTAACAATTAATTCATTACACATTACATATATTTCTAAATTTCATTACCCACACAGACTATACATCAAATTTAAACAGTTACAAAAAGCAGCGCAATGCTTCCTTTTAATCAACCTGTATTTGAAGTGATACTTTCGTTGAGTGCACTCCAATTTAGTCAACATAATTAATTGAGCAGCTTCAGTTACTCCTTAGAGGTGAAGATGCGTTACACAAACACCATTTATGCTGAAATTTCTCTGTCTACGTGTATGTGTCATTGTATTAACAATTAAATATATACATGGATTAATTCCATCTTTATTGTGGACACATAATCCTGAAGAAATCCACCCCTAATAGGGAAGGGTTAAATCATTATTGCACTGCTATGCTCAGGTTGCTCATCAACAGGGGAGGAGTGCAGATGATTCGGTCTCAAAGCATCACAAAGACCTCTTTGATTATTTTTATGTCTGCTGGTTTAGGTTCAGCTTCCATCTGTCGCCCCATAAATTCAACTCGAGCAGATACCTAATCAATATCAATTTATTTATTTATTAAACAATACACTTTTGCTGAAAATAGTGCGTATGTGTGTTTGAGCTATTGAGTGTTCATACAGATAAATGTTTGGCTCACATCCCATCCACCAACATGGATGATTCACGATTCATGACCTGCACTTCAGCGCGCCACCAGGTGGCGATATAGATGCTGTGAGTGGACTTTTAGGAACTCATGTCTTACATATTTATTTAAAGTCGTGATTTATAGGTCTGGACCAAAGTCTAACAGCCCAAGTTCAAAGGGTTGACATCTCAATTTACATAGTCTGCCAAAGATAGCACCAGTGGCTTCTCATTCACATTGCAGTGTTTTACTTGATATACGGTAAAAATCAGACAAACGCCATGTCAAATACAGTGTAACTCTGCACTGTTGAGCTGATCTGGGACCATCTGGCTGAAATCATACAGGTGCTGTTTGATCCTGAAATACTGAGAGAACCAAGGTCATTCATCATCCGCTGTCATTCTGTCTCTCATGTCAGATTTTGTAACCATCAAGCGAAGCGTGCGGATGGCACAGTTGAAGAACCCGTTTGTAGAGTCAGCAGATGTATTGTTTTTACTCTAATTTAAGAATTTCAGCCAGGAGCTCTTGTGATCCGATAATAATCATTAAAGCCTTCTAACGCATAGAATTGGGTGACTGCATATCACTGTTACTGAAATGTAGAGGGCAATCATTCATTTCCACAGCGATGACCGGGTTAACTGTCTTTATTGATATTTTCTGCATCTTCTGCACTTGGTATGTATAATACAATATACAATACAAAGAGGTTAGGGGAACTCTCTCCATTCCTCCTACTTTTCAACAACTGCAGTTCAAACAGCGTGACTCAAGCTGTAATATAAAAATGGAGTAAACCATGGTTTAATGTCCAGACATTTGCAAAGGGCTCTGGGTGAGTTCTCACACTGTTTGGCATGAGCGGACATGCTGCAGGTCATGTAAACAGCTTAAGGTGTGATGGTGAGGAGACACACATCAGCCCTGTTGAATCCAATGGCAGACACACTCCCTTGTTTCAGAAAAAGAAGACAGCATCCCAGTGTGAAATTAAATTGTGCCCCTGCTGGTAAATGTTTGGTTTCCATCCCATATTAGCATGCAAAGCATAATTAAAAATTGAACCAAACTACCTGCACGCAGCCTGTCAAATTGAGTGTGCTGATGAAGCTGCATCACAGCATTGATTTTTAATTAGCAGCTCCCAGGTGGGAATGCGCTGAAACGTGAGCCTGATTAAATATGGTTTCTGATTTCAACTTCATTCATGTTACATGGGTTAGTTTGTCGTTTTTTATTTACAGCCATCAAATGTGTATTAATACACATCCTGGTTATGGTAATTTAGCAGGTTGCAGTGATGCACTTTGGCATTGTTTTCTCATTCTCTATAAGGACAATCTTTTCAATAATTTACTTAATATATCATGTTGACAGATGATTAAAGGTCATTACTCTTCTTTGGTTCTTTAAACCTATTATCTTAATGACTGTAGAAGTATTTTGATAAAAAGGGAACAACACTAATGAGAAAACTCTATGGTATGGAGAAACACTGTACATCACTATAATCCCTTTCCTGCATTATTCATGTGCTTATAGCTGTGGTGGCATTACTATAGCATTGGAAAACTGCAGTAAACCTACTGTCATCTGCAAATAATGAGCTCACTTTTTTTTTTTTGGTAAGCCCAACACATTGTCTTTTCCAAATTTCATGCTGTGAACTGTTTTTCTTTTTTTTTTTTTTACTCTTTTTTAACAACTCTGTCTGTTCCTGTCAAATGCTCAGACAGCTTGTGTTTTGTCGAAGTTGTTCGCCATGAAATACAAGCGCGTGGCTCAGAACGAGATGAGCTGTAACTCTCACAAATGCGTTGGATAATGCTCGACAATTATTTAATCCGTCCTTCTTGATTCGTTCATTTCTTGAAAACCAAGAGAAAGTGTGGTGTTAAAGTGCTTTTAAAAATGTTTATGCACACTTTCCCTTAGATTTAAAGTTGTGTTAACAGTTCATGTCAAAGATGTCGTCATGAATAAAGTTTAATGTGAGTCGCTACCAAAATATAACGATACACATCCTAAGAATTTAACCAAGCAACATAATTTTTTTCAGTACTATTTAAAGCAGTTACATTTGTTTTATTTCACAAAATTAAAGTAATTTATAATTTCAGGGACATCATGTCAATATGTCAATGAATTAATCACTGAAATTGTATTTGTAGAGCCCATATACCCTTACCACAGTTCCTCTAATGGTGTGAACAAGGTGAACATCTTAACCCTGAACAAGGGAAAAACTTCCTCATAGCCAGTCACACAACATGTAACTGAACACATCAACAAACTAAAAGTATTTACAGCATTCATAAGAACAAACAGTTTGTAACAAAACTTTTTTAGTTTAAAGTCTCAATTTTTAAATGGTCTAATAGAGATGAAGGGAGTGGCAATGACAAATGAATGAAGGAGTGATTGTGTGTAATGGTAGAACATGTACAGAGGCACACTGTATAACAAGCAGTTTTGTTTTTATCATAGTCCACGATCAGCTACGTCTCTTAAACTCTTGAACACACACATTTCTTGCTCACTGGCAGCAGAAGTACAGGTTAGATTACCAGGATTTTGATTGATTGAACAGCCTTATTTATTTACGGCATTGTTTTCCATTGTCAAATAAATCATGCTAGTCTGACTTTGCCAGTCACAGAGAAAGTCTCTTCACACCAATGCACCTATCTGTGTAGACCAGCACAAACAAACATGTGCACCCATAAAGCATGTGCACGCATGCATGAAGTTGGAAAATCATTTGGCGTGAGGACAGGCAGATTGGTAGAGAGACGGGGAGAAAACAGAGCGAGAGAAAGTCGAGGCTGCCTGTTTAAAGGCTGACAAATCCTTGACACTTAGACAGTCTGTTATGGATGGATTATGAAAGTGCTGATTTAAGATCACAGAGGTTGAACAGTGCAAAGTCACGGATTTGTTGAGGATTAAATGATACATATTTGCCAAAAATTGTTTTCAAAGCAACCACAGTACCTTTGTTAGGGACTGAAAAATAGAAAAAGAAAGAAATAGAAAAATAGCCAAGGAGAGGAACATTAGATACAATTCAGTATTTCAACTTATCCTCATGCTTTTATTTTCCAGAACTTGAACAGAATGATATGATCACATGAAATAATAGGCTGTGAGACTGTACTAATCACAGAGTGACATGAATTTGCATGTAGACATGTTTACACTGACAATACTGAATTCTCAGGCAAATGGACAAACTGTCTGTCTAAACCTGTAACACTGGAAATCTTGGAAACCACTGAAGCCAGTAGAGCTGGGTGATCACTGGACACAAGACTGAGGTTTTGAGAATAGACTTGACAACTTAATGAAAAAAGTAAAACATGTTTCACTTTGGCCAAGCACAAGGGCAAGCTGTTACTGTCAGTAAAAAGAGTTAATTAAAATTAACGTGTCAGAGACCATTGCGATTTACAAGATGGCCCCTTTTCTACCATGGAGGTACTGACAGTCACATCCCTCCAAATGGAAGAGCGTGGTGTCTCTCTCTCTCTCTCTCTCTCTCACCAGAGGTTCACTGGGTGCATCCCAGTCTTCCCTGTCTGCATATCAAAGTGTCTTTGGCCAAGATTCTGAACAACAATCAATTCAAACTTGCAAAAAGTAGTCACATGATAGAAAGAAATACTTTTGATAAGCACTGACTCACCATTTAACAAGGTCCACTCGTATTATACATGAATCCTTCCTGATTATAGCTAAAATGACTCATCTCTGTTGCTGCAGTGCAAATCACCCTGTCAAAACAAGCCTTTGATAGTGTTGTCTCCCCTTTGTCTGCTCTCTCAAAGATTTCCTGCCGGAGTTTGTGCTGCAGAAGGCATGAGGCAGAGTGGTGATTTTGTGATTTTTAATTAAGGCCGTTGGTTATGTCTTTGGCTTTATTATAACGCTGTGCTACAGCTCCGTTTGCGATGGAAGAAAAGAAGCAGTTCCCTCACATGGCTTCTCATTAGAGACACTCCCGGGGCCTCATCAAAGATCTCCCTCCCTCCCTTCTGCCACTTCCCTCCCTCCCTTCTTCCATAATGTGCCGTTTTCCCAGTGCACTGCTCCCTACAGCTCCAGGACATGCTTAACAAACACACCAGCAAAACACTCCTGATGCTAACTTTTCACCGTTTTGCTCCACTACAGACAAAATCGCAGAAACTCTCTTCTGCTCCTCAGCTCACCGAAGCTACTTAGCCAACAGATGAGGTTTTCAATGATGAGTGTTTGATCTGTTCAACATGAAACAAGATCCAGAGGTGCGGATGGTTCTAGGAAAACAGGCCTGGGGGAGAAAAAGACACATGCGCCACGGTTGGTTGGTGGCACTAATGTGTGTCAGGTTTAGGTTCAGACAGACTTGGTGCGAAGCAAGAAATCTGTTGTTGTGTCATCACTGAACATTACAGAAAAAAACAAATGTTTTCAGTCTGACACGAGCCAGGAGATGCTGAAAGAGGGGAATTGATTTCTGTCTTAAATAATTGCTCTCTCCTTCCTGTTCTCTGATTTCACTGGCTCATTAAAGGTCTGTGGGGCATCAAGTAAAGCTGGCATTATCTATTATTTAACACTTCAGCACCACGTTAGCAGCACGGAACAATTACTCCATCGTCGTCAAGATGTAACAATAAGTGACTAAATCTGTTGGGTCTGTTAAACAATCAGGTTTGTTTCTTCAAAAATGAAAATTCACCATTTTCAGTCCATTTAACACTTCACCAGTAAACAGAGTTGCAGCCACATCCAATACAATGAGAGTAAATAGTGAGCAATTCTTAAAATGTAAAAAAAAGATTCTACATGTGCGGTGTGTGTAAACCCTGACCTTCAAATTCAACATTCAACATTCAACAAGTCATTTACACTGTTTAGCCTAAATATCCACTGTGATCCAGGCATGGATGCCGCTCCAGAGGAAGATCACAGCAGACATTAAGCTGTTTTCCTCACCCATGCTTCCATTGGCATAGTGAAGAAAATTCATTTTTGGAAGAACTATTCATTTTTTATGTTTTCTACCCACAAAAACACACACTAACACAAACATAAACTCTTTCATTAACCAGCCACACAAACAGCAGGGAGTGAACTGGCCCAGTTGCCAACTCATGAATCATGAGATGACAGAAAGCCAGAAAGCTTGTGTTTTCTTCGAAAGCCATTTAAGAAAAAGCAGAAGATGTGAGCAGGTGGAGATGATGAAGGAATGAGAATGTGGAGGGGAAAAGTTTTTGTTTTTATTGTTTGGTTGTGCTTCTTACAGACAATAACAAGTGTACAGACAAGTGTATGCATATATTTTCAAGGAATGAACTGTCCTTGATGATCATTGTTCTTAATCTCTCTCGCCATATATATATATATATATAGAGAGAGAGAGAGAGAGAGAGAGAGAGAAAGAGATCTTTTGTTATGTGACTATTTGTATATCTACTTACTATACATTCAAAACACACTTAGCATTAAATAATTACATTTGGTTATAATTATAAATTGGTATTATCTAAAATAGTGCTAATGCAGTTAGCTAGATGGTCAGCCATCTTGCTAAATGACAAAGAGTTTAATAAGCTCTATATTATTATGTCATACAGACTCACAGGATCCCCATATCGCACCCTTTACAACTCAAACAACAAACCTTCTGTTGTCTTGATTTGTAGCTTGGCCTTGGTTATGACGATGTTGTTGAAAGAAAATAATTTTCTGCATCTGGTTTCTTGACACACTCGTCTGTGCAAAATGGACCCATCGCCAGGGATGAAGTCAGTGTTAGAGAAGGTTTCGGGTCATCAGACACTCTTGTGTCCAAGTTGCATGCTACGGCAAGGATCCCCCTCTAGAAACCACAGCAGGCTTGATGACTTTTCTGCAGCTTCTTGTCAGTGGCTCTTCTCTTTTGAAATTATCTAATGCCAATGAGACTAAAAGCTTGTGATTCATGGCCATTCTGTTGCGTACAGCTCAGTAAAGATGTTCCACTTCCCTTCTCCCACTTCTCTCCCTCCTTGATGATGTTGGGCTTTGTTGGGAGCTGGTGTTTGCTCTACAGGATTCCAGGCCAGATGGTGTCAGCTACTACCTTCAGTACCTGGTGATGGCGCCACCCGTACCACCCCTCTCCCAGGGCTTTTGGACAGCAGTTCAGGATGTGCTCCAGGGAACTTCTTGCCAAGCACAGTGGGCATGTTGGGGTATTAGCTAGACCCTAGCATGGCATGCTGGATCGGGCTTGGCAGGACAAAAGATTGGACTGGATTAGAAAATCTGGCTGGTTCTGAGTTCCATTGTTCTGCTCTGGAGGTAATCTTAGATGTGGACACAATTTGTCGAAGTTTCCTACTTGTACATATTAATTGTCCTACTGCAGCATTTTCTCTTCCTCCTCTGCATGAGTCTCTTCCTGAATCCGCTATTGTCTCTCTCCCTCTGGCTGTTTTATAGACATAGAAGGATGTTGTGTCTCAGTCTCAGTTTAACGTGTTATTATTAAAAAGACAAGTGCATTTTGAATCCTCAATCAACAGCACTAGCTGGCTACCAGGGGACAATAACAACTTATTCAAAATGTTTGTTGTTTAGCCAGCCAGTTATTTTCATTTTTGCACCATAGAGGGATGAGCTAGGTACGCTGTCATGATGGGAAAGGGTAGTTTTCATTCATTCATTATTCATGATTTTGGTAAGAAACATTATTTATGGTGAAACATGGCTTATGGAGCAAGACCAAAGGGCCTAAGAGTTGGTGCTTCATTCTTCATTCAGCAGGATATATTTTCTCTCCTCAGACATCTCCACCAAAATGCTGGAAAATGAGAAAAATCACTTTCAGGGGAGATGTTTTTTTGGTAGTTTATTTTGGTTAGACATTATACAATTCCACATGTTTTCCCTGCCAAGGGCAACTCCTTGTACAAATATATCTTAGAAACAAACATCTGAGTATTGAAACACCTTACTGCCACCAAGAACTACAATTTGATTCATGTTTGAAGGAAGAAAATAAAATAAAAAATAGAGCTGTAAGAGGTAGCTGACAGGGTTACACTGACAGTGAGCAAATTCTGAATATAGAATCGAATGAAATAATCCTATTCAATACGTAGAAAGTGCTAATAAATAAATTACAATATTGAGCACCAGTCTTGACCAGATATAAGTAGAACAGAATGTTTTGGAGCATTTGTGTAACTTTTCATCGCACTTGGGGCAACTAAAAGTTGAGCAGTCAGAAGATCAGAAGATTATAACACCCTCTGGGAAATGATGTGGGAATGACATCGTAAGGCCCCACACTCTTTCAGATTTTGCCAAAGAAAACATCTGAAATCTCAAAATAAGAAAGAAAAATGAAGACAAATCTAATGGCCAAGACTTCATAGAGCTGCAGTGGGAATTGTCTCACACAATGTGGCCTAATTATCGCCCATTTGGTAGTTTGGCTATAGGGTGAGGCAGCATAGGAGAAATCATTTGAAGGAGGAGGAGGGTATTTGCAAGCAAATAGATGGCAAAAAACGTGGTCGGCCACTTTATCCATGCCCTGACTCTCCCTCTCCCTCTTTATATTCCTTTCTTCATTCAGAGCAAATTGCTCTGAGACTTATAAAGCTCCTCCGCCAGAGCTGCCACCTGGGAACTGGTCCAGGTCTACGATCTATGCCTCATGCACTTCTAACTTTAAGTGTGTTGCCATCAGCTCAGCCAATTAAGCCTCTTGTTCCCTGGAACCCGTACCTTCCTGCTCTTACACCAGTCATTGGAAATGAAAATAACATGGAGGGTTTCCCCAGACAACAGAGGTGAGTAGTCTCCTCAGGCCTGCGCCTGCTGTTGGACATATCAAGCTACTGATGTGTGGCTAATCTGGATTTTAAAGAGTAAAAATAATGCCACCCTGCAGAAAACTGCCAGTGAGTCGTCATATGAGGTTGATAAAACGCTTGTCTTCGAGGCTTGTCACCACACAGTCTGTAGCTATCACAGCTCTAATTATGTACAATCCCAGGACTTGCCTGGAGACGGGAACATTACAGGATACTGCTGTTAACCTCTTGAATACTAAAACCGTTACAGGTAAATTGCAGACAAGCGCTGAGAGAAAGATGTGGTGCAGCAAGCATATTAGGCTCCACATTTTAATGGTCTCCTCTGAGACTGAATTGGAATTCCATTTGTCCAGAAAAGACCTTTGCAACTTTAAAAAAAGTACAATGTGTTGTATGGCCAAATAAAATGTGTGTATTTCATTGACCTCCATGGGGCCTCATACAGAAATGTTGACTCAGCTGAATACAGCAAGTTAGTGGGTTTGAAAATCGAACCCTAAAGGTTTTAGAGATATTTGGTTCCATGGGATTTTTTTTTTTCCAGTTACGAAGCTGAGGCAAAGATTAAATGTTGGCGTTGCAAAGCTCAGTCATCTGCATATCTCTGCATATGCATGATACGGTCATTAAGTGCAGAGCACGAGATAGTGTTAGTTGTTGACTTTAAGTGTGAGATGCATTCAATTGGAAACTAATACTGTTCAGTTAATTTGCTGTAATCATGTGTGAAGTTTTACTATCAACTCACCTGACAGCAGCCATATTACTGAAGCATATCTGCTGAAGATTTATAACTGTTGTGTTTGTGAGAGAAGAGGAAAGTGTGTGGGATTCCTCTTCCCTACACACCTGTCCACCTTATTTTTGAAGGTGTATATTGGCTTTTTTAGCATTTCAAATGTTTTCATTGGCATCACTGAAACTCACATGCTGAGCTAAAATGCAACAGGGAGATATTTTTGCAGCATTTTAATGATTCAGATGAAATCACACATGTATTATTCATAAAGCATGTGTTGTATATGTTGTTAGAAACAACACTAGGTCAATTAATAGAAAAAAAAAAACATGATTTAAAATGCTGCTCATGTTCGGCGAAAAAGTTAGTCACATCTTTTACGGAATGGTCAACATAGATTTAAAGTTTTTCCATTTTGATTAAGAGGAGAAAACAATATGTTCCACAAACATTAAAAGCAATCAGCTCTAGTGGGGGTTTAATCTGTAAAAACACAGTGGTTGGCGGCATGAGCTTCCTTCTACCGGCATTATCCATTCATTCCCTCCTCTTTCTGTGATGTTCATTTGCGCCCTGTAATTAACTCGGGCAGTCTGTGTCATGATGTAGAAATAAACTGCAATTTAGCAGAGAAGCACGCGTGTGTGTTTGAATGGGGGTAATGGTAAAACAAACGATAGCAAGAGGTTAATAGGTAGAGAATTAAAACTGAGATTAGACACTGATTAGCTGGTGTAATGCGGCTGCAGCCAGATGAAGGGGAGAGGGAGGTGAACCAATGAAAAGCAAGGAAGAGGAAAAGAAAGGAGAGGGCGACTAAACCGACAGAGTGGGAGACTTTAGATGAGAGGAGACGTGTGGAGCAGAGAGTCTAGATGAAAGCGGAGAGGGATGTAACTTGTGCAAAGCCACTTTTGTTCATACAAGCTCAATTGTGTGACATTTCTCAAGTGAGCAGAAATGGCTGCTTTGAGTAACTGGACAAAAAAAGATGCTGACACTGTTACGGTGAAATGAAAACTGGTACTTGCAAGCACTTGTAAGCACTTATTCTCCGTCTGTTTCAATGGCACATGAGTCGTTCCACTAGTTATGAACCACATACATCCTGGGCATAAACACACTTTGTGTATTTGCCCCCCCCCCCGCCCCCAGACATCTGAGTGTACTGACTGACAGTGCATGGTGTAACTTTGTGTCCTCCTCATTTCCTCCTTCACCCTAACAGACACAATTTTCCTCTGCTCATGTCCATCAGCGAGATGCAGCGTGAGATCAAATGAATCGCACTGCGCTCCAGTTCAGCAGAGTCTCTCCCAGGTTGACTCGAGCTCAAATTTGTCGGCGTGCGGTCTGAAGTCTTCACGTGGCTCAGTGGCTAAGCCTATTAGTGAGGCGCTTAAGGTAATTGCCAAAATAAAGGAAGTATAGTAGATAAAGAGCTGCATTCTGTTCTGGAGGATTGGATGGGCCTGTTTTGTCGTCTTATGCCTGGCAACCGTGGCTTTGAACAAATCTTTGGTGAATATGTGTTTAGGTAGCGTGGTTGAATTTTGAGTCTCCACTTCCACCTGGTGTTTCTGAACTACACAGTTGCCATTTTCAAGTCTGTGGCCTGAATTTCACAAAATATGTTGAATGTAAGTGACGCTGTCAATAAAGACAACAATGTGTATAAGAAAGAAAACTAAAACCAACAGTAACACAGGCCAAGCAAACGGCCATAACAAGGCCCCATTATCAAAATGGTAAAATGTAGCTACATAGTCTGGTTCCCAACATGCAAGCAGACGCACACACACACACACACACACACACACACAGAGATCGTGCCTTTTCTTTTGCACACAAGCTGAGACCTTTCCTCTGCTCTCTCTCGTACTACAAGACTAAAACAGCACCCTTACAAGAGCCTTCCCCAAAAGTGCAAGTGAACCAGGCTTCTAAAAGGAATGGCTGATAAAACTCTGATTGGTTAATGAGATGTTAGAACAGAAACACGCCAGTGATTTATTAATAGTTATGGTACAACACTTTTGAACCATGTGCCTCGGGCAACCTTTTATTTCATGTCATCACCTCAACAAAAGTGGATTTGGACTCAATGGAAGTGGGACACAGATCAAGCAGCTAAAATGAAAGCGTATGTTTTAATGATCATGTTGAAGTTCATCATACCAAAGGTGACAACACTATCAGTTCCAGCAGATTCTAGCAAGACACTGACCTGAGGAAAATGCACCTATTTACAAAAGTAGATCCACTTGTTCATAGATTCAACTCTCTCCATTTGGAGAAACAGTAATAGAAATGTGTTGTGATATTGTCGATTGCAACATTATCTAGGTTTCAATTCTCTTATAAAATAAGATGAATACAATCATTTTTTAACCATTATCAGCCTCAAAGCAGGTTTGTTCATCTGCTTTAATTCATGCAACCCTCTTATTTGTTTTGTTGTTATTTGTTGATGGGTTTCTCTTTCGTATTACCAGAACAAATTTAATTAGAGCTGAAGGAATACAAATCAGTGTTCACCCACCAAATGCTATTTGGTCCCCTAATAAAGGACTTGGAAGGAGGAAGGGGAGAATTACAAATGTGTTTTCAAGAGCTGCAGAGAGAAATGCTTGAGGAATGTGAGTCTTTTAACAAATGAATGTAATTTTACAAACTGGCCCTATGGGTAGAGTGAAGAATAAAAGGACTGTTTTTTGTCTCATAATATTCATGATATTTTTTTGTCCGTAGTGAAGAGAACCCAGTCAAAAGGTTTATTTTTTCCAAGTATTCCAGTCACCGTTTCAGTCTCACTTTATTCCCCCAGGAACTGCTCAAAAACTGACACATTCTTCTGTCTGTCTCCCTCCATGTCTTGTTTTACCAACCAGTTCTTTTTTCATTAATTTACCTTTTTGTATATATTCACATGCATTCTAGGAGAATCAATTTGGCTCCATTGTATTTGTTTTTACAGATGGAATGACAAAATTAGACACATTCACATAAACAGACTTCCATCTAACAAGCCAGGGAACATATTAATAATATCATAAAAACAAGGAACCGTTGTTGTTGAAAATGATTGTCCACTTTCTTCAGCCCACCGTCACTCTGCTCTTTTTGCTTCCCCTTATATTTTGTTCCTCTTTTTCTCACTCCATCCTGTCTCATTGATTTCCATCGCTTCCTCTTCATAGTCTTTCCTCCTACCCCCTTGCTTCTCTCTTCATTAGCTCTCATGCTGTGTCCCCCTGCTTTGCCTGGATTTGTCCCCTCACCCCCTTTCCTCTGCCTCTTGCTCTTCCTCTCTCTCTCCAATCCTCTCCCTTCCGCTGGCTTTACAGCACTTCCTTCCACACACACACACACACACACACACACACACACACCTTTACCTCAGCTCCCTCCCTCATTCTCCCTCAGGCCAGCTTTGTTTCTCAGCATTAATTGGCCCCAGTCTTCCTCCTGCTTTATGGGCCCATTAATAAATTATTTTATGGCTGAGCAGTTAGAGAGCTGTGGGTCTGGGACATGAGAAGACTGCAGTGCACAGACAGGAAAGTAGACATACTCCAATCCAAGCACATGTACGATTCACATGGTAAATAAAATGATAACAATGGTAAATAGGCCATAAAATACAGTGCATACTATACATACACAATTGCACAATTCAGTGCAACTGTGGATACTAGGTTGTTCATTTAAAGCTGCATCGAGAAATGTTTCACCAATGTTTCACCAGATAAAGTCATCCACAGGGCTTTGGGAAAGTTGCTAAGAAACTAAACTATCATTTTCTTTTGCTTGCTTGGAAAACACCTGGAAAGGTTTGCATGAGGAAAAAGACGGACGGCTCCACACACCAGTCAGCTAGACAGAAGTCACAACTGAAAGGGATAGAAATTGCGCACTCTCTGAATATAAACGTCTTACTGAGTGTAAAACACATATTTTGATGGTTGGAGCCTTTTCAGGAAAGCCTGTTCCAGAAATTCTGAATAACAAAAATAATTTTAGTGATATAAACCAATGACAACAACAAAATAATCTCAGCTGAGTTTCGAAACTACCAAAAGCAGCTGGCTGATTCTGCAGACCTGACCCACAGTCTCTGAGGTGGTTGGCAAGCTTTTGATACGAGACAAACATATTGATTGACTGGTAACTGCTGCCCAGCGTTTTTGCCTGAGAACAGCGAATGAAGCAATAAGTGTGAAGACAGAAGCTTGAGGTGTGTGTGCTGCTGGGTCGTGAACCAAAACAAAACCTGATGTGGGTCAAAAACGAGCCAGCACCAGCAGGGAGACTGCAGGGCACCCGACTAGGTTTAATTTTCTCCATTTCGGTTCCAAACACGTTAAACACAAACGTACACTGGACCACTGTGCTGCCCATGTTTTTGGAGCAAATACAAAAAAAAAAAAAAAAAATCAAGAAAAAACTGAAAAACACTGTCACAGAAAAACAAATGCAGCTCAAGAGATATGAGCACTGGAGTGTTTTTCTTCGTTATTTTGTGTCTGGGAACATTTCAAACAAAAACAGATTCCACATCTCATTTACAGTCAGGCGCTGGCGTGTTGGTCCGGGCTGTGCTGAGAAGAGGTGGCGTTGCTTTCTGTGCAGCTCACCCTGAGCTGTATCTGCTGCTGTGCTCCTCTGTGGATGAAACCATTTCCAATTCATTAAGCCACGCTTTGTTTGAGAGGTCCTGCAAATTAGAGTGCTGGCTGTTTTTTCTTCCCCCTCAACCTCTTCTCACCCTCCATCTCTGTGTATCTGTCCCCACTCTTTCACAGGAGAGAGTTTCAGCGAGCATGACTTTGTCTCTGAACCTCTAATATACAGCCTGGGTCCTCTGTGCTCTCCACTGTCAGGTGTGTGTGTGTGTGTGTGTCTTCACGCTTTGCCAAACTCAGTTCTTTCAATTCATTAGCTCCCTACCAACGTACCCAGCTGAAATAAACCGAAGCAGTGCTGGTTTACCGTGGGACAACACACATCAGACCTCTCAACTCACCCCGCTCTCTAGTTGTTGGTGCTTTTCTGTGCGTATGCTCTTATTCCACACAAAAACAAACAGTTTCACCAGAACCACCAGGCAACTTTCTGGCTTATTTCCTGCATTTTTACATTATTATTTTTACAACATTTAACACTTAACGTTTAACATTTAATCTGCTATTGGGCACCACCAACAGTTTGACAGTATTTTTAAGATTTTTGACATCACAAAGCCTGGTTTATTGAAAAGGTCTGTTAGGAGTGGAAACCTTTTCAATAATGTTAAACCGCTATGTTTTGGTGGAGAAAATATATATGTACAGAATAGTTAAAGCAGGAAATCTGCAGGAGTTGCGGTCAGAAGCATTATTTTTCCCAGTAAATACAAATGATTGCAGTTAGTCCCGAGGTTAAAATCACTGTATGAATCCAATAACGGCAATCCATTTAACAGTGGTTAACATTGTCAATCACAAAACAAACTGTTAAGCTTGTAGTGGTGCTAGTGCTTTACCTAGGAACCCCTGTTTTTTGCTATTCTATTAGTTGTTATTAGATTTTTTTATATTACATTTCTACATACTTTAAGGGCTATAGTTGAAAAGTCATCAAAGCAGGGCAGTTTATTCACCTGGGGATGCTGGATGTTTGTGTGATGTTTGTTGTTGCAATTTCTGAGCTGGTGGACTGAGTTATAGTGGAAGATGTAGATTGTGAAGAAAGAAAAAAAAAAACATTTGGGGGTTGTCTTGTCACAACGGAGGCTTTCCAAAATCGAATAATACATTCATGTTAGCCACAAATATATTTTGACAAATGTCACTGGGAAATCCAAAAGAAATAATCTTGTTTTATGGACAGGGAGCTTTTGGAAGATTTATTGCTTTCTTTCACATCTCCTGCAGAGTACCTGGGCTTCTGGTGAGAATAATCTTTGCAATATCACCCCCAGTGCTCTTTTTCGCCCCTCCACATTGTCCCTCAATAAATTTGCACAAACTGCCCAATATAGTAGTCCACACAATCTGGTTCAAAATGTCACAGAGAGATGGCAGGCAATATCGCGAGGACACTCACAACTATTTTTTGTGGATGTGTGTCTACCAAACCTCCTTCATGTGACTTTGTCAAAGTCTAGAAAACAATAGAAAGTTTTAATCCTTGCATTTGCAAACTCTGGGGTCATTCCATCAGTGTGGGGATGATCAGCAACACGGGGGTCTTCCTCACCCACTGGTCCTGCTAGAAATTCTTTGGGGCAGCTCAAACAGCACAGGTGCTACCAGTTTTTAGAAGAAGGGACAGATAAAAGAAAGGTTGCTGGTGGCCCCACAATGTCTCTCTGTGAAATGCAAGTCGGATACAGCCAGTGTCATCTGCTGGCAGAGGACACCTCACCTAATAGAGTTCTGAGAAAGGAGGACATGAAAGACAGAGCGAGAGTGTGAGGCCAGGGGAGAGGCAGCTCTGTGGCAGAAACCAACAGACCAGAACATTCAAGGAAGTAGAGCTGAGACAGAAAGAAAAGGAGCCCACCGGGAAAGAAAAAGACAGAGCAGGAGAGAGAAAATAAAGAATTTAATCATTTAAATTTCGTCTTCTGCAGATTTTAGAACAATTTTAAAAAAATATTTCTTAAGGTTTTTTTGTTGTTGTCAATTTGAGTTTTTTCTCACTGCAGTTAATTTCTGGTGATCACAACTGCTGTAGTTCAGCTTGCGAACTTTCCCAAAAACTTTTCAATAACAGGACTGAAAGATAAGCCAGTCACATTGGTGATTATATTATCTGACTGTTAGCAGGATCACAGATCAAACAGACTTAGTGGAGTGCTCTCTATCTGCTCCATGATGATGTGGACCATACAGTCTAAACTGACTGTGCCTGTGTGTGTGTGTGTGTGTGTGTGAGCGAGCATATTTGTACAAAGCGTGTGCAAACAGAGGAGCAGATAAGCGGGCACTTCATTGAGAGTGGCGATGAGACTAATTAGCCAGTAATGAAACCAGAGCTTAATTACTCACACAGATTTTTAGCTTATCGAAAGCTGGAATCAGAGAAGTGGAAAAATCCACACAAGGTCAAACATGTACTGTAGCAACTCTGCAGGTAGATCCCCATTTATCAGTAATACACTGTCTCTGTGTGTAAATCCATCCATCTGTCTATGTTTTCAGAAACAGCTGGAGCATCTGGACTGAACCCAATATTGAGCAGTTGGTCCTGAAACCAAAACAATTTGCTGCAGAATGTGACAGTAAAGTGAACATTTTGCTTGAAAAATTATTAATCTGTATACACATTATAAATAGTATATGACTGTTGAAGCTATATGAATGTAAAAAGAGTGTTGATTTTATCTTTATCTTTTATGTTTTGAAAAGTCAATTTAGTCTGATCTCAGACTATGTAGCCTCACACTGGGCTTAACACACATTTGAAATGTGTTCAGCAGTAACATTTACTCCTCTGTACTGTCAGGAATGTCCACTCCTTAACCCACGTGAGATGATTAGAGTCTGTGCCCAAAAAAAAAATGCAATCTTTGTTAAATCTAGAAAATGTATGTTCCATTCAAAGCTATCTGTCGATGGCATTTGCAAAATGAACTAAAATGTAATAAGCATAGACGCATTGATTCTCATGCATATCTTCAAATATATGTTATATATAGGTTAAGGTAAAATTACTTTAAAATGTAATCTGTTAGTGAATGTGAAATATTTATATGGTTAAATGGTTAAAAATGCATTCGTTATACAAATCTAATTCATTTGGGGAGTGTAAAGTGTATTTTCATATTCATAAGATAATATTCATGGAGTGTCATAGTATCCAATTAAAACAGAATTACTCAACAATGACCTTGTGTCTTTTCATGTGTCCACAGGACACAGACTGCAGTCATATCCCTAATGCTCATATCTGATTCATTCCAGATCAACCTGGCATAACAATGAACTGAATCTAAAATACATTTGCATTGTCTTGTAAATCCAAATGTGATTAAACCTGCTTCCTGTATGCCGACTGTTTTTGTTCTCTTGTTCTTAATCGGAGTTCCTGCTTGACCTTGCCTGATGTGGAACAGACCAATCAATAGTTGTGATTATTACAGCAATGCGAATCACTTTAATTCCCGCCAGATGCCAAGTGACATCAGTATTCCTGAGGACCCGTCATATCCCTTGGTATTTTCCTATCTGAAATACCATTGTGCTGAATATCTGGACCTCTCTCCTGTCCCCTGTCCCCTTCTCCATGTCATTCAACAATGACTGACACCGGATTAACTGTAACATGGTCACATAAAATAGTATTAAGACAGATATCATCCAATTCAATGACATAATATCCAATGTTATTAATTCCATCAACAGAATGACCACGTTTTCCCTTTAGAACATGTCCATCTGCCACTCTGAAATCTAAAAGGTGGCTCTCTGCTACTTCCCTTCTTTGAATTCACCATAGAGTTGTTCTAACCTGACCACCAGGGCTTGGATGAAGTTGTGAAATCTTGCTGAGACATTTCTGAATCTGTCTCTCAGAGTGAACTCTGGTCTGTTGAGCCAACAGTTCAAGTCCTTCTTCTCCCAGCTCAAGGCTTTCAGTGGTCAGGAGACGAGTGGTTAAACTGAAAGCAGCTGCTGTGGGTCTCCTCCTGTGCTGGTAACAAGTATGTAACTCTTTTTTTCCCCTTTTTATTTGGTCTATGGAGACACGGTGTTAAATGTTGGACAGTTGACGCTTCCTAGATTCTCTTTAATATTGTTCCTTTAAACCTTTGGTCTCTAATGTTGTGTTTTTGATTATATGTAGGACATCGCTAAACAGATTAAAGTGGATCAAACAGAAACTGACTTATCTAGATGGCTGGCCTCTGTGTTAGTGCGTGTCTGCCACAGACGGGTGTGTAGAACATTCAGGAACAGCAGTAGCAGAGATTAGGTAACACAAGGGAGCCAGGAGCAAAAAGCGAGTCGACCTGCAGAGGATGAGCTGCAGGAGCTTTGGAGGAAAACAGTTTAAGTTTAAGTTTAATACCACAATACACTGCAGGTTTGAAACGATGAAATGTGTAGATGACCATACCATGGGGCTCTCACCACAGCAGCCGGAGAGTGATTCTGATTTTACCATACTTATACTCAAACCTTCCACTATAACTTAAAGTGAGTGTGTGTGTGTGTGTGTGTGTGTGTCTCTTTTCCTGTTTTCCATTTTTTTAGTGTCATCGTTACCAATGTTCATATTGTTAGAGGAGTCAGAGGGACAGAGGGGCTTTTGAGGCAGAGGTCGGATACAAGTCAATGGTGTCTGTATGTGTGAAAGGTTTGAAAATACCATAGAGAACAGTACAAATAAAAAAGATTCAGGCCCCCGATCTGCCAGTCACACACTGGAAGATCCTGTAGAAGATCAAACAGTCATCCTCACGATCTTCAGTACACAAGCCCTTGGATATGGTCAATATTTTTGAGGCTTTATTTGAGTTTTACATCCTGGAACCAGAGGGTCTTTATTCGTATGTTGAGACTCAAGCATTGCAGTGAATCATAGATTTACAACAAAGACAGGTACCAAAGCATAACTGAGTCACCTCATAAATATTCTAGCGGTAGAACTGGGAATAAAAGAGGCTTCGTAGCATCTCAAAGGGCTCTACCTATACCACTCAGCCTGCACTAGCTATACACACACAATGCAAGTCAGAAACAGCTGAGAATGAAATGAACTCTACCAGGTGATAATCTCAGTCTGTTTGAATGGCATAAAGAAGAGTCAGCTCCACTGCTACATGTATAATGAACCAAAGATTTTAAAAAAGATAAACCAAGATGTTTTTGAAATATACAAAACGCACACTTTCTGCATAATGCAAACGCATTCAGAAAACAGATGTGGAGGGATTGACCTTTGATTTGTTTGATATTCTGGTCATTCTGAGTCCTCTGTAGTAAAATGGTTCTCCAGAGATCCCGAAACATTTATCTGAACAATTCAGCACTTTACCTTCAGATTTTCTGCCACTGAGGAAGCATTTAAAGGAGCCGCAGAAGAGCTGCGTTTGATGAATAATGTAAAGAGGACAGTCGTAAGGATGTTGAGGTTTTCTTTGAGGTTTTTTTATACAGTCAAGTGTCTAGAACAAAGCTCATAAGATCTCTGGTGGCTCAATATCAAACAAATGGAATTCACCGTTTGTCACTCCTTTGAGATGAATGCACAAGTGGAGGTGTGTGTTTAACACAAAACTCACATCCATGAGACACGCTGCCTTTCTCTGGGGAGAAGGATGGATGCAGGAGGGATCTGAAATGTGAAGTTCTATGTACAAATTGTGACATGTGAGCAGCTCTCACTATTATTATGTTCCAGTCCGACTCGCTGCTGTTTTAAACCCCACTGGTGTCTCTGTTTTCACAAACCCATATTGAGCAGCCAAGCCTTTTTAAATCACAGCCCCAAAATTCTCACACAACAAATATGGCTGGTAAATATTTGGGTAAATATGTAGGCGACAACACAGAAGCCATCCAGGCATTACCATCTTTTCATTTCCATCTGTGCAGCCAAGCTATTTGAATATTTTCTTTCTACAGCAAACGTTAGCAAGGCATGAATGTGAGATATTGTCAGTAGCACGGAACAATGCTTTCATTTAGATCTGAAGTACCTTTCAGAGAGGTTTGTTCTTGGTGGAGGTGGAATGGTGAGATTGAGGAGTTCTATACCGAACAGAATATTTATGAAAATAAAAAGTGCAAGAGGGGAAAATGTAATAAACTTGGTTGTATGTCACTATTAATTGATGCTGTCCCAGTGCACATATTTCTTTTACAGAATGAGGTCACAGCCACCTTTGACCACTGAAATCTAATCAGTCCATCACAATATTTTAAAACATTTTCAAGAGGCAGATTTGAGATACCATTCTGGAGTCGTAAACATGCTTTGTAAAGCCATTGTAATATTAACTGCTGACCTCTGGCCACTCAAATCTTTCATCTTTGGGTCTAAGTGAACATTTGTGCCAAATTGGAAACAATCCTCTTTGGTAAGATAATGGTTTAACGAGGCAAAAAACGTCAAAGGGATTTCTCAGGAGCAAAGCTGCAACCTATCAATAATGAACCCGGATAATATTTGAATCGAGCTGGGGCGCAGCAGCAAAGCCCCTCTGTCCTCTTTATACAAGTGTGAGACAACTGGAGTCAGACTCGGTAAGAAATCGCACCTCCCCAGTGACACAGACAACAAATGAAGGAGAACAGCGTGGCTCTGAACCCTTCGGCTCACACCGCTCAGCCCAGCACTGCACTAAGAAGCGGCTCAGAGTAGAAAGCACACGTTAATTAGACTCCCATCTGTACATCTCTACTTTGCTCCAATAAGAAAGAAGTAGAGAGAGAGAGAGTGCAAAGAAAAGTGGTGTGAGGGATAAAAGAGGAGGAGGGCTGCGAGCAAGCAGGTCCCTCACACCTGTTATTTCATTCTCTCCACCATGTTACATTGATTTTGTCTATGAGGAAAAGCAAACAGGTGAAATATCTAAACTGAACTTTTTATGAGTGAGTGGGGAAAAAAGTGAGTGCGTTTGTGTGAAAGAGAGCGATTGAGAGACAGTGAGCTCCTGAGTGAGATCCTTGCACTGTTATTTTGAGAGGGGAACGCTCATGTCAGTTGAAGGTCAAACCTTCACCAAGCAAAAAAAAAAAAAACAAACAAACCTTCCACTGAATGACACCTCTCACTTCTTCCAGCACTCCTGACTCAAATAAACAAAGTTAAAGAGTTGCCTTTTAAATGAAGGTCAACACCAGACAGCCCATTCATTACCGACAGTGTGTGTTAAGCCTGTTTCTCTCTTATGGTGGAACAGAAAAAGAGATAGCTAGATGACAAAAATGTCTGGGGGGAAACAGACACCAGAAACAGGAGGGGAGGGACAGGATAGAATTTTAAAGACTGATAATATTAACGCATGAGAGGAGATTTGGACAAGATGATCCTATGCCTTCAGAGTCTGTTGTAATTGGTTGACATAATGGTGACATCCAGAGGAGGTGTCTAAAAATGGGAGAAAACCATTTGGATAAGATAATTAAAGCCAAGAAATAAGGCACGCATGACCAGCAGCATTTGCTTAAATGTCATTACCAAGCAAGTGTCAGAATTCCTCCTTGGTTTCTTAACACCCCAGAAAGATACTTTCCGTACGAGCCATCTTTAAAACAACAGCAGAGCTCCTCAATGTATTTGTTGTTTAGTGCTCTTCACATTTGTTAAGTACTCCAAACATAAAGCCCCATTAGTCTTACATACTAAGTGATAACGTGTGTGTGTGTGCTCATTAGTATGTGGACCTGTAGCACTTCAGGAACGACCCCACTTGCTGTCGTGAATTATTCTCACAGAGAAAGGTTCCACTAAGCAGCATCTCTGGCAGTCTCTGGAGTACTGACTTGAAACACTGCCTGAAGTGAAGTAAGTCACACACGCTGTTTAACTATTTCATCTCAAGTGTGACTCATCACAAATGAATGTTTGGGTTTGCAGCCTGACAATGATGCTCCTTCTAACGATAAATACTCAAAGACTTGATAGATGTCAAAGACATAAATACCAAACCATTAAAGGCCACTGGAGCCTAAAAATAGTCATTTCATACTGAATTTTAAGAAACAGATCTGCCCAATTTCTTTGCCAGGAAATGAGCTTCAGTGACTAATAAATTAAAGGGGAAGTATTTTACCTTAGAAAAAAAACTGGAACTGCCCTACTTAGTTCATTATCTTTATAAACGACAGCGTTCATGTAAATGTGCAGGATCTGATGGTGAGTGATTCTTGCCCAGAAATCCTGTCACCAGCAGCTGCCCCATTATATTGACTGTTGACTTCCAGTCTTTATGCTAACTATTTATCATAGAGCTGCAACTGACTTTGGATTATTATTATTCTGATTATTTTTTTGACTGAGTATTGTTAGAGCTTTACATTTTATATCTACAGCAACACACGATGCTAACTGCACATTTCTGTTTCATGAATCTTTATTCATACCCTTCAGAGTCATATTTCAAATATATTTTTCCTCTAAAATACATAAGAACATGATAGATATACAACATCCAGCACTGGTTGTTACCCTTTCAGTTTTATTCCCGTTTAAAGGTGCATTTCACATCGTCTGTCCCAAAGTGGTTCAATACACAGACTGCTTTATGCTGTAAAACCTGACAGTGGGCACGTGTACCGTCGCTGCGACAGACGCTTTTCCAAAACTTCCTTCAATGCAAAGATATTGCATGTCACAGTGAGTTACAATAGTCAGGTGGGTCCTAGAAAGTAATATACATAAGGTTCTAAGGCGCATCACTTCAAAGCTGCTTGGTGAAACATTGAATGTTACAGAACACAGTACAGACACCATTTTGTTTGGATGGTCTGGTTTGGATTTAGGAAGGTCTACTGGTTTGCTGGTCCACATTGTTATGGTGAATGGTTGGTCTAATTTAGCTGAGAGTGCTTCCTCAATCACACATCAGGTTGAGGCAACTTTCTCCCAGAACAAATCCAAACCCAATTTTAAGAAACCTCAAGGTCATCACAGCTGTAATATACCCTGATCACAGAACACCACAGGGGAGCATTACCTGGGAGTTTAACAAGAACCAAACACTGATTGTTTTACATTACTCACGTCCAACACAGAGGAAATTACTTCGGATCGTGTGCCTCTACTTTATTTAGTATTGCCAGGAGGTAAACTCCATCTGTTGCCATGCAGTGGTCAGTGTGTGGCAGCCTTTTGCAGACAGGTCTTTTCTAATCAAACCAGTGAGGAGAGTTTACAGTAGATAGAAGATTAACAGTCACTTTGTCATTCTGGTTTTCTTATTTACCTGTGTTCAATGTGTATCTATCCATTGAGCGTGTGTGTGTGTGTGTGTGTGTGTGTGTTTGTGTGCGCAGCTCTACAGAGGCTCAGATAACACAAAAGTGGAAAAGGTCAATGAACAAGCATCTAAAATTGCTGAAAGTAAATTTACTGTGTCACTTGCCTGATAGGAGAAAAACAAACTGTACAAATTGTTTTATTACTAATTCATGCAGTAAACATTCAGTTATTTGGCTTGTCTTTGGTTTATTTTTATCAAAATTAATCTAACCAGAATTGAAGTCACTTCCAGACCAATTTCTAAAATAAGCTGCAACTCTTTCATCATGTTTACTGGTTTCTAAAAGCACAGGTGCTGAATTTAGTTAAGTTGAGTTTAGTTTATTTTTTCGGTGTTTTTGGCTGTTGTGCTACATGTTCTTACTTTGTTCATAATGATCTGAATGTAAAGATATTTGTGTCATTGTGTTATTTTATTTTTTTGCTTTTTCAAATTTTAATTTCATTAACCGATATGAACAACTAATTGTTTTTTTACAGACATAATAAATATGACTTCAATAATAGGTGAATCTTTCAGAATGTGATTTTATTATGGCAAATATATGCAAATCTCTGTGTGGGTCTCCTCTGAGGCAAGATGTCCAAATACAGTTTTGGTTCTGCTGCATTCACTGAAGTACTGGGAAATGGCAATGATGAAACCATTAATGATGTTATATAGTTCTCCATTTAGCATTATCATCAAAGTAAACTGTAATGTGACAGCCTGAAAGATGTGCAGTCGGTTTATATTGGATTAAAACATGTTGATGTATCATTCAGGATCACACGGTTGCCACGCCGTCCACCACAAGGCATATTTGTTGCTTTATCAGTCAATTCAATGATTATTGTTCTAATAGCTTAGTAATGGATTGGATTAACTGCTCACATGTATGTTATGCTTTGATATTCTGTTTTCAGGAGGGTGTAATAATACAGCTTTTCACATTTATACTTGAGTCATAAATGGTGACAACAAAAATCCAAAAAGCAACCAGAGTGTCAGATTTTAAACAATAAAAAGAAAAGCAAACTTTTCTATCCTCAGTCCTGTGTCTGATCATTTTCTGCTGTCATGTCTCCAAATGCAATGATAACAATGGCTTTGTCTTAATTAATAAGGCAATATGAGGAATGGTCTGAGAGTGATGAAATGCCATGCACACCAATGGTTAATGATATTTCTAAATGTATTTAATACAGTTTACACACTGACCTACACTTGGTGGCTATAGTGATGGATATCATTATGATCTGTACAACTTAAGCTCTTTTACATACCACACATAATACAGCGCAGCAGTGGCCGCGCACTTTTCAAACAACTTTTCACCAGGAAATGAATTTCCCATTCACATCCTCATTGATGTCTCATGAGACCAGGCCAAGCAGCTATAAGATGAACATGAGCATCAAACCTTTGATTCTGAGCAAAACAGAAACATTTTAAATGTGAAAAGTAAAATGTAAAAGACTGTGTACATGATTATTTTAAGAGTAAAAGAACTACATATCCCAGTAGTAACTCGGACCTCGGATGGTTAAAATATTATGGTAAAAAATCAAAATGTTAACACTGTTAAGCTATACAACCATAACAACTGGAGAAAACATGGAAGCAAGTGTCTTAAAACCAATATTGTTTGCTCCTGTCTTGTTTGGGGAAAAGACCGATGCATTTTAAAGAGATGTTAATCTCAGCTTTATAGAGAACTGTATGTGGATGCAGAAAGAGACATTTACAAGAAAGCATGTCTTTCAAGATCAGCTAGGCACATTGTTTCTGTTATGTACTTATTGTGACTGAACAAATTCTTTTGACAATTTGTAGCCACGATAAAGAAGACAAACAAAACAACGAGAGCAATGATGAACATGACAACACGGTCGAATGCACGTGGTAATGATAGGCATACATGAGCGCATCGGTTATTGAAGCAGTGTGACTGGTGAGTGTGGAGATTTCTTGAGATCAACTGAAGCATGATGCAAAAGAAACACAGGCACACGATGCCATGAATGATTTACATCATAGCTACTGCTGATATTTTGGGGAGCAGCATGAACGGCGAATACACTGGTATTAAATAAATCAGAACTCAGAATTGAGAGAAGAAGTATGTTGTCTTTTGGAGAAAACAAGGGTTTGTGTATGCAGACTAAATTGTTGTCGTGAATTAAATCATAAGCTAGACTGCAGATCCATGTGAGTATTGCTTGACTTCAACAATCATATCTATGTGACTATGTGAAATTCGACAGACATTCAACTCTAATGAAACAAGAGTATCTGATACGTGATCCACACTGCACACTGGCCAGACAGTCCTTCCACCTATTAGAGAGGAATCATATATGACATTCAGTAAGCTGCAGAGAAAGTCACGCTCTTCTGCCTCTCACCCCACAACACTTTCTCTTTCTTCCTCACAACCTACACCTATCCTGATGAGTCATGACGTCCAGTGACGGAGGAGAGTTCTAGAAAAGGAGGCTGGAATCGGAGCATGAGCCAGACTGTGACGTCAGAAAGGAAACGTGTATGTTTATTTGTGTCCAGGTAAATCAGTGTTCAGCAATGTTCTGTTTGTGCAAAGACGAGTTGAGGTGTTCATCCAGGTGACACAAGGTCATTCTTACATTTCCTCCAAGAGCTTGATTCCGGTTCTGTACCACTTATCATCTCATCATCCTCTCATAAATATTAATATAATAATCCATTACCAATTTCCCTTGATCCGTAAAACCCATAAACAAAAGAAAACCAAAGCAAAATATCAAAAACATTGAGTAGGTATGACAAATTGCAACATCACATATTAAGTAGAATAAAACCCAAAGGAACAGCAGAGGTTGTATAAACGTTGTGCTTCTTTAATTTCACTTTTAAAGTCCTCCACTGTCCTAGTTGTGTTTCAGTTTAAACTTTGTTATATTTGATATATTTATATATATAGATAAATGTACACGTGTAATCCGCGCTGAGGTTCGTCTCTTGTGGCAAGCAGAGGGCGAGCAGAGGCTACCAGGAGCAACCTTCTTTTTACCTCTGTTTCTGGATTGTCCTTTCCTCGCCATTCATTTGTTCATTCATTCATTCATTCAGTTTTTTTTTTTTATCTCTCTCTTTGTCATTCAGTCCCTCCCATGGTCCCCAAGGTTAGGACAAATGGGAGACAGTTTCTGTGAAAAAGAAGGATCGGACTTTCTATCTCTCTTTCATTTCCTTCTTGGAATCCCTGTTCCCTTGCTTTATTCCCTCCGGTCCTTTGTCATCTTTGGTAGAGTGTCCGACACTTCGGCGTGTCTCGGGAATCGGGCCGTCAAGGATTGCAGTCCGAGGGGAGTGGAGATACATGAGAGGGTGCTTGTATGGGCTAAGGGTTTTGATGAAGGAGGACAAGGAAAAGGTGACAAAGTGGGAGGATGTGAAGGTCGACTGTCGAAGATCATTAAGTATGTTCACCTTAAATACAATCTGTTGGTTGTACTGCAGAGTGTCTGCAGCGGAAGTGTTCAAGGAAAGCGTAGGAGGGGAAAGTAGTATGACATTTACCTATAAGCAGGAAAGATGAGACGGATGCATGAAAGTTGGAGAGACAGTGACCAAGGAGGACTGACAGGGGAGGTGAAATGAAAGTAGAGGGGAGGAGAGGTGGGAAGGACAGAGAAGTAAAAGAACGAGTCAGGGCAGCGTCTGGCGGCTCAGACGGTTGGTGGCTGTGGTGAGAAGTGCTCATCATCTGTACAGCAGCAACAGGAAGCAGGAGAGGCCAAAGGTCAGCCAGCTGGCCAATGGGAGTGAGTGTGAGCCACCGATCAGGACTACGGAAACAAAAAGGAAAACAGATGTTTTTTTATCACACATTTATTCAACAGTTGTATAATCACATGGTGAAAATAACGTGGAGGAAGAAAGAAAGTGAAGGATTGAATCGAGTATTAGAGGTGGATGAGTTGACAAATAAGAGGGGCAGAGAAATCCCACACAGACCTCAATGAGAAAAATGAGTTAGCATTGATGTCATCATCAGCGATACGTGATGGGTTGTTTTTCTTTATTTTCCCTCTGCAGGATTTCATTGTGTGCGTGTACATCTTTTGTGTCACTGAATTCATGTGACGTTTCTTGATGGCTTTTTATGTTAAAATTTATGCACAGATGCAAATTAATTCAATGCATTTGAACACACACACACACACACACACACATTTTTACTTCTGAGTGAGGAAACTCACTGATTTAAAATCCCTAACAATCCAAACTAAATTATTAACCCCAAAGTCTTAACCATTACTCAGCCCGTTCAAAATTTGAGGACTGGTCAAAATATCTATGCTAAAAATGGTCCTCACAAAAGCATAACTACAGGAACCCATACACTCTCCCAGCATTACACAAATGCAGCAACAAATTACACATGCGAGCTGCACAAAGTTTCATAAATAAAAAGTAGGTAATGCATTAAAAAGATCAATATGATTTCATATCAAGGGTCCATCCTCTCGGCAGAAAATCAATATTTATAATAAAGCTTTGAACCAAACACAGTGCATATACACACACACGCACGCAAGCACACACACAGGCAACGTGTTGAAATGGAACATGGTGTTTTACATCTTGCTGTTTGCCTGTCTCTCCATCTTTCCCCCATCCTACCCCCTCCGCTCCACACTGTATTTGAACATTTGGTTGTGCGTGTTTGTCTGTGTAAGAGAGGAAGAAAATAATTCTTTTCACAGCCACGGTGAGGCTGCTGCACAGTGGAGGATAATCGGGTCAATATATGACCCAATTCTGCACCTGACAATTGCAGGGGCATTCCCAATTCATGCTAACCTGGAAGCATCACCAACCGGACATCCTCACAATGACGGTATTGAACCAGAATTGGTCCTCATATCTATGATAGACATGCACACGTGCACACAATACTTGGGACTTTGCATTGACTTCCATTTATTGTGAGCGGCATGTCCAAAATGCCTTTGCCGGAACTATAAATATGATCACCTCACGCCTAACCTTAAACCTGAACCTCCAACAGTTCACCTCTTAGCACTAAACCAAGACTTCTGAAATTAGGTTTTGTTCTATTTGGACCAGGTTTGGGTCCAACTGGTCCTGTCAAGGTCAATGTTAATGTTGCAAAGTCTTAAAGTGGTAAGAAATATGATGACACACACAGTATAAAATGGCTCGTCTCCTCTGAAATCATCTGCATGTTGCATTAAGGCAAATTAAAACATTTCAAGCGAGTCATATTTTGAATTCATAAAAGATAACAAGCACCTGTTGAGCTAAATCCTTTTCTCATCCACGCTGGCATAAAATCTCTGAACTCAAGACAGATGCATTTGTGTTTCTTACAGTGACGAGGACTTTTAAGTCGCCTGCCTGATAATTACCCATCTGTCTGCACTGTACAAAAACCTGCAGGACACAAATGCGCATGCATGCACATTCGGAGAGCTCAAGAGCTTTCCTCTTCCTGTTTACACCTTCATCCATTATTCACTCCATCCGCCAGTGTCTTTACATGCCCATATTTAAGATCGCACACACTCGCACACAGGCGACTCACACCGGGGCTTTGAGGCGGTAACGGCAGGTCATTAATAATTCACTTTGTCATTTTTCCTCATTTGTGTTGTTTCCATGGCTCTGAGGTTTTCTTTGTAGTTTGACATGACAGCAAAACATGGACAAAAAAATTCACACATGTTGCACTGAATCTGAATTATTGTATTAAAATATATGCATGTGGCATCCAATTCATAGCTGTATCGTGTGAAAGAGCTTAATTTGCCACTTTCTCTTCATTCAATATGCTTTAGGGTTGTAAAGATGAAAGGTTAGATATTCAGGACGATTTCCATGATTTTCTAAACCAAGAAGCTGAATAGTACTCTGTATTTTAATAGCACTGATTCACAGATGCATAAAAGAAAATACATAGCACAATTATGACCTGAAACACTTCAAAGTGGTAGACAATGGATTAAACCTTTAATTGAAAGCCTTTTTCCATTGTAAGAGGGAGCTTGTGTAAAGGATGAACGAAGGTAATTCCAGTGTTCTGGAACCCTTACAGTGAAAGGTAATCCAAGTGATAACAGCAAGATGAATTTGCCATGACTTGCTCAATTACTTTTGGCCTTTGCCTCTGCCTTAGTGGCATGTGTCTGTTTGGCGTATGACTTCGGTCATTCGAGAGTAAGGTATGATTGGTTGTGTTTGTTTCAGTGCTTTTAAATACAACAAGAGGCAGAGGAATGGACGCAGACAAGGATGATGGTTCCAGTTCGCCTCCACGATGGTGCCCCGCTGCGTCCACTTGTCTTCGTCCAGCCCCCACACTCACAGCCCCTGCTCTCTCTGCTCTATTTCAACACTTCCCAAACAATAAAGGAGATTTTTAGCTTTGAAATTGTGTCTCTACACTAATTCCCTTCCCTGCTGTCCCTCATTTCATTTCTGTTTTGCCGAAATCAGTCGAGTTCATCTCGGTTTAATTGTGCTCAGTGTCAGCTTCTCCGCAACTGCTTTATCTGCTAAAGAGGCAAGTGCCTTCTAAGTGCTTCATAATGGCCTTGGATGTTCCCTGCATAGACAGTGAGTGGAAAGAAAACACTCCCTGTGTTTGTGTTTCTAAATCCACCACTCAACACAAGTCTAGCTTACCTGTCTTACCTGCGCTGGCTACAGTGTTCTCCTGTTTGCACTTTCCCATGGTGATGGAGACGTCGTCGATGGCAATGTCCCCCTCATAGCTCTGGCCTCGGATTCCTTCAAATACAATCTGGTGTGAGAGGGAGGTAAAGACACGTTTGTTTGACATTAGTCAGTGGAGCTGGAGTAAAAATAATGATTTATTTAAAGTATTAATACTGCTATAATTATTACTTTATCTTTATTATTTAGTCATGCGCACAGCTCAGAAAACAGCATGTAAGTAGTTGAACATCAGATATTTAGACTCTAGCATCATTAATTAGACTGAACAGGCAACTCCATCTAAAAACCTTTTAGCCGCAAGCCATCGGGGTTTGACTGACAGCGTAATTACTGTGGCGTACCACACCTAAAGCCCACTGCACTCAACTAATCAAAAAACGAAAACTGTGTTGCTCCAGAAAACAACAGAAGCAACTCTCATGACTGCAGATGTTGACAATAAAGACAGAAACCGACGCAGAATGCGGTTTAATGATTAATATGGAAACTTCTGAAAGATTTTAAATCCTGGGTTACAACGACTCATTTCATCCACTAAGGAGTTTCTACAGAAATGTGCTCTTTAAACAACTGATGTGAACATTTTCTACTGGGTTACGAACTAGCCCTTGACCACAGCACTGTACCCTCAAGTTATTCTACATATGTAGGAGGAGGAGCGAACAGAAATTCATGGGGCAGATACCAATAACCTATGTATTACCATAGACAAGGAGCAGCATGGCTGTTTAAACACAACAGGTTGGAAAATCCTCAGCAGTTGATAATTAAGATGGATCAACCTCTGAGTTACAGAATCTCCGTACGTCAGATCCACTCAGCCCAACTGATCCCATCTCTCTTTCATTTTCTTCTTCTTTCTGTGGCCTCCCCTCTTGGGATGTTTACCACTTGAGCTGCACAGAGTTGCTCTCCGAGGTGCACTAAGAACTGCATAATCTTGTGACATTGTCATGGAGCAGCATGGCGGAAAGCATGTTTTATAAGAAAAACCCTTGGCTAATGTTCAAGCGAGCCCATGTGAGAACGCAGAGGATTCACAGCAAGTGGGCGTTTGCTGACGTGTGGCACAGGAAACATTTCTGACAGTGGAGGTCAAGAGAATATTTGACGACAAGAGTCACCAGTGACAAGAGGATGAATAACCTGAACACTCTGCTGCTTTGTTCATGTGTGAACGCCAAACTGAAAGTATGTGCAGACCTCTGCTAGAGTTCATGTTTGAAAACCGCTTTGCCAACGTGATATGTGCTAAGTAGCGAATGCAAAAAGCCTGCACTAGCGCTCCCCGTGAGGGGCCGTGAGGGGAAGAACCTCAAATCTGCTTGAGGGGAGTGGAGTGAGAAAAAAAGCTGGATGGGTTTAGGCTGGTCAGGCTCAAGTCTCATTGGATTGTTTTAGGCAGATGGTAGGGGTGAGGGTTATTCAGAGTTAGTGGAGGGAACGGGCTAATTGCTCGGACACTTGACAATGCATTTTCTTTATGTGCCTGTGGTTGCTATTTTTATTTTATTTATAGTTTCACATTCGCCCATAAATTAAATTCTTTGTGTAGGTTTGTGGTAAACACACGTGCATACAAGCACACACCCACAGTGACACTGGAGCTATGCATGCGTGCCTCTGTGCACCTGCGAGCACAAGACACCAGATTGTTGTATAATTAGAGATGATGAGAGGGAAGCCAAGAGAAACACCGGCCATGACACAGTACACAAAACAACATCACAAATAACTGCCTCCTTCAGGCTACACAGCAGCGCAGTCGCACCAAGCATAATCATTTCCTGAAAGACAATGCCAAATCCTGCCACGCGGCACAGCACGGCGAAAGAAATGATTTTGTGTGTTTGTTTTTCCCGGAAAGGCTCAGGGACACAGGATTACACCCTTTGACTTAAAGTTCACTGCTGACCGGCCAGGCTGAAGTGTGAGTGGCCTGTGCCAACACTGCCTCACACTTAAAACATCACTTCTCGACACTGTGCTGAAGGGTCTGCACAAGTGCAGCCCACAGTTCCGGAGCCCAAGGAGTGGCAAAGTTCCAAAGCTGCGTACTGTAAGGCAGGATTTTTGAATGCAGATGCATTTTAATTGATATGATATCAGGTATGCAGGGTGCAGCACTTAAATGCTTTCATACAAAAACCTCCTTGCGCTTCATTAAAAGGAAAGAAAAGCAAAGTGCTGCGAGTGGAAGATTGAATGTTTAGAGTCATGGCTGATAAAAGCTCCTGTTTGTGTGTGTGTGAGTGTGTGATCAAAGGTGTACAGTAAAGTGTCAGGTTGGAGTTGTGAAAGTGTCGTTCTGTCAGGAAGTGTAACCTTTAATGTTCACATTGATGTGTTGTCCACATACCAGAGGGGACACAGCCACCACAGAGTATAAAACACAGAGAGAGAGAGAAAGTGTGTGTGTGTGTGTGTGTGTGTGTGCGTGACAGAGAGAGCGAGAGCTTTGAAAAAAATGAGTGCGGAAGAGAGTCGCTGCAGTGTGTGGAGCACAAATGTGGGTTGGCCTGGTTTCCAACAAGCCCCCAGGTACAAAACACTGTGAGGAACACAGATGGCCTCTGGGTAATCCACAGGGGAGCGAGTGAGAACACAGCTATTCTACTACATGTTACATCTTTTTTGTATCGCCATTGATTTCACATGCGCGTGTTTCTTCTCTGCAAATTTGCAATTCCCTGTGATTCTGTCAGACTGAAGAGAGGAGCATGATTGGCAAGATAGCACAGGAAGATGGATGGCGGTTCGATGGAAGGTTAAAAACATTTAGTGAGAGAAATCTCCTCAGATGCTGATTGACAAGTGGAGACACTTGAATGTGAAAGCGAATGTGCAGCTGAAACAAAATGCCTCTCTTTCCCTTAAAATGCAATAAAACCTAAAGCAAGAGCAGGAGATCTCATAAATGGACAGTTCACATTTCAGGAATTTACAACTTGAATCCGCACAGACATTAACAATCAACACCAACGGCTAGTAAACCATTGAAGTTCTATTGCTTTCTTATCGGGCGGCTCGAGCACTGTTTATAATAAAAGCCTTGTTTTAATGCAAACCCCTGGCGGAGCTGCAGCTCCTGATTCCGAGGGGCAGGAAGGGAAGCTGTTCTCAAAGACATCATTACTTTTGTTGGACGGAGCACAAAGAGAAGGGAAACGCTGAGGCGAGTGGCAGAACCTCAAAGACCCTCAGTGTATGCAGCCACTGAGCCGTGCACAGGACTTAAAAGTTTGTGTTCTCTGCGGACTCTCAACATGAAGCAGAAATTTAAAAAAGTGTCAATAAGCAGTCACTCCTGCCGACTGTGGGACTAAATAAGGTCTACTTCATAAACCTGTCCCTCCGAGAGTTCCGCCAGTTTGGAAAATCATGGGAGTTCTTCCAGGGAAGATTGAGACCGTAAATAATAGAGATGGCCGTGTAGTTTAAATTTATTCTTCTTAGATAATTGAGAAGAAACAAGTCGAAGCTACAGACCCAATAAAAACCTTCATCAAACTGGCTTTGAACAATGGCCAGATTTCAGGTGAATAATGAATAGTAACAACTGATACTAGTGAGACAAACTTTCAGTGCGGTTGGCGCCATTCAAACCAAAGGAAAAGAATGGTAACGCTACTACCACATGACATGAACTTCCCGTCCACTGGTAACAGAGATCAATAAGTAGAAATTGAATATAAAATGATTGTAACGCGTACCGTTCTAATTGTGGTGTTCTGTTCCATAGAAGGAGCCGTTAATAACACTTTATTGAAGGTCCTACTTTCGGTGGCTGCCACCGTTTACAGCAGACTACAGTAATTAAACACTACATACTAGATTGGCTGTGTGGCATGGAATTCCAATACTGTCAAAAGCTGATTTATTTTTATATATTTTTTTAGCATCTTATTATATTATGTCAACCAAAACTCAACCTGAAGTCGTCTTTAATATTTGTCGGCACACAGTATCACTGGTATCAGAGAAGCATCGTAATTGGCAGAATTAATGTGATGGAGCCATTCTTTATCCCCACGTCGTTTTCCAGACAAAATAAGCTAAATGGAGAAACACAATAGCAGCTATTGTGGCAGGTAATTGTCAACGGCAGACACCTTAATCATTATTATTGATTGTAAGGAAATCAGTACTCCCCAGAGACGGACAGAGAGATAGGGAGAGAGGGAGAAGGAGAAATAGGAGAGAATTGAAGTAAAAGAGAGGATGGCTGCAGGAACAAGCCAATGACTGGAGCTGAAGGAAGAGAAAACCCACAAGAGACACGTCTTATTTCATTTCATCAGGCCCCTGGGGAGATCGATACGTGACAAAAAGTACTAAGAAGGAAGTTAAAGTGAAAGTGAGGAGCAATATATATATATATATATATATAAATATATATATATATATATATATATATACACACACACACACATACATATGAGAGAGAGAAAGAGAGAGATACAAAGAATGTATGTTGATGAGCTCGCCTGGTTAGTGTGAGGATCAAGGCTGCAGGCTCGCTACATTATTCAGCAACTCTATTTGTTACATGGCAGTGGTTTGCATGGCTGATACGTGTGTGTGTGTGTGTGATTATGGGGACTGCAAAGTTTATTTTAATCCTTAATAAGGTGATACAATATTCAAGCAAGAAATGTTGATATACTGAGAATGTTTCAGTAAATCATGCAATTGATTGATTACTAAAGACATATTGAATTAATTTCCTCTGTTTGGTTAAACAAATTTTGATGAACTGGAAAACATGCATGGACAAATGACAGGCATACTGTACACCATAATCAACCCACTAAATTAAGAGATGGAGCACATGAGAAAGACCACACGGCAACCTTCAGTTTCCAAGGAGACAACCGCTCTCGCTGTCGGTGCCTCCCGTTCATCCACCCTGCCTCCCCTACCTTTGCCCGAGTCACGATACAAATGGGGGATGAATATTTAAGATGCATTAAGTGCTTTATTGATGGCATAAACACACACTCATCACTTTCCCTCTAGTTCACACAACCACATTGTCTGTCTCTGAAATACTGCCTCTGCGGCTCACACACACACAACCATGTACACGCTTCAGACTCTCCTCTTTTTCTTCCTGACAGTTTAATTTCCATTTAACACCAGCAGATTCTGGTGTCTGGACCAATTAGGCCAGCTGCTTGAACACAGGAATTACAGTGTACACATACAGTACACTTTGTGATGTGAGTGTGTGTATCTACATGCATTGAAGCTTGGCGTGGTCTGTTTATAGCTCAGTGAGATTACACTTTAAAATCTTTGGGGGTGTGTTTACATTCCATCCATTTGGGCCTAAGCTGTATTCTACCTTTTCACCGACCCTGGTGGGTGGCACGGCGATAGAGTGGTTTGCACTGTTACGAGTTTCCACAGTTAAGTGGTTACCCTGTAGCTCCTTTACATGAAATATCTGTAAGTAGTTCTGTGTATTTAAGGGGTCATCTCTGCTGAAAGCACAGGTACATATTCGGCTGGATAATGTGGCCATTAAAACGGGGATTAAATTGAACACAAAGTAAATACATTTAACAGAATCGGTGGCTGAAGACCAGGATGTCAATCCCCTGATTTATACGAATGGCATGGATGTGCCTGAACTTGGCGACCAGCTGGGATATTCCCGTGGGGAGTTTGCATGTTGGACTCCTCTCTGCCGTATGGTTTGCTCCAGATACCTCTGCGTCCTCCCTCAGTCTCAAGACATAGAGATTGGAGCTGGGTAGGCTGCAGAATTTAAATGGACCTCCAAGGATAAGTGGTAAAGATAATGGCTGAATGGGCTGACCCTGGCTCTCATACTCAAACACCTGAGCTTGTGTTGGAGTGGGGATGTAAACTACAATCACTAGCACACTAGATAAGATAACTCCACTTGATTGAATTCTGAAATTATTTTAATTTTCAGAATTAGATTTTATTTTTTAATTTCCAAGTCTAAATTTGTATATTGCAAATACATCATTCTAAATTGAAGTGACCTGTACGTTTTCTTTGCAACAAAGTGTAATGAACTAATGACGGGATTAGAGAATAGGTTAGGACAACCAAATGAGATCAAGTTCTCAGTGATCAGCTCACAGAGGAGCCCTCAAACATACAGCGTGCCCATGCACATGGCGTTGTAGAGGGATAGTTAATGAAGAGCAAATGCAGCCCCCAGCCGAGGCCTTCAGCCCACATTCATCATGGATTCAATTTCCCCCATGCACGTACAAAGAGTATCTAGAATCATTACTACACAACTAGCAGGCATCCCCTGCTCATAAATAAGCCTGTTAATTGACCTGTCATAGCTAATTGCTGCAGGGGAATGGAGTATGTGTGTGAGCTTAACCAGCAGTGTGTCTGCATGTGTTTGTGTGTGTGTGTGTGTGTCTGCATGTGTGAGATTGTATCTAGCAGTGTTTATTCATGTGATTTCAGATGGAGAGTTATTGTATGAACTGTCTTTCCAGAGCGTCTTGATTTTAGAGGCAGCAGTCGTTAGCCTTGCCACAGGAGGGTGTGAAGCAGACCAGGGCCTGAATCGACCCGACCCAGCCATCGGTCCCAGCTCTGGGCCAAAGAGAACGATAAACGAAGATAAGGAGGAAAAAAAGCGATAGAGAAACTCACACATGAGGTTTGAGGCATGCAAAACAAAAACATCATCTAGTTTTTGTTCTCTCCCTCTGCGGTGTTGTTGGCTTTTTGACACGCACACACAAATAGACACACAGTGAGTGAGAAGTGCTGGGAAAATGAGTGAGAGGAAGCATTATGTCCAGTTAGAAAGGAGGACTGAGTCATCTAGTTTACTCGACCATGTCCCGGCAGGGGAGAGCTGACTGCCAGCGAAGCTTCAAAAAAAGCCGATGGGACCTGGATGCTGCATCAACAGCCAGAGCTCAAATGCAGGACCCCGTCCTCTGTTGTGCCTCCCAAACTGTTTGTCCTTCACTATGTACTGAGTGTGTATGCAGCAAACTTAAACTTTAAACTTGTGGTGAACTCAAGCAAGGCCAGATTGTGCAGGTCAAACTGGGAAAGGTTGCGCCCCTTGAGCTTCACTGGAGTCTGAGTTTTAGATATGAGTAATAGCTCACATGAAATGAGTTCAAGGAATTAACATTAATGAGGAAATCATATACCTATGGCAGGGGGAGAACTGACCCTGGTGTAAGCTTCCAATGCTTTAATTGTCCACTCATATTTTTACGGTTCATTGGGTCCAATTTTGCACCTATGTTTTTATTAAATAATATATTAATTAAATATGCACAATTATGTGTATTATATATCTAACCTGCCCATCTGGACTAATAGTCCCTCCTCTCTACAGATAATTTAATTTGTATTTTTCATTTCAACCTGTATACATCAATAATGTGTGTTTGTTTGTCGTCAGGCTCTTTCCAGTCCGTGTGAAACCTTTTTCCCCAGCCCTGACATCAGCACGTTCGTGATGAAGCGAGTAATCCTCTTGTTACAGTGTGGAGCGGCTCTGTGCTGACATTAGGCATAAAATGACCTGAATGTTCACTGAGAGGTTCCTCATTCATCTGCATCTCTGCTGTACGCACATGTCATTTCACAAATGAAACACTCTCCTCTGTCACTCATAAAGGAGCTCAGGGATAATTGATTTTTCCTGCATGTTTCATTGCCTTCATTAGTGTTTTTTTTCTGCATGCATTTGTGGGGCTTTATAAATAATCATATTAAACTATATTGATTCCAGAAGGCAGGCATCCGTTTCAGTAAATGGGATGTATTTATATAGATCTTTTCTAGTTTTGATGGCCACTCAAATCCTTTGTCAGGCAGTTGTTCCACTCACTTATTCATAGAGTGCCTCAATGTGCAACACTTCTCAATCACAAATTACTCACGCACTGCCAGCGTAGCCTACAGGGGATAATTGGGGCTCAGCGTCTTCCCCAAGGACACTTCAGTGGTTGTGGTGGCCCAGGTGCTGCCAGGGACACTAACAGGGCAGGTGCTTGCCAACACAGAGCTTCAGTTGGACTCTTTTGCTAAAAAAAACTTTTCTTTTTGTAAAAAAAAAAAAAAAAAGGACACCTCAGGATATTTCTCACTCCACTTAGGAAGAGAAAATAAATTTTTGATATGTGTAAAATCTGCCAACAGCGTGTATGAGTTGGCACTGATTCCAGCAGCTCAAATCTAAACACAATGACATCCTCTTGTTCTTTGCAGCTTTAAGAATCCTCTATGAAAAATTCATGACATCCCAAGAAGAATTTCAATCCCAAGTCTTTGTAAAATTCCCTTGATTCCTGATAACCACCCGAGTATAAAGTGCCCCCTGTTCTTCCGCCTGGGCTGAGGTGGAAAAAGACATGGGGAAAGACACAGTAGAGAAATTGCTGCAGTAGAATGTCTAAGACAAACGAATTAAAAAAAGATAAATGTATAAAGTGGATATAAAAGTTCATATGACTCGTTGTTTCTTTTCACTTCTTAAAGCAAAACAAGGTAGACCATACAATTTTGCCACATGCAAATTGCAAATAATCTCTTTAAAAAAATCAAAACATTTAGCCAGCTACATGCTCTCTGCTCTCGCAGGTGATCAGATCTTTTGGACATAAAATTCCATATTTTTAAATACTAGTCCAAATGTCAGGCCAGTCAAGTCGGGAGAATGTCAGGAGTCAACTTTTAAAACAAAGGGAATGCCATAGCCGGGGAGCAGGGCCTTGCGGCTCTCCTCTTGTCTATTGTTCAAATGGATGATTTCTGAGTCCGAAGACAAATATTCTCCCCAGTGGTCACACTGCTGGTTAATCTGGACAAGATTTACATTAACACTGCTGCGTGGTTCAGTGGCAGAAAAGTGGCCACCCAACACTTACCTGGAAGGGTCCACTGGGGCTTATGTCAAAGAACGCTCTCTTCCAGTCAGAGCCTTGAGGACCAGACTTGCTCCAAAGCGTAGAGTCCACGGAGGCAATGCTTCTCACTCTAAGGAGCACATTCAGAGTCCCTGTAGAAAAAAAACAAAAAAAACACACCCATTCTTATCACTTTCATGCCACAGAAAAACACCTAGTGTTTTATTTTGAAAGCCTGATCTCCCTTGCCCTTCTGTTGACGTGACCTCCTGCCTTGATTTGTCTCACCTGCATGACAAGTGCCACCTGTCTTTAGTTTGTCATCAGGTATCATCTGTCTGTGTTGAGTCCTCGGTTTATTCATTTTTCTGTTTAGTCTCTTCCTGTTTTATCTCCAGTGTCTTCTGCCTTGTTTTATTTCCATGGACAGTTTGAGTTCTGCCTTTTGTTTCTTCCTGGTCCTTGTTTGAGGTTTTTTGGAATAAACTTGTTTCCATCAAAACTCAGGACACACTCCCTGCCATATGATACAGCAAATAAAACGCATGTAACTTCTGTGGAAACACAAAACTGAAAAATAGGAAAGAAAACATCGGAGCCAAGTGATCGCAATACTCTGTGCTGGGTCTCTAAGGTGTGAGAGTATCATTCATCTTCTTAACGATTCCCAGCCAGCTCCTAATTGGAACATTTACCAACCACTAGTTTTTTAAACAAATACTCAGGTGGGGGTCACCGTGTCTGTTATGTGTATTGCATGCGTGTTTGGGTGGCGGCTGTCCTCTCCTTGCTCTCCTTGTTTTTTGTACTTTAAAAAAAATGAATAATATAAGTTAAATCATGCATGTATTCTTGTGTGTGTGTAGCAGTCAAGACGGTTTATTCTCTTCATTTCTTTTCTGTTTTCTCTACTCGTATTTATGCATTAAGCTATCTGGGCCTCACTCCAGGCTAATCAATGAAAACACTTTGAACTAGTTTTATTTAATAAATTTAAAGGTTCCTATAACTGTTTCATCATTTATTTCATACATAGAACATGGGCTGCTCACTGAACCTGTCAATGTGGACTGTCATAAAATAAACAATCATTTCAAACAATCACATTTTATTCTTGATTCTATCCCGCACTTCCTGCTCTGTCTTACCTGGTCAAGACCATAAAGTTGTCCACAGTAAAGCTACAAAAGTGAATGTCTTAATAAGCTAAAGCCACTCATTAAGGCTTTTCTTGTCTTGAACCCAGGTGAGCCGTTCCCCCTGGTTCCAGTTTTTGTGCTAAGATAATTGGCCTGCAGGCTTTTCTTTTCAACAGACATATGTGAGGAGCTCATTTAACCCATAGAGATGGGCCCTTAAATGGAAGGGCTATATCCTAGGCATACAGAGCGGATCATGTTGTGATAGTTTGGTACAGATGTAATTAATCACCTGTTCAACACAGCTTTCAAAGGACACAGGCAGCACTGTTGTAGAAAGAAATTATACGTTGGCTAAATCTTTCATCTATTAATCTAACCCTCAAGTCTCCTTCTGCCCTCATCATCCTTCTCCCTCTTTCCTTGTCTCCTTGGCATCCTTGGCATCAGTGCACAAACAAACTGGGCAGGAGGAGGATTCTGTTGCATTCTATAGCAGTCTATTGATGGGCTTTAAAGCAAATTGTGTTGGTGAGAGTGTCAGAGAGGCCGTAGTCAGGGTTGCTTGCACAATGACAAGTGGGGAAAACAGCGGTCGGAAAGAAATCAGCTCACAGTTACGTGGACCTGATCAAATTAGTCGAAATCATTCATTTGTCTTTCTCCTTGGACAATTAGAAGCTGCCACACTGGTTCTCGCCTCCCTTTGTCCATCATCTCCTTGTAAATGGGGTTCATGTCCTTTGTGTGTCTCTGTCACTGAGGTTTGCGTCAGAGTCAAAGCTTTGCTCCTCTGCATTCACATGAAATGCAATTACAGTCTGTGATCTGGCATCTGCGTCCAAAAAACAACAAGCCAAAGCGTGTTATTCAGAATTCTGAGTAAATAACCATTTCAGGAGCATGAGAAAGGAGGACAAATCGAGGCTTAGCTAAATCCCTTTTTTAATCAAACCTTACCAGACAACAAGCCGATCATGATGTTTACTTCAAAATGAGAATCTAGACCTGAAAAGCTAAAGGTATAAAGCGTTAGAGGAGAGAGAGAGAGAGAGAGAGAAGAAGCATCTATGAAAAGGTGTGTGTTTGTGTTTTAGGGCTAACAACAGATTATATTGAGATAAAAATATCGCTTATTACCATGATGAATGTCACATTATTATTTCTACAACCTCAACACCTACAACAAATTCTACAAAGTCATTTAGCAGACACTTTTATCTGAAGTGACATATATAGGTACAAACACATGCAAAGATCTAGAAGCGTAAAGGTAACATAGGTAAGTGGTAAAGTTCTCTATGTGATTTAATATGGAGCTTTCATATTTTCAATGTGAAAAAATTATTACTATTATTACTGATATCATTTTATTGTCCACAAAGACTTTCACAGAGCCACCATACTTCTTCCACAGATTTTTAACCTTATTTCGGGGTAGTGATATCCAAAACAACCTTGAACTCTAATTTGTCTTCCATCACTAGGAATTGAGAAAAAAAAAAAAAAAAAAAAAGCAAGTGCTTCCATGTAAGTGCCAGAAGAATGTGACAAACCTGAGAGCCAAACCGATGTCAAGCAAAACTCATGGAATGTGCCTTACTGTTACTGCCAGCAAATGAATAAAAGAGGTCTTTATTCTCAAATGTAGCCTGTAAAACAAATGAAAAAAAAAATATATATATATATCTCATGTCATGTCATGTCATTTTCCAACCGCTTATCCGTGACTGGGTCGCGGGGGTAGCAGTCTAACCAGGGGCCCCCGCCCACGACTACCACCCAAGTCACATTGCACCAGTCCCTTCTGAGACCTCCTGCAAGTGGTGAGCCTACTGGAGGTGGTTCCGCGTCGGGGAATCGAACCCCGGTCTTCCGCGTAACAGGCGGAGATACTTATCCACTATAATAACAAGGAATATATATATGTATGAATCCAAACTAGCTAGCTTCTTAACCTTTGAAAACCCTGAATAGATCATTTTACTTGCTTTTTATTGACATAACCTTGTGATACAAAACAGCTAACATACATTATCGGTAGGCTGGAGAAGTGCAAAGGTATTTATATAAACTGTCTTATGTAAAAGTGTCTAAATGCTTTTAACACGCAACAGTCCTTCAGCATAAAGTGCTACCTCTTCCATCCATGCACACACCTCTGAGCTTCATGAGCGTGAAGACTCCCCTGCAGCTCTCTGCTCCATCCTTTCTTTTCTATGCCTCCTCATGCTTAGCTCACTCTTCCTTTTTGTCTTCCACTTATCCTACCACCCTCTTTTCCCTCTCTTGCTCCTTCCTACTGACCCTCTCTCCTTTTCTGCTACCATCACCCTTCCATCTCATCTTTTCTTTCAACTGATCCACTCTGTCTTTTTATCATTCTGCCTCTTCTCCGCCACCAAGACTCAAACTGTGTATCCCTGGCAGGAGTGAGAGCTTCGTCAGGTAAGGCAATTAAAATGACAACAGATTGGAACAGAATGTCAGATGTCAGAACTACACAGAGTAAATTGGGGGTGGGCTTGCAGCAGTGCCGGGCGTAACGGGGAACAGATTGTATTAATTGTAAGAAGGCGATGTGTGGCTCAGGTAGCATTGTCGTGTCTCTTTGCTTTGTTGTGAAGAAAAACAAAAATGCTCAAGTTGTACTACCAGTTACAGCCTAGTTGAGTAATATGATGGGAATGAATTTGCAGTAAAGACAATAAAAGATGATAATAATCAAGACTTTCTTTAAACTCACTCCGCCTGTTACTATTATGTTCTTATTTGAGGACCAAAGCCATTTTTAAACTATTATATTACAATTTTAAATCACAGCAATGTAGCCCAAAGTATTGGGTTGTCAATAACAGCAGGGTTTATAATCAAGTTGTTTTTCTATTATATTATAGATGATGAAGATGAAAATGATTATAGAACTTGAAAATCAGGATTTTCTTAAGAGCTTGAGGAAGCACTGAGCTAAATGTGGATCAGATGACCAAAACTATGTCCAAAGAGCAGGTTAGGCTTATAAATAATAAGATGACAATTCTCAATTAAACATCCATTACTGAATCTGGCTTTCAAATGCGTGCATGTAGTTTCACTAAATATTCTCCAGCTCATTGCACTGGGTTTAATAAGTAAAGTATGTGAGAACAGCAAACTTGTTGTGAACTTTCAAAATCTCTGACACACTGTGGCCTTCTTTAACATAAAACATCCATATAACAGTGGAGGTCAGACACTGTAGTGGGGCCTCTGTGGCACTAGCGTGAACACACAGCAACAGTGCACCGTATTGAGTTTGTGAGCGTGCCCTCATGCAAACTTTTCCTTATGTGTGGGTGAAAATCCACTTTGTGTATTTATGTCAATTTAAAGGTAAAAGGTTGTGTGTGTGTGTGTGTGTGCTTGTACAGCTGTCTTTGTGAGGACCATTATCGACAGGACTTTTTGACCGGTCCTCACTCTGTGACCCATCTTTTTAATGGACTGTTGGGGAATTTAAACTCATTTTTAGGATTGAGTTTAGGTCATGTAAGGGTTCGGCATTTAGTTTGGGTGGTTAGAGTTATGCTAAATGTCTGGGGAATGCATTATTCCAATGAGTGTCCCCAATAAGAGTGCTGTACAAATGCGTGTGTGTAGGCTACAAGACGTATGCATGCTAGCTGTGTGACAGACCAGGTCTCCCAATGACTGACTGTGTGTTGCGAGGACTGTAAATCAAATTCCACTGCTCCCTTCAAGCACCTCCACACACACACACACACACACACGAACAGAACTTTTGCTGCACCCCCTCCTCGACGCTCTCTAACACACAGTGCTGCTGTGTGGTGTCTGACAAGCTCTCTACAAGCAAGGGTCAAACACACAGTTCAGATTCTGACAGAATCCCAGACATATTAAAACTTGAGCGGAACATCGTGTCAGTATATTCTACTGTACATCTGTGAGTGCCGTTCTGTTTCCATGGACGATTTAGTGTGTGTGTGTGTGTGTGTGTACTCACCAATATGTTTGCCCTTCATGTGGTAGTAGAAGGAGACACAGTATGGTACTCTGCCAGAGCCCTTGGGACCCCTGACTGAGGTCACATTAAAAAGTGGGGATAGCAGGCGTGCCACGTCTCCCTGAACACGCGGCCATGACGCTTCGATGTACATGTAGTATCCTAAAACCAACAGAACAACACAATTGTCACGCAACACTGAAGTGAAACCTGATTTGCCTCTTCATTCTACACGTTGCTCAGAAAAGTGATTCCTCACCCTCCTTGGTCCCGCTGCGGTCCGTCTCAGGGCCAGTGTTGGCCGATCGCTTGGGATTCTGTGTCAGGTGATTCTGTCTCGTCCAGTCAAAGATGTCACTCCGGTCTTGAGAGAAACCACAGATTCGCTCGTCTTTGAAACCACACACATTGTCTGGAATGTGTGTGGTAAAGAAAAGGAAAAGGAAAAAAAAAGGTACACACATGAGATCATTGACATGTCAAGCAGGTGACAATTGTTGTGCATCCAAAGTATTTAAATGCACAGGTGTTTTCCCATCCGGCCGCCTCAGCTGTCTGATTTTGGGATATGATATGTACAATACATTTCTGGGAAGCTGTGATCAAATGTCTTCCCTTGAAACAAGGAGGTGTGAAATTCCTTTTTACACACACACACACCCATAATGGTTTTAATAACAGCTCATAATTTTGAAGCACCTTGTTCATGTTTAACAAGAGACATGATGTTAGGTCTCCTCTCTGTGGTGTTGTCACTTTCATCAGTCCATCTGCAGGGCCCTGCTAATATCACAGACCCACTGAAAAATGAAAATTAAACCAAGCCAGTATAACAATAATGATCTAAAACCATCTGAGCTTCAGTGAGAGCTTCCCAGGAAACACACACACACGCACACACTCAGGCCTTGCGCTGCAGATTCATATGGCTCTTGCTCCCCCTGAGGATGCCTTGTGTGCACGTCTTTGTTTCAAGGAGCTAATCTATTGCTATTCACACCCTGCTCCACTACGCGCGCTCCTTTCAATTTGCACTGTTGTTCTCGCAGTCTGTTCCAATCTGCTGTTGTTTTAATTGCCTTACCCTGGCTGAGCCAACTGCCACTCCTGCCAGAAAAATGCTGCTGTGTCTCTTAATGAAGAAAATGGACAAGTTGCAATTGACTGAGACAGAGAGGGATAGAGAGAGAGAGAGAGAGAGGGGGGGGGGTGTTCGAGAGGGTGAGATGGAGCTGACGAAGGAGACACTTCCAAGGTGAAAATCCACATTTTTTTAATATGGATTAATTCAGAATTTTAAGATGTAATCTAATGTGTAATATGTTCAGAGCCTTTTACCAATAATACACTTCTAACCTTATAAACTCTCATGTGCTCCAATTACAGCCACTCTTTCCATGACATTTAAAATGTCATGGACCAACATGCCATTGCTTTCTCACATCCCACTCTCCGTGCACTCTCCTCCCTAGCAACAGCACTTAATAAAAGGTAAGAATGGGCCACGGCAAACTTTGTCTTGACAAACGTGTGCTGACATTGCTCTCAGCGTACAAGCTAAATTAGCTTTCATCAAACTTTAACATGCCTCCCCAACTTCACCAGCGTGACATCAATCAGGAAACAACAACAGGCTGAGGGCTGTGTAATATGGAGGAGCAGAGGGAGTTAAGTCTCACCTGAGGGCCTCGGGTAGGTGTAGGCTGCAAGACAATTAAAATCATGTCGATTACAACTCAGATATGAACAATCCATCAAGTTACAAATACTGTGTCCCTAATACTCAAGTCTGTCTCAAACATTGCGTTGATATCGACAAAGATACTTCATTGAGTGGTTTATAAAGTTTCTTACGTTCTGAATACTGGATGATCCGACTGATGTATTCCCCGCTGTTGTAGGTGGTGATGGGGGCCAGCCGGACCTCATAGGACAGGGGGATTCTCAGGTCTGATATGGTGTGGGACATCAGCACACCCTTCTCTGGCTCCTTACCCTTGAGGTCTATCTGCCTCGACATCAAGGTCTGTTTGTTCTAGATCAGAACAGGTAAAGAAATGCACGTAAGCAAGGGGAGGAAAATGTTAAGGTGCATATCCACAAAAAACATCAGACTCTTATCAGACTTATCAGACTTTAATATCAATTATTTTCGGACCCCCATACATGTGACCTTAGACCACTGACATCTGAACAGTTACATCAATGAGGTCAATTTACAACAGGTCATAATGTGAAAAAATTCCCTCAAGAGAGATCTGAGATTTATTTTAGAAGTCAAAAACAAGTTTTGTGACCTTGATTTTTGGTCATCCAAACCTGGGGGAAACCTTGCAAGTGGTTTCCCCTACTTGCAACTGGAAACCTGACCTTTGATCATTCAAATCTCATCACTTAAGTCCAAGCAAACATTTGTTCCAAACTTGGAAGAACTCCCTTGAGGGGTTAATGATATATCCCATTCCCAATGTAAAGAAACAGACAGAGGGACAAACCAACCTTACCAACCAGACAGTAGTTGGCACCAGAGCAGAGACATAAATAGTTTTTATTACAACATCCTGACACACTCTGTACCTCTTTCATGCCATGTTATTTCAATGTATTGGCCAATCAAGAGCCAAGTCAGTGAGGGTGGGAAGCTCATATTCCCATACTTTGATTTAATCATCAATATTTTATTTTAACAAGCAAACAAAGTCAAGTTCAGGTTTAAAGGTCAGCTTGCATTTTTCCGAGTGAAAATACAGTCTGCACAGATGTGAGGCTATCAGGTTGCTCCACTGATACTTGCTTTATGTTGTTGGAGTAATAACCATTTATCATCCTGCAGCCTCTTAATCACCATGTCATTAGGCTGTTTAACTTTTCCATATCTGTGCAAGTGTCCACACATTTCCATTTATGGTAAATGAAATTAGATGTGGGCAAGCAGCCAGTTCTGGGAATACAGCCAACCAACAGACCTCAGGATCTGGATTGTTCGTATCTGAGGTTTTTAAAATAATCTCTCATCTTTCATCCAAAAGAAGTAAACCGGCTTTCAAAGAAATTATTTATGAAGGCTGTTTGATCTTAAAAGGCCCAAGAGGACATATTATATATTTATATACTTATGAGTATATAAATTAAATTATCCTATCTTACGATACAACATTGTTTTGCTTTTTATTTAACATTACAATCAAGATTTCAATGTTTTACAGAGCTATCTTTATTTGGTACTTTGAGCCCCTTCTCTTACTGGTCAAGAACCGACCAGCACACACTGACATCTGGCTTGTTTCTGTTATAACTACAACCAGCATTTAGTCTATGGTCACTGACTCCGCAGCACACGCAGGTTCTCATCCGCTTTGATGGGCAGTGTAACGCACATGACACCTGGGTGAACACGCTACCTTCTCCAGACACTGAGAGGAGAGAGCGCTTCAGTTTTTGATACGTTGACGTAGAACATGACGCAATAGAGATGAAAACAAAGAAGGGCAGATTCCTCACATAGCGATGGGAACAGAGTGTAGCTTTTTTAGAGGGTTTATTTCAATTTAATTTAATTAAAAAAAACCTGTGTATGCCTGCTAATACTGCTGACGACTGTGTTTAATTAAAGGTAACATATATCATCATATAACAACATTTTGAAGCTTCATTCAATCTACAACCCTACATCTTGTGAAGTTCTTCTTTGTTATCTTCATCTGTCATAGTCCTCACTCAAGTGCTCAGCAGCGTACAAATTCTCTTAATTTGTTTGCATCTTTGCCATCAATATGGATTTCCTCACTCAATACAAAAACATTATGAAATACAATTATGAAATTGAGCTGCCTATCTAATATTCAGTATAGACAGTATACAGACAGAATTAAGGTCTGAAGTTATGATGTTAATCCAGTCCAACCGTCTTCCTCCTCCCTTTTTTTTTTTTTTGCACAGCTCTTAATAGAGCTATTGCTGTTATTCCACCCACGGAGAGAAGGATCCATTAGCTGTGTTACTGCTTCTGATCCCAGCTACTTAAAGACCTGACAGTGAGCTCAATCTAATGCATTAGGTCAGCCACTTCACCATAACACCTTAGTACACCCACAGCATGCCATTATCAGGTTATGCATGCAGAGCGGTGTGTGTGTGTGTGTTTCGGTCTGATAGATGTTTACAGTACAGAACTGTTACATGGTGAGTAAATCACGTGTAATAAGCACATAATTTACACACAGTCAGATTTTAGAATTTACTGGACGTGTTTTCATTTGTTGATTGATATTACACTGATTGTAAGATATTAAAATTAAAATTTTGTGGGCTTTTTAACGAAAGAAAGAACTGCTTTGATTTCTTCTTCCTATCCAAAAAGTAAAGACAGGCATACACTATAAAATTTCATCTCACACTGAGCAACTAAATAACAACAATCGAAACAACATTTCTGATGTGCCAAAGTCTTCCGCATGTTGAGTGGTCATTGCATCCGACTGTCAACCCAAGTAAACTCTAAAATAGGCCTTACTCTAAAATGAGTCACTTGGAATAAATTGCAGCTCAAAGTGCAGAGTGTGGAAGGTCATGAGCCACTAATGCTTCGCTACCATTCCTTAATAATGTTACACTGAAACACGCTCTTCCTCCTGTCACCTGACACACAGGTTCAGATGTTCCATTTAGATGCGCGGCTGAGATCATCATCTCTATTGACAGGCCTCAGGTGAGTCATGCCCAGGCTGCCAAAAACATGGTGTAACTCCAGTTAATTTGCGAGTACCACTCAGCAGCCACAGACCAAATCCCTGCAAGTTGGCGCTCGGCAACATGGCTGGAATAAAACTTTCCTTTCCCTGAGAGGGACCATGCTGATAATTGCTGCTAAATCTCCCTTTGTAAGATGTCACCGTTTCAGTCACTCTTCACTTCACCCTGTTTTGTTGGTCGTTGAACACCCTTCCTTCCTCCGTGCACCACAGGAGGTGTCTTTCAATGCAGACTGAATAATATTTTTCTATAAATAATTTCACCTCCCACTAAATAATGTACTCTCCTCTTATTCACCTTCCCTAAAACAGATTTTAAGATGCCGCTGCAAGTGCAAAACTATAAGAAGGTTTTAAAGGTCTTGGCAACCTGAATTGTCTTCTGCTGCTTTGGAAAAGATTTGGAAAGTTTCAGTTTATTTAGCACAGCCAGCAGCACAGGTTCTCATTAGCAGCATCCCTACATACTGCCTGAAATAATTGAAGGAAATCAGATTAAAAGAGAGGACGCAGAAACAGGGTTTTGTATAACAGGGCGCCACCTCTTTCAGTGAAAGGGCAGTAAAGTGACCTTTTGGTTTAAGAGACCATCAGTTTGAAGAAAGGTCAGGGATTTTGATTTCTCAAACAACGGTGTGTTTAGTTGAAGTTTTCCCTGGTAAATCCTGCAACATTATGCCTGCTGACTTCTCCTGAGACGTCTGGTAAAAGTGTGGAATAATCCAGAACAATTTGATTGAAATTGGACATGTGGGGATCGATAATATATAACCACATAGTAACAAGTAAAGCATTGCAATAAGTATATTTTATGCAGCAGTGGTGGAACAGCACAACCTACTAAAATATATATGAATATACAGAGTAATTATTGGCATAATAAGTGCCACGAATGTCAGATTGTGTGGGAGGGTATATTGCATTCTATCTTATCAAATGCTATTTCTTTGTGTATGATGCAGTGGATTAAAAAGCACAACAATTCTCTGAGTGGAGATGTAAAGTAAAACTGCATTACTGCAAAGTAAAAGTATCTAAGCATTGTACAATTATTCTTTTCAGGTCTATGTCATCCCATTAATGCTTCAATTCAGTATACTGAGGTATTTTGGGTTTGGGAGTGTACATTCAAATGTATCGCCAGTGTTTGTGCACATATCCCTCAGTTACCCCCGACTAATTATGTGCATTATCACACAAAATATTTTAGAAACAGTAGTTACATAGTAAAATGCACTGTGCCCCTTCCACACCTACTCTTAGGCTTCATCCATATAAACATTTACACAATGCTTTGCAGAACGTGCATAATTATGTGAAACGTAGCAGGAAAGAAAAGCCCAGCTCATGTAATATGCATCCAGTGAGTGTTAGCAGGGAGCAGTGAGCTCATCTTGCTGAAGAGTCAGAACTTTAGAAGTAGGTGGAATGTGCGATACACACACACACACACACACACACACACACTTGATACTGTTTTTTTGGTGTTCGGTGTGTGTGGGAGACGATGACAGAAAATAAAGTGTTGACTAAATGCAAGAATACACACACACACACACACACACACAGCTCTGGACCTGAAGGCAAACATTGGATCAATGAGGTGCTGGGGTGTGACTCAAAAGAATTCAGCTCGTACTGCAGGTAACAGTCTATCTCTCTACCTCAGCCTATCTCTGCTCCCCTCACTATAGGTCAGTGAATATAATGTTGTAATGATGTGTGTGTGGGCGTGTGTGAATGCATGCATTTGTATGTGTGAGCAGTTGGATTATTACATCTTGCGGAGTCGGGACATTTTAGTTGTGAATTTAAGTCATTCTTTTTTTCATACGTGGGTAACGTCTTGGTTTTATGTTTGAGGTTGTAAACAGATTATGGTTTAGAGTTTAGTTGTGATCTTTAAAAAAAGGGAAAGGGCCACGGGAATGCACATCGTTGATGCTTGTCCTCATAGAGATGGAGGTTTTTGTGTTTATTCTCAGGGACAAGTTAGTCCAGTTAACTGGGGACACCTTGTCTTAGGGGGACAAAAAGCTGCGATCAGAAATTCAGCCCCACAGTGTTTCCATCTTTCTCCATCAGAGTTGTCAATAAAAAGACAACAAGACAAAGAATGTGTGAAAGAGGGTGAAAAAACAGGAGCTGCCATTCCACATAAAAACTGTGTGTGAGAGAAAGTGAGAGAGAGAGAGAGAGAGAGAGAGAGACATTTGGATTGACAGTTTGAGAGATAGTTCTTCAAACAATAAAGAGTGAGGGGTTAATTTTTGTATTATCCTCGATTAATGGATCTCATTCATGACTGACCCAGCAGCTCACCGATGTTCTCTATGTGTAGGTGAACATTTCATCATCTGTATGTGTGTGTGTGTGTGAGGATCATTGCCTGCTGTCCTCTCTTTGAGGAGCTGTGTGTATCTGCATAGTTGGGGTTGGCTATGTACATAAATTATTCATGTATTTGATTTAATGTACAACTATAATTCATCATGAATATTTTTAATTTCTCATATATATGATAATGGGGATGTGTGTTTGCCGGGGTGTGTTTGCGTGACCGTGCGTGACTGTGTCTCAGTGGAGAGAAAATCTGAGTGTGTCGCTATGATCTGAAGCCAGGTCAGGTGCTGGCTGCACAACTTCAGTGACACACACAACTTCAAGGAAAAAGGAAGAGACAGGGCAGCTGTGGCCCAGGAGTCATAGAGGACCGTCGACTAATCCAAAGGTCGGCGGTTTCACCCCTGCTAACTCCAGCCTTTATTTCAGAGTAATGAATGGTGGGTGATGAAAAACATTGGTGTGCATAACTTGTACTGCAAGATGCATTGAGTAGTCGATAAATCCAAGTGCTGAACGCTGTCTGTTTACCTTAAAAAAAAAAAAATGAAATGAAAAAAATGAACCAACCAAAACACAAACATGTATTGCTCACTTGCTACTTCATTCTTTACTTTCAGATTTCTGTCCTTATTTTTTAAAATGTTAAGAGAATTCGGATTTGGATGGGAAATCATTTCAAATCACTCTCGTTTTCAAACAGGAATGCAATCTCCTCTTCACCCATTTAAACCAGATGCAACATGTGACTGATGAGGCTCATGATTCATTGAAATACTTGCAAAAAGATGCCAAATGCATTATGGGTAATGCATTTTGTTGATGCTCAGGCATTTCAGACAATGGCAGACTATGCAAGAGCAGCAAGATGAAGCAGATTACAGTCAAGACGAATTGAATACCGAAATCCAGACCCAGGCAATGTCGCTGAACGAGGCTCAGTCCGTAAGAGACAAGAGACAGAGTCTGAGGTGGAGACGGAAGGAGAGGGGGGGGATCTCAAGCAGTTATGTTGTTGTTTTTTATGATCAAGTTTGAGGGAATTGGCAAAGATTTATAATTCCAATCCTCAGAAAACCCTCATTTTCAAAATTACCAGAAGGCTTCATAAATCTTTCTCTTGTTGCAAACAAAAAGAAAAATCAAATGTTAATGATTTCATACAAATTAAAGTGTACTCATTAAAGACATTAAAAGAAGAGGAGGACGTGGTGTGAGGAAAAAGGTGTAAGGACGGTTTGATGAAACCAGGAGGGCCTGTCAACTGTCAATTCTGACACACAGGAACCTCCTGCAGGGAGGATGAAACTAAATTAAGACGTGTAAGCAGGAATTTCACAGCCTGGCAATGAGTGATGGGGCAAAGTGTGTAGTCTGACACACATGCAGTGTTCACATACACGCATGTAAAAATACATATCTTGGTATACATTTACCTCCACAAGCAAAACTCCAATGTGCAATGGGACAAACAGAACACATGAGCCATGAAACGTAGCATGTGCTCAGACCCACACTAGCACTGTTCTACATGACCCCCCCCCCCACACACACACACACACACTCTCTNNCTGTTCTACATGACCCCCCCCCCCCCCCCACACACACACACACTCTCTGCCCCCCATGAGAACCATGAGAACATCATTTTGCATGTGCTAAAAAGATAGAGTGTCAAGGTGTTAAGAGGGTGAGCTGGAGAACGTGTTGCAGAAATAGATGGGTTGCGAAATTGAGATGGAATTACATTTGAATGTTCTCATACTCTATTTAATAGTCGAGAGGACCTGTGAGATTTGCTGTTTCTCTTTCATTTGCAACTTATTCCTCTCTTGTTTCCTTCACTTTCACTCTCTCTGTTGCATCTCCTGGACTCTGTTTCTTACTGTCTCTTTTTGGTCACTCTGATGCGTGAGAAATAAAAAAAAAAAAAAAAAAAAACAAACAGCTGCAACTCCTTGAGATTAAATTAAAGTTAAACAGCATTGCAGATGTCCTAACTTGACACTAAATGCAACTTTTGGCAGAACAACTTGCAGCAAAAATGCATCTGTGCTATTTCAGATGCCACACTTCACCTAACGTTAAATGCCATAGCAGCTTACAGAAGGAAAAAAAATGGAAGATACACAGACTTGGGTAAAGGAAATAATGTGGAAGGAGAGTGAAAGGAGGATACTAGCTGAACGATGGAGGACAAAAGGCAAAAGAAAAGGGAATGAGGGAGAGTAAGAGTTTTTAAGAGAGCTTAGGCATGCAATCTAATGTGCATCCTAGGGAGGCCACTAGTCATTTTGTAACTCCCTGAAGAGTCTTTCTTAATAAGGTAAGCAGCCAAGTCTTTAAAGTAGGAGGGAAATTAGCTATTCATCTGCACAAAAGCAAGCTGGCAGAGCCTTTATTCCTGCTCCCTCAGTTGCTCTCTCTCTCTCTCTCTCTCTCTCTCTCTCTCTCACTCTCTCTCACACACACGCACGCACACACACTAACTGAAAGTCAGTTGTGTATAATTCACTGTTATCTTTCCTGTCTCCTCACTCAGGGCCAGTAATCTGAGAATAGATATTTGAAACAACACAGCAGGTCGAGTCCAAAACTGTTGGATGGGGTCAGCAGTAAAAGAAATCTACTACTTTAAAAATACCTTAAAAACCTTCATGATATTGATCATCATGATATGACATAAATGTCATATCAAATATCAATTTAGAGGTTCATCTAAAATTTAGTATTGTACATATACATTTAGATTCTAAATGTATATGAGTACAATACAAATCCAACACCCGTGGGTTTTGTGGAGTCACATCAATGTGAATCAAATCATTTGAGGGATTAGATGAGATTAACATTGTATTTTCTCTGTCTCTGGAACCAAATCCTGGCTGGGTCTTTTTACTCCAGCGTCACAGCTTCAGGAGTTGAGACATTATTGTCGCTCGTCTGACACTGACAGTTGAGATCCTTCTGTGACAGTATGTGGGAAGTTTGAGATGATGTTGAGTTCTGAGAACACAGACGCTGTGACGCTCTCATGGGTCGCTTCAGATCTGATTGTGTTTGATGGGACTGAGTGATGTGACCTGACAATTGGAGGAAATATCCTGGCTCTTCTCTGGAAGGGGCTAAGCAAGTAAAGGCAAGACAATATATCAATATAACAAGTGAGAGGAGGGTGAGTAAAAAAAAAAAAAAAACAGGGCCCGAGAGCTGAGAACCTCCCTGTGTTTAGTGTTGAAACGAGGAGAAGCATTGTTGTTGTTCATTCAGACTTTTATAAAGGTCATGAAGACTGTGACACAACAAACCATAACTGTTCCCTTCACATATGAAGAAGAAAGCAGCAAGGGATTTTAAAACTACAGAAAAACCTCTCTGGAACTTTTTTTTTTTTTTTTAAAAAAAGCTCTAGAATCTTCAGCTTTTTCTGAGTTGACGTCTTCATTAGTGTCTTTTATTTCCAGCCTTGTGTTTTTGTCACGTGTTGGAACAGAAACAACATCCCACTCGAAAGCAGTGAACCCTCTGAATTTCCTCTGCTGTGTTTTCACATCTGCTCACTCAGACGTTACCCAGTGTGCTTACAAGGGCGGCTGGCAGGGGATGTGCATGTCTGGAAGCAGCTTCACTTGCGTACGTGTGTTTTGGTTTGGTGACCAAAGTTTACCAGAGTCTAATCCCGGTTAATCAGTGTCAGTCTCATGAGTGCTCTGTCAACACGTTTAGAGAGTCCCTTTGTAAACCTGGTACCTGCCTGTCGTCGAGATTCAGAGCACGGCACGCTCAGGTTTGTGTGAGGAGTGCATGTCAATATGTGCAGTTCTGTGCAAGCATTTGTGAAGGAGTGCTTTACCTTTCGGATATTAATCCAGTAGCCGATGATACGGTCTGTGGCCTCGGGATATTTCTGTGTCCACTGCAGGTTGTAGGAATAGTTGTTGCCTTTCAGAATCCGCACAGGATTTGGTGTGTCAAAATAAAATTCTGCGTTGTACGGTTGAGCTATGGAAAAGGTGGGGGAGAGAGAAGAGAGAAATCGAGGAGCAATTATAGGGTAGAGAGGTTTATAAATGAAATGCAATCAAAATCTCTTGTCCCTCACCAGAGACGTTGAATGTGCACGACGACGTCCCTGCAGAATTGCTGACTCGGCACTCATAAGAGCCATTGTTGCTAGGGTCCAGCTTGAACTTCAATTCCGGCGTCTCCTTCAGGTCCGGCATGGGCATGCGGACTAAATCGCCGTTACGGAACCAGCGAATGTCTGCCAGGTGCGGCGGATTGGACCGCAGCACCGTACACCTCAGAAACACCATCTGATAGTTCCGAGCACGCATGTCCTGGAACACTGGGTTCAATATGGGCGGAACTGTGTGAAGAGACGACATTAGGGATCCTTACTTTGTGATGAAGCATGGCGTTGAGGTGCATCCATGTAAAAACTCCTTTATACACAATCAGTTTTTGAAACTTATCTCCATGTATAGGGAAAGAGGGAAAACAAACTAAAGCAGATAAGCCTGAGAGGGAGCCATGAAATGGACATAAATCACCATCACCCAAGTCTCATTGCATCTGTTTTGTCATATTTCTGTTCTCTGTGGCACAAATTCCCTCATATCATCAGCACACACTGTCATCAACAAATCCTCTGATACACCACAACTGTTGTTGCTTTCCAGAAATCAGCTCCCGTCCCCCACCGCTACAACCAATATTAACCAGCTCTAATGAACCTGTCAGCAGCGGCGTGCGTTTCTGAGGTTAATGACTGACTAGATGCTGTTACCCTGGGATCAGCCATGACACAGCACGGCCAAATTACTCCGTCACAAATCACCAGCCAGCAAGATCACCCCTGGCTTATCACAGAGATAATACACCAGATGCTAATAGTGATGCTGTAGTTATGGTGATAGGATCTGGTGTTGGGCCCCTGGAGGTGAGGCACGATGACTTCAGCCCCCTGTATGAATCAAGGATATCAGACACAGTTGTGTAATTATATTCTTATTTATGTCATGTCTGTAATTTAGACAGATAGGTCTAGAGGGGGAGGTGCAGTGGAGAGACCTGGTTAAGATGAAGCAGAAGATGAGACTGAAACAGACAGATGCTTGTCCTGTGTTGGAGACAATGTGGAAATCCATCAGGAGGGAGGGTGCATGGACAGGTGGCCAGAATATCCCAAATGACTGTCATACAGAGGCAAACATTCACTCTCACATTCACACATACGGTCTAATTACCGTCCACAACAGACAGCGTTGGGCAGGAGGGAAGAAAAATAATAACAGACGTTCAACAAGGTGCTTACTGTGCTGCAGTCTGGGCGACAAATTATTATATAAGAGACAGCCAGAATGCATGGCGAGTTAAAGGTACAGCTGGTAAATTGTTTCTGAAATAGGTTTTTAACCATCATTTGTTGAAGTTTTCTGCATATCCTGCTTTGTATCTCTTAAACAAAAGTTCTCAGAAGAATGTCATTGGCAAAGAGAATGTAATAAACAGGACAGATGGTTTTATTTGGTCTGAATTGGTCATTTGAGTCAAGTGTTTGCTATAGCTTTGATGTGAGGGCTGCGTGTTAATTGTGTACACATCGTATGGCCCGCACATGCAATATTGTCTAGGGATTTCCAACCACAGCCTTTCAGTCACTCAAAATCACGCTGTTACTATCGAAACTGCGTCAGCCTTCAAGAAAGACAGCAAACGACCACCACTTTTAACTTGAACTCAGCTCCTATCTCCTGTTTGTTTTAGTTGTGACTCTCAGCATGTGGATGCGACAACAAACTGCCTCCTAGTTGCTTGTTAGTCGGTTCCCGCTGGCTGTATTATTATTATGTATTGAAGCCACAGCAGTGTCATGCGAGGAGGCTGAGGGATGGTCGGGCAGTCAAGGGTCATACTGAAATGCTATGGGCTGATTAGTGTATGGTCATACCCTGCTTACGCTTATAGACACACATGTGCATACTGATGGCTTTCTGACTTTGGAAACAAGTGGCAAGGGGAAAAAGAAACCTGCTTCGGAGTGCGGGTGATGGAGTGAAGGAGGGGGAAGAGCAGTGTTTTTTATGAGTAGTTCATGAATCATGCAATACTTAGTAGAAGATGGAGGACAAGTTACTACATTCCCTTCTTTACCTACTCTAAAAGTTACTAAGCAGGTGCTTCCACTTTTCAAGTCACTGGGTTACTTCAGTTTCTCACTGAGCATTTTCTGTTTTCGTTCGCGCATTAGCCGCTCCCGCTGCAGGACTCACAGCACGACACTACAATTTTTCATAGTCAGAGGACCATAATCCATGTAAACACACCATCGCTATCTGTCTTATTGAAAGCAAAATGGATTCCATCCAGGAACACAACACTGACCAAGCCAAACATTCACAGTACACAAAGAGAAAATCAATTTACATGAGACTGGGGCGGGGCAGGGAGGGAGGGTGTGTGAATGGGGGAGTAAAAGTGAGGGAATGAAGGGTGGGTTACAATGAGCAAGACGAATGATGGCGAAAGTGTGGCATGAAAGTAAGAGAAGACTATGATTGAGCACAGAAGGTGTGGGGTGGGGGGGGGCGAGAGAATGCAAGATGCAGAAAGGGAATGACAAGACAGAGAGCGGTCCTCTCTTATGGCCAGCAGTCAGCTGATTGATGATGATGAGAATGGCAATGGGGAGGAACAGCCACCTCTCACTGGGAGGGGAAAGTGGGCAAGGGAAGAGAGGGAGACAACAGAAAAAAAAGGAGGAAGCAGGAGAAGTGGCAAGAAATCTGCGTATCCACTTCATTATATCTGCCAGGAAAAATGATGGCACCCGTCCCTCACATCGATCAGTGGCGCTAAATGGAAGGCAAACAAACCCAACAAATTCCTCTTATCAGTAAGACAGGGCACCAGGGAGAGCAGTGAGCGAGGGGGGATCTTTTCCTCACACTCGTCTCAGCTGCGAATAAACCAAAATAGCACACTTTTCTTTACATTTCATCATGTTTCTACCGACCCAACCATTTTCACCTCACTACAAGTAATTTCTTGCCCCCGTCCCTTTTTCCACCCCTTCCAAGCTCTCTTAACCCCGTCTCTCTCTCTCTGCCCTGCTCGTGAATCTGTCTCATCTCTCTGTTTCTCCCTCTATCCAGAGTGGGGTGGCCACCTGGACTATTAATCACAGCTGGCCGACCAGTGTGGACAGCAAAGCTCACACAGCGTTACCCTGCACACTCCGCCTGCATTGGCAAGCCCTGTAAATCCATCTAGAAGAGAGGGTTTGGGGTTTTTAATATCCATTTATTGTGCATTTTCAGTAAGATTTTTTTTTTCCCAAAAAACCCAAAATGCACTTAACAAACAAATTATTTGTTTTCTTAAGAAATTACAAGAAAAAAAAAATGGAAGATAAGTGCTTCTAATTACAGGTTAATACTCAGCTCTCCATCTTCCTCCAGAGAGGAGAAAATCCCCACAACAGCCCCTAAGTGACTAAAAGCCTGGACCTCTGGCTTTCAGGAGTCCCACTTGCACTGGTGCAGGCTCTACGCTACCATTGTTCACCACCTGGTTTCTGCATGCCAGCCAAATGGCTATGTTGGCTGAACCAGAGACACAATTCAACAAGTTGTGTAAAGACTTCTTTTTGGCAGGATGTTTTCAGCCAAAAATGAACCAACCAAATGTAAAAGCCTCACCCAGACCCAGAAGCCGCCCTGCTATAACAGGTCTAAAGTGCTCCAAACAGAGGAGGACATTGAACAAATTAAGGGAGTGTAAGATTTTAAATTTAGAACAGAAAGTTCAGCCCTCCCCAGCTCCGGATCAAGGTGCACTTTGTATTTGTTTGTGGTGACCTCCACTCTCCACTGGAGGTCTGATTTCTACGGGCAGTTGATGCATGGACTGGACAGCTGCCTCTAAGAGATGCATCTGGCTTTACACTCTGAGAATGCCAAGGTGAGGGCCGCGTTGAGCACCATGGTGTAAGGGAGCAAACGTCTCTAGAGTCAGCTCAAAAAGCCAAAAAGTTTATCCCTCGTAGCTAAGTTGCGGAAGTCCCTGCAGCAGCTCCTCATGGCATTCCATGCTCTGCATCTGTGCACCAGAGGTCAGTGTGAAAATAAAAATATAGAGAATTCAGGGCAGGGGAATGGACAAGAAAAGCACAGAAGGCAGGAATGGAAGAAAAGCACTGTGATTATATTGAAATACTCCTGGTCTTTCTCGTCTTTCTTCATGGTCGTCGAATGTTTTTTGAGAGAGCAATGTTGTTCTCCTCAAGCTGATCACACCCTAAAAAATACATCACTGTCTTTAAAATATTCATCTACATTAACAGACGTCCTGGAGGTTTTGTGAGGAAAGCTGTTAATTTCTTCTAAAGTGTAAAGAGGGTGTTTCTTGATGGGGTTCCAACAGTGGATACGCTGTCGGACTGAGTCGTCCTCTGTTTCTTAACAAGAAACCTGACTGACTGAGTCTGTCTCTCATCAGTGTTCACAGTGTGATCTGCGGCTGCAGCAGGAAGCTGCTCTCTCACTATGCTTTTCTAGTTGAATGAGTAAAAGTGACAGACAGTTCTATAAATTGAATCAGAATCTTCTTTAAACAAACCCCCCTTTGTTTGCTCAGCAGGTCATTTCCAAGCAATTTTTTCGACTTTTCATAAGTGAGTTAATGAACCTGTCCACATTAGGGGAGGAATCTGTTGTTACCGCATACTGTGTGCTGTACGTCTCATCATGGAAATCATTCATCTCCTCTAATGAAAATGACTCTGGCTCATCCGGTGGAAATGTGACAATAACAGGAAAATGTGACAAAGTAGCTCCCTCAAACATTTCCTCATTTGATTTTCAGCTTTTTCACTGAGTGATTCACGTGGTGCGGAGACCGTCACATTCCCTGTCTGACTGGTTCGCGCAGCTCCTGTTCGGTGTCATCGACAACTTTGTCATGAGCAGTTCAGCCATTTCAGTCTGTTACTTCATTGATGTTTTTTCTGGTTTCAACCGCCATGTGAGAGCCTGAACCCAGTGGGCCGAGCCTCAGCCACTGCTCTGACCCTGACAGACAGGAACCGTCCTCAGGGACAGACGCTGCGGTTTGCGGTACAAAACCCATTCATTTACATGTTTTACAGCCCAGATACACAAATCGATTCATTAAACCACTCTTGCTTGTCACTGAGGAACATGCAGAAAGTACATAATTAAAGTGTCAGTCAAACACTTGTTCCACTCATTTAGCAACTCCGCCACCACTCACGCAAACTCCCAGCATGCAGTGAGAGGAGAGGAGAGGCGAGGATGCTGCTTTGGGCATGTATTCATCACCCATGTCAGCATGGTTAATTAGTGCTGATTGGCTACACATTTTGAGACAAATACTTCACCAAAATGTTCTTTAAATTCATTACAGCAAAAACCTGCACTGGGTTTAATGATTCTGTATATTTTCAATTTCTCCATCAGAAATCCACAGTCCCCTTGCAGCATATAAATGCAGCCATGGCAGCATAATGGTGGTATGTTGCAACGTTTTTGTGTCCTCATGTGTTTCTTTCATCTTATACATCTCTTAGAACGGCAGCTGTTTCCATTTGCCCTTGAAGCAGTGCGCAATGGGAGTTTTTTTGAAAAGGCTGGATCATAAATGCACTCCATTCAGTCTAGCACCAATGCAATGATGTATGGATGTACTTTAGTCTTCTTCCACCAACACAGTACATTATTGCTCAGATAACAGCTAGAGTTCGCATTGAATGTGCTTTAATATAAATCAAGTAAGTCCTGCTTGCTCACCAGCAGCCCTGACCCCACTGTTCCCAATCATCCAACCTGTTAACCAGTCACTTGCCTATTATCTGTGCACAGTTGCTGCTCAGACCCCTCGTGGTTTCCTAGATTTGGTTTCATGGGTTTTTGACCACTGCTTCAGTTCAGGGATTTGTTTACTTATTACAATAATTGTCTTCACCTAATCTACACTGAGGTTTGTGAGAGTTTCTCCGTATGCATCTGTGTCATTACAACCAACAGAAGCCTCAGTTCATTAAAAACCTCTGGGTATGAGGGTTTATGGCCTAAATACTTCTGTAAATATTATTCACTGTAGGTTATTGCATTTGATTTTAAACCAGTGATCTTTATCTCACTCCATGTTGGCAGAGACAGCAACATGAGGCAACACAACAGGGGACCCTAATTTCACTGCAGCTGTTATTGAAGGCTTTTGTACATACTTCATTGATTTAGCCCACCTGGTGAGCTAAAGACAACTGGGAATTACCGGTGGAAGTAGAAACTTTAAAGTGTTTACTTATAATGGGTATTAATGTCAAGCCTTATTATTTTCTCCAGGAAAAGGTTAAGTTTTATTATGCTCTGAAGTGTTTAGGCAGTGTTGTTTTTATGTGCCACTGCTCGATCTAAAGGATGTTGACAGAATTAATGAGTTGTCGAGTTCGTCGTTGAAAAGAATGGGATCCACACTTACACTGCACGTTGAGCTGGACCTGCGCCTCTCTGCGCTTGATGTTAAGCCCGTTGTAAGGAGCGGTCTGGCACCGGTACGCCCCCATCATGTCCCGGCTGACATTCCTGAGCCTCAAGCGGCCATCAGGAGTCTCCATCACAGGCGTCTTTGACGGCATTAGCAGGTCCTTTTCTGTACGTGACCAGAGAATAGGCGGACGTGGTTTGCCGTCCACTATGAGGCAGACCAGCTCAGCAGTGCCTCCCTCTCGCACGTTGACCACTTGACCGCCTGGTGGAACTGACAGCACTGGAGGAGAGACTGGAAAATAATGGAAGAACAAAACCAGACAAGGTGATGAATAACATACGGGAACATTATCAATTCCTAACGTAAAACTAAAATTACACAAGACAAATGTAAAAAACAACACACATTTTACATGTACATTATGCTTGAAAGTGAAAGTAGAGAGGTTTTCTGAGAAGAGTAACTTTTTAAAATAGGTCAACAGGTCAACAAGTCAAATCAAGGTGTTAAAATATTTCCACAAAGCTGATGGATGGACAGACAACTTAGAAAGTGAATCCCCCCAGCAACTGGCTGTCACCAGATTAAAAACATAAATGATAAAAAAAGAGACTTCACTTTTCAGAGACTCAATAAAGATAAGGTCAGATGCAGAACTGAACCAATTGAAGCATTTTATTTTATTACTTCAAACAAATGGTCTCACTCTGATGGAATTATAAAGGCAAAAAACAAAATCCTACCACTGTTCTGCGAGATGTTAACATCCACACGAAGCTCCGGGACCCTGCTCCCGGGGAAATTCGCCACACAGCTGTAGGTAGCCAAGTCTCTGAACTTCATGTCCACGATCTCCAAGCTGCTGGTGCCGGGCGCCATGTCAGGGTCGCTCCGCAGCAAGATTAGGCTGTCCGAGTTGAAGACAGGCACTCCGTTCTTGTACCAGGTGTAGTTGACCTTGTCCTGCGGGGTGGCATCAACGTGGCACGACAGTTTGAGGTCCCGACCCATTTGGATGCTCTCACTGTCCTTGTTGGAGTCGGGTGTAATTTGAAAGGTCAGGTTGCTCATCGCTGTGTGTGGTGGTAGAAACAGGAAGGAGAGAGAGGAAGGGTTAAACAGAACCGGAGAGAACCAAAGCTTTGATAGTACAGGTGATAGAGCTGCACTGTTGACCTCACGTTGCTGAGTTGTAAACATGAACCCTGTTGACAGTTAATGTTATTCTCCTGAGAGAAGAAGAACCTGGGTTCCATGTCAAGAATCGAGTGTGTTCAGCTCTTCCTGCAGAATCTGAATAGTTCTATGTATTGTCTGTACTTGTAATGGAGGTAAGGAGTCCATCAAGCTTTTCTCAAGTGTATTTTGTGAAATGTAATCTCTGCAATGAATTGATTTCTTCTTCATGCTGAAAATAGAGTGCTGCATTAATGTACCTCAACTAAGAATCATCGGTCCTGACCTTCCTCATTCAGAGGAATCAGCTCCACACTTCCTTATAGAACCCTGAATCTGCTCCACACCACTACAGAGCTGCATCCTTGAAGAACTGCACCCAACTGAGAACATTGTAAACTACTGTACTTTTATTTTAACTTTGTAACTAGTAACTTAATCTTAACTTGAAAGTCCAAAAATAATTTTACTTCAACATGTAAGTATTAGAATCGAATAGAATAGTGTATAATTCTGACCTAAACACCTGAATGAAATACTCAGGGGCAGTTTTTGGATCTTTTCCCCCTTCCTTTAACATTACAACATTACTGTTATATAATATTATTTTATATATAATATAATTAATGGGACCTCATGAACTCCATACCCATACCCACCCATTTTGTACTTTACTCACTTCTACTTAAACCTCTTTACTTTTACTTTGATCCAATTCTGCAGTACTGTTTCAAGTTGTGGAAATAAGTTTTAAGAATAAAAACAATCTAAAAAGTTTATTCAGCAGCGTGAGAAAGAGGAAGGAAAGATGGCTAATACAGAATGGAAGCTGTGCGACATGCATGTGAGGCACACGAAGGAGTGACAAAAAAACCAAACCAAAGAAAATTGAAGAAGAAAGAAGGGAGAGAGAGAGAGAGAAAGAAGCAAAGTGTGAAGGAGGGAGAGACAAAAGGACCCCGATACGGAATGAAATAACGGGGGCACGAGGAGGAGGAAGGAAACAAAATCAAGGACAAAGAGTAACTCTCACACTGTCACATTTAATTTTCAGTTTAAAAGGCTGCGTTTCCCCAACAGAATTCCATGCTGAATACAAAACAGCTCTTCTGTTTCCACACAAAGGGGAGAGCATGGCAGCCAGGAGGAGAGTGGGGGCTTGAGCTTGTTAACAGGAACCCTGGGTCAAGCCAAGGATATAAGGCAGTGACCATATGGAAAACAAGTACGCAACTTTTCCTGCTCATAGAGTGCAGCCTGTATGTGTGTGTGTGTGTGTGTGTGTGTGTGAGAGAGAGAGAGAGAGCTGCAGGGGGACTGTGGCTGTACGTGCCTCCAAGTGCATGTGCCACCTGCCAGCTTCTTCTTCTCTGCTCGCTGTACGTGTGTGAGCATGGGCGTGCGTGTGTGTCATTTGCCGTTTGCCACCTGCACTGGTTTGACGATGCGTTCAGGCCCATTAAGTTTACAGGAGAAACCCATCCAGCATACGTTCGCTACAGTGTTAACTAACAGACGAGCGCGTTGCTAATTGCTTCCACTCCAGTCTCACTAATTGGAGTGAATAAAGATGATTAAAGGGGCTAAAAATAGCCGGAGAGGAGGGAGAATAGACAGCTTCTGCTTTAAAAGTAGGGGAATTAAAAAAAAGAGCAAAGTTTCACATCAGCTCGCCGTGGTGATGGATGAACTGCTCACGCGCCACACACACACAGATACTGATTTTGTGTGTAAGCACATATTTGGTCTCATGAATTAGAAATGCATTTATCATTGGTGATTATGTGTATGAATTTGCTGTTATACAATAATAATAATATGCCTTTATAATCTCTTCCTCCTGAGTGATTAAAAAATAATGAGAAATAAAAATAATGAGTGAAAACAATAACAAATGTTATGTTGTGTTTTCAGGGCATGTTTTCATTTCTGTTTCAATGTCAGGAAATGAGGAAACAAACGTATTTCTGGATTAATTATATTAATGTTATGAACCTAAACCCAAAGGAAAGAAAATGGACACACTCACTGCATCTATGCATTCCTTCTATGTCAAGAGTTCACCTAAAATCTAATACCTTTTACTGAGCACTCTTCTGTGTGTCACTTACTCCTGACGATGACGTTGACGTTCTTCCGCGCAGGGTTGCCCACGTTGTTGACAGCCGAGCAGTTGTAAAAGCCGGCATCGGCCGGCGTGACCGCTCGCAGAATGAGCGTGGCCCCTTGAACCTTTGCGCTGAGGGGAAGCTGGTCGGTGGAACGGGACCAATTCACAATGGGGAGAGGGAAACCCGCGGTCACCTCACAGGTTAGCATCACGTCCTGCCCAGGATCCACCACCACCGTGTCATTGACTGACAGCCGGATCATTGGAGGAGCTGCAGGGGGACACACGGGAGGAGAGAGGATTACAAATGCAAATAACTTCCTCTGTTGTTACACAGAACAAAACGGAGTGTGATGTGTTTCTTGTGCAACTGTTGTAGAGGATTGGTGGATGCAGATGTCAGAAGCTGCGATGCTGAAGTCTGACAGTTTTAATGTAATAACTGTCTCTGCACCTGTCATACCAAGATGCAATTAAAGGTTTCTCAGTGGGGTTGCAGGTCGGTTACAGGAGTTTGCATACGAGTGATGACATTATGTCAAAGTGAGAACAGGAGTGTTATGCTAATTCGTGTGTGTATTTTGGTGGGTGCACCTAAGCATAGCCTTGCTGTGGAAGACACGTGTCGGCTAAAGCCAGTTTTCCACTGATCCAAAGAACCAACGTCTGGCTTTTGTGTGGAGCTGCTAGTTTGTTTTTTCTCCGTTTTTGTTGGTCAAGATGCTGGGTGTTGATCAATGTATACTTATGCGTTTGTAGAAGAGATTTTGTTCTCCGGGTCATATGCAAATGCAACTCTGACAGAGAAGAGAGAGCTCAATGGCTGGTGAGTTACCAGCCATTGGAATCAATTACATGATTAAATGAATTAATTTGTGTTTAAAAATAGGCTTATTACGACCAACAATACAAGCCACTGGCGTTACTATAGGGGGGTTCTTCCATCCACTTATTATTTGTACAACCTCTATAGGTGTACTCTTCTTTTAGGGGAGCAATTGGAACCAATTCCATCTGACATCAGGTGAACGCCCTGTACACCCTGGATCGGTCAGAGCTCACCAGTGACTCTCATGTTCCCACCTAGGGAAAATGTAGAGTCTCCAATCAACCAAATCTAGCCTGGGGTTGGCATCCTCATCTTCTGCCCATCTTTTACCAGAGTAAATATATTTACTTGGTATCCAACTTAGTCCTTGTTTCAATGGCCAAATTCTAAAATGAGACGATTGTGGTATTAGAAGTCTGTATTGGTGTTTTAAGCAGCAATAGACAACAAATATAGAGAGCCATGGGAGGGAGTTCCAGATGACTGTGGAGGATTGCCACTTTCCAGTGAATCCCCCCAGACACACAGGCAAGACCTGACCTCCAAACAAATCAGCACACAGCAGCTGTTTATGATTCTGTTCAGACTGCAATAATGATGCACTCTCTGGATATGGGTAAATATCTTTCTCTGCCCGTGTGCTTGTGTGAGGGGGTTCGAATTTCCGGCCCTTTCTGAGCACGGACTAATCCGCAAACCAAAGGTAATTCATGTCCCTGTTCCCCTGCTCTCATATCAGCCATGTCCTCGCCGCTGCGTCCGCTTCCTGTGACTGACCTAACAGCAAAAGTACAGGATGACCCAAAATGCAACTGTGGAGGAGAAAAAAAAAAAAAATCCCCTTTGCCAGACAGAGATCGATTGGATACAAGCAGTTTCAAAATACAAAAAAGGAAGAAAAAAAAAAAAAGGGGACAACCACAGGAGCAAATGTCCACACACACACACACACACACACACACACTGAAGAGGAAAGAGAGAATAAAAGACGTGACTGAAGTGGGAGAGGGAAAAAGGGCAAAAAGAAAAAAAGGATATTAATCTTCTAAGAGGAGGTGTGGAGAGAGAGAATCCAGAGTGAGAGTGAAGCCTCTGTGTGCGTAAATCAAATTTAGTTTGAAGCTATACATCACGATCAACGTCCATTGACAGAAACAACAGCTAAGAAGAGTAAATTTACCTGAAGAGGGTGTTATTCCACTTGTCACTAATCCAGTGATGTGGATGTAGTGACTCATGTGTGCCCTCTCTCAGAGGGTAACTGTGGCAGTTGATTTAAGATGTGCATGACTGGCTGAGGCCTGAATCCCGACTCACTGAAATTCTCATAATGAAACCAATCAAAACAAAAAACAAAACATGTTTTATGTACATTCTTATACTACATAATTATTTTGGCCGTGGAGATGTGAGGAGGTGGGACAACACGATGGTTTGTTTGTTCAGACTTGACTTTGAGGTGAAAACCAGGGTTGATCAGTGGTTATAATCACCTGTGCTTTGGAAAACATGTATTCAATATTACAGTCTAATGATGGTGAAATATGTATTTCAATAATAGGTTTAACTGCTGGCTTCAATGTAAATCTCTGCATGTTAAAGCTACAGATCATGGTTGAATGGTAACCATCTCTGAACAATATATATATAAAAAAAATGTTTTTACAGAATAAATTTTGTAATTTTGCAGACTTTTTTCATGGGCTCCAGCAGACTGAGAATCCAGGCTTTTATCAACCTGAGAGACCTCAGTTAATCCTCAGCGAGAGTCAGACCCTACAGAGAACAGGAAGCAATTCATTCCTCTAATAGACTTTGCGCAGTACATCCTCTCATCTAATCTCTTTTTTAACAGATTGCAATTGCTGTAATGAAAGAGGTGCACGGAGGCTCGAACTAGTTTACAGATGTATAAAGCTGCACACACACACACACACACACACACACACACACACACACACACACACACAGACACACGTGTACTCTCTTAAATGAGCGACAAATATGTGCATACAAAAACACACACTAATGTGATATCTGTTTAGCTAACCTCGCTAGTGATGGCACTCAAGCTGACAAGACATTTTCGCTGATGTAACAACTGCAATCAGAACATAAATAGCACTGTCTAGTCCCATTGTATCAAATCACAGCAGCGGGAGAGGAGAGCGCTGCAGGTCTGACGAGAGTATCTCGGGAACCTCCACTCAAACTGTTTTGTTGGTGATTCATCCGTCCGCTCTGGTCAGCTGTAGTGCTGTAAGGTATCATCGTAATCAGGGATGCAGCCTTGGTAATGATGGATGTTGGTATTTTAAAATTTGATATATGCCAATGTGAGGCTTCACGTTGCTCACGTGGTTTTCCTCTGAGCACAGTGTTGCTATATATGGACATGGAGATGGGTTGGCATGGTGATAATAACTCATGAATTTTTGTTAGCTGAAAAATGTTTAAGTAAAGAATAGTGATTAAAAAAAGATGCGAACATAAGCAGAGGTCATTTTATCCAAAATGGACCTCATTCTCCAGTCCTGTATTCTCCTCACTTATGGTCTCTCAGACATTTAACATACATCTCATTTGGTGGCGGACAGGAGAAGTTCACCAAAATGTTTGGAGCTCCTGCCTGGGGCCATGCATTCTCAAATACAGATCTCATGAGCAAACCCTGCTACAGCGACTACAGCTGTGGATCTCACGTTTTGATTTCTTCTTCCAAGTTGTCAAAATGATTGATATTCAGTTTTGGTTTGTTTTTGGATGTAAGAAAAGAGATTTATTGCATTCTGTTTAATAAAACAATGCAAGAGAGGAAGATGGACGAAGGCCACAAGAGAGGAAGAAATAAGGGAAAACATGAACAATATATACTACACTACACACAAACACACACTTATTTTTCAAAATCCCCTTTCACAAATTAAACATAAAAACCAGATGACATAATAAGCAAGTGATAGAGAGGAAGTCTGTGAAGAGGAAAAAACAACACAAGAAATAAAACTAAGAGTGAAACGAGGAGGGAGGAAGTGAGGATTTGAGAATTATAGCTTCAATTTCCTGGGGATGTGTGGGTGACGGTAACAGTGGGATCAGCCACTGCTCTTCCCAAAGTGAAGGGATTTATGTGCAGCACAGCAGTTTACAACCAGGTAACAAATGTCTCCCGCCTCACTCCCTCCTATCCTTCTCTCTCTGTCTGTCAGTTTGTCACCTCTGTGTCTTCAATATCTGTCTTTTTACCTTCCCCTGTCTCTCCCTGGGTCTCATTTCTTCACTGTCATGCTGGGAGACCAGTTTTTAGACTGGTATAGGGGGGATTCAGAGGACAATATAAATTTACACATGTAGATGGAGGAGTGTCTTTGTGTTTGGTATCTATTGATGTCACAACTGTCGACCTGTGCCATGTTTACAATCATCTCTGTCATGTCAGACCCAGCCACCCTCACAAGCCACTCACACCTCATTCCCTGCACCTGCTCCCCATTCCCTCATCAGTTCATCTGCGTGTTTCCACTGGTCAGTTTCATTCGCCCTCTGTCAGATTTTCTAACGTATTACACCCTGCCTTCCCCACGTTATGATTCTAATTCTTGCTGTGTTACTGGCCTGACTACCACCCCACTTGGATGTGAGATTCTCTTGGATGTGTTTGCCGTATGGACTGATATCCGGGTTTTGACCTCTGCCTGTCAATTGTCTGCTCTGTCAGTGAATAAACCAACTAACAGGAAGTACCAGGTGAGTCTTGTAAAATGGACGACACATCCATTTTCCATCCACCAGGTTGCTGTTTTCACCAGTGTGTGTGATGGTAAATTAAAACTGAACTTAAACAGTTAGAGATATAACCCATATATCCGTCTACCTTTTATTCAGTAAAATGAAGTAGATTAAAAAGTACAAGACTGGTACCCTGCTCAAAAATCTCTGAATATCAGATGTTTTAATTTAAGCTTGTTATCGTGAGATTGTTTTGTGTTCCATGTTACTACTGCAGACACAACTTTACTCTTGAAGACGCTGTCTCTCCTTATGAATGTTTTGCATTGTGTTATGTTGTTGATGTGCTCTGTTACACACAAGGTCTCTGTGTGTAAGAGAAAGGACTCTGTTTTTTCTTCCATGTTAAAAGCATTGATTTGGGCTGGAGAGGATGCAGCCACTTGAAGGCTTATTGTGACTGGCAAATATGGGCTGTATAAATGACGTTTGATTGATTGAAGTTTTTTTTTTTTTTCCCACTTCACATTAAACTAGCTGAAGAGATGCAAGAGAGCTTTTTAGCTCTGGGGGTTCTTGCAGATTGTCCATTGATCCTCAGCTTTCCTACGGCAAACTGAAACTCAAACTGGATTATTTAACTATATATATTATACACCTGTTCCCATAATTCAGAAGAACTGGAAAATACAGTTTGTCAGCAGTTTAAATGCATAAAGGTGGAGTTTGGGCCAAGGAAGAAACCTTCAGAGCTTCAAAGAACCGATTTAATTTAGGAGGCAGATCCGGGATTCTTCTTCCATATCGTGAGGTGTTTTTTTTTTCCTCTGTGAAAAGGAGAATACGTTTAATGTAAGGACTGTTGGGCCCTGGTGGACGTCCTGTATGTGCTTTACAGTGTTGATTTAATGTGCAGTGTAATTTTTAATTGTTCCTTCTGTATTGATTTTTTTAAATGCAGAACCATTTGTGTTCTCTGAACCATTTCACTGGAGGTCCATGCTGATTATTTTCTGAGGCAGGCAGTTACTTGAAAACATGTAGGGTCAGATCAATGATTCAAGAATTATACTTACGTCTCATCAGTTGAAAGCATTTAAATACTGAATCAGCTAATCATAAATATATTCATCCAGAAGTGGTGGTGGGATTCAGGCTTTGGTATTCAGAGAAAAAAAAAAAAAAAAAAAAAATGCTTTAAAGGAGAAATATGTTGGGACTGACACTGCAACTGACATTAACTGATATTTATTTCCCTAATACACATTTTCACCAGTCCAAAGTCCACAGAGGTCAATGTAATCTTTTGCTCCATTCCTACATGTGTCTCGTTCCATTACCCTGCCCACCCCTGTAAACTACCATTTTAAATAACATCTCAATCTCCACAGCATTGCTCACATGTTTATTTTTTCAACGAGAGGCCGGTAGAGCGGATTTGGCCGCTGTAGGCCGTTGCTGGAGGGAACAAGCCCTTTACTCAAATCCCAAACTAAGATTATGACATAAAAATCAATCAATCCCCTTGTTCCAGCGCGCTGAATCAGTGGTGATGACATGACCTAGTTGGAATAATCTAATCTGAGCATTGACTGAGGCTGCAAGGACAAAAAGGAGCGCAGTGGGGATGAGATAATATTTATCATTAGATAAATCATTAGATAAATATTATGGAAGAAAAAAGGAAACTGCAGGGCCTCACTGTTTGTTCCCCTGTGACATTTCTCAGAGCGTCGTAGCTGGAATTTGTTCAAGATCGCCAAACACTTAATACAGCTTCACCTTGAATCCTATCCTCACTGCAAGAGGTAATTGTCAAGTGTAAGAAATATTTCACATCACGCGGAAAGAGCAGATGCGGGCAGGATTAGATACAGCATGAGATATTATTGTACAGTGGAGCTGTGGTAGCTACAGAGGGTCCTGCTGATACTTGATATTCCATGTAGTTTTTAGAACATCAGATAACTAATAATAACCACCTTTAAAAAAATAAGGTATGAACAAACATACCTGAATGAAAGAAACCATGCTTGGGTTTTTGACTTTTTAGTTTGGTCCATGTCCCATCCACTAACAAGGAGGATATGGAATCCATTCCATTTACAGCAGCCAGTCATGGGAAGGTGATCGAGATGCTTTGGCTTCATTTTTGGGAAGGAGTCATCCATATTTATATCCAGTCTTACGCTCGGTGTGGGAACCTCTTGGCGTATGCATGGTTTAGGTGTGTGTGGCTGTGCAGAGTGTGGAAAAAGTTCATTTTCAGAAAGAGAGTCTTTGGGGAAACATTTTAATGAGGTTTATTTTAAGAAACGTGTGTGAGAGAAGTGAGAGAGACTAAAAAATATAAAGACACTTCCTGAACTACAGCTTCCTCCATCCTCAGCTCCAACACATTCACGCCAAGTTTCCCAAACTACCAGAGGAGCAGGTTAGGAAGTAGACACACACACACACACACACAGAATAAGCTGTGTATGTTTTCTGCCACTCTGTGCGGCTCTGAGGTCCAGACAGATGGACTGCTCTGGCAACTCTGTGGGTCCCTGTGCCAGCACCAGGCAGGCACACAGTGCTGATTGTTATGGTATTTGGTGTTTGTGTTTGTGTATTTGTGTGTGTGTGTGTGTGTGTGTGTGTGTGTTGTCTGAGCTGTGGGGAACGAACTGATCCCAGCCACAGGAATCCAAAGAGGGGATGAGAGGAAGACAGATGGAAAGAGAGTGAGGAACACGTCCATCACACAGCAGGAGCATTTAAACCTGTTTGTTTAACTCTGTGGCCTGTTGCTTTTTAAAGCTTGTGAATTTTAACAGCTCGAGATGAGTTACATCTAATGGATCGAGCCAAGGAATTCCCTCCCTTGCATTTAGGATGTCACTGCTGAATGTCCTGGTATGCCCCCTCAGGAATATTATCTAAAATACAATGTAGTATATGTACACACATATCCAAAGCTATCCATGGTGTTAGATAAACCAAAACCATGACACACTTTGTCCCCAATAATCCTTTGAGGTTTCGCTCTTTATTAAAGGACTATCTTTTCCATCATAATCCATCATTTACCATCTCTCCTCCTCTGAGGTGTTGGCTGAAAATTAATAATGCGTCCGAGCGCCTAGGTACATTCACCTGAGTATTTCTACTAGCCTAGTCCATCTCTCATTCTTGATCTGATTTATTCTCAGGCTTTCATTTCCTCCTCTTCCTCCTGCATGCTTTCACAGAAACTCTCAACTTTGTTCTCCCACCTCCACTTCGAATCAGTGAGTTTTCTTTTATCTTCTGCGCCTTCGGCTCACTTTACAGAATCTCTATCTGTAGCAGGCCTTTTTGCAGGGGTGATAGCTTCTTCAGTAAATAAAAATATCAGCAAAAAGGTCATACCTAGGAAAAATAAAATCCTCCTCCTCTCTTTATATTGTGGAGCCACATTTGGGATGAAGTGTGATTAAGAATTACAAAGTTATGTATTAACAGTTTTACTTACCACAGTTTCTCTCTCTTGAGAAGCTGGAACGATTAAATATTTGGTGTTATTGTATTTGAAATTAATTTACCAATTAATTTGTTTCTTGGTTATTAAATAGAATAAAAAATACACTTAAAATACACTTGATTATTTTGCACAGCATTAATTAAGGAACAACACTGAGATACTAGTGTCGTTATGTTATGTATTTATACATGTTATGTTGTGTTTAAACTACAGTCCTGCTGATCCACACACTGCAGTTTTCTTTATCACAGGTGAAGTTCAGTGCCTTGTTCGAAGGAACGATGACCCCAAAGGAACAGAGTAACTTTTTTAGATTATTTGTTTACTTGAAAAAAGAAACCACTGTCACGCCTGCACAGTAAATATGATGCTGTACTACCAGGACGTGCTGAACTCCTATCTTTTGACTATCAGCCCACACACAAATTGCTGTGATACACTGTGTTAATGCATGTGTTAATTGGGGAGCTTTAGCCCTGCTAACAAGTGGACTTTGATCAGAACCAGACCTTGATCTTCTCATCTGACTCCAGGCAAGAAAGCAAAAAGAAACCTATATATCTCTCATCTATTGGTTTAAGGGAGTAGTGCGCTTCCATTTTCACAACTAGTTTGGAGATTTAAAGTTACATTTATTTGTTATATTCTGTTTACAAGGCTATATCCATCTGCCACTTGAAGCAATCTGCACAGCTCTGTTGTTACTACATTTTCAGAGAATATTTATTCAGGGCTTTGGGACAAAACAGAAATAAGACACCCAGCCCTGAACAGTGCTCTTATCTTCAAATGGTTTATGGGCATGTGGAAAACAAGTGCCGTACATTGCTTCTATAGGAAGAATGTTTCATTAGGTTTGACAAAAAGGACCTGTCTCTAGAAAACACTGACACTACAGAAAGGATTAAAATATAACTGATAAAAGGGCGGAAAAAAACTATACAGCTCTTAACTGTCAAGCACGACTTATGCACATTCATTCCAGCTGGCATTTAGATAATGCAGCAAAAAGAAAAGGTATTCGGTGAAAAAAAAGCACAAGCACAATGTTTTTCCCTTGTGGTGTTCAGGCTGACCATAACCAATCTGACAGGGTTGTCAACGGCAACAATGTTGTCATAAGTTACAGAGTTGCCGAGCGGTGGCGTGAAGATGGACAGAGCAGTGTGGAGTGAATTGGAGATAACAGGAAGTGTGACAACTGAAGCTCAGCTGACGGCCCCCGACATCGGCTCTCAACAACAGAAAAAAAAAAAAAAGCAAGACGAACATCGAGCCACGTGGGGGAGGCAGGCGAGCGGCGAGGGGGACTGAGCAGTGATGGGAGAGGGACAGAGAGGGAGAAATTCACAGAAGTGGGAGAAAGGGAGAGTGAAAGGAGGATGCCATGTTCTGTTCAAGAAAGAGAAAGAAAGAGGCAGACAGCAACAGATTCCTGAGCCATGATACAGTAGGCGTGCAGAGAAACGTCAGAAGAGATGAAGAGATGACTCAGACACACAGAGAGAGCAAGAGTCAGTGCAAAGAAATGGATGGAAAAGAAATCCGTCCTTCTGAGAAGGAATGTCCGCACTTTTATTTTACCAAAATGACCAAACAACTGAACTCACCAGTTAGATTCGTTAGCCTGAAAGTGACCGACTTGTCCTCGATGCTGCACACGTTGCGTACAGACACCTGGCAGGTGTAATCAGCAAAGTCCTTGGGTCGGAGGTTTTTCAGCTTCAACACCTTGGTCTCACCCTGGTTGGGACAAAGCATTGAGTTCAGGGTGTTGATTACCTGGCTGGTGATTCAACTACCATCTGGTTTTTGTCCAACAGTGAGTGCATGATAGAGATTCCCACACTTCAAAATGGCCTTGGGCTAGCTTTGACCCACACTGTCATCGTGCCCTCAGATCTGGGCCAAAGCAATACCCCCCCCTCATCAACCAAAGGTAGCCCTAATGTGCTCTATGCTGTTTCGGTCACATTCACCGTTTACCATCTAGGCCACTTCAGGTTCACATCCAGATTACACTTTACCTGAATCACAATGTGGACCAACCATGGCTCACAACTTTTTGGGGACATTTGCCCCTAAGGATGAAGAAGTGCTACATCATTGCCTGAAGTGGTCAACATCTGTATTAATCTGGGTGGGATCTACATACACCCAACATCTTACTGAAATGGAACATTTGAAAAAATAGATCTGTCATTGCAGAGCCTTTTTACATGATTAATATTGGAATCATATAAAAACATTGTCTCAGCCATAGATCTAATCTCCCCACAATACATGTCACATGCGCATATATCAATGAGAAAGCTCCAAGCCTTTTTCTAAACTTGGTTGTAATCTTGAATAAGTGTCACATCCATTTTTGATGAGCTGCACACACACACACACACACACACACACACACACTGTGTTCATGTTCTTTCCATGCTCTGATTATCTGCTGAAGTATCTAGATCTACATATGGATAACTTTAATGATGGATTTCAAATGCGTGACACCATCAGGAAAAAGAAGCTGATTTGATTGTCGCTGCAAACAGAGAAGGCAGAAGACATCCGTCCTCCTGACTATTCATGAAGCTCTAAGTCTCTCACCATCTCAACAGCTTTCTCTGCGCTTCTCATGCAGATGATCCCTTTCAACGTTGCTGATGGCTGTTCTGATCAAGACTTCATGTCTGAGACTGTATGACTGTCAGCCTGCTCCAGGAGGTGATGGGCTAACCGTTTCTCAGGCATCTCTGAGAGGAGCTCCACTGGCTGGCTAATTGAACTCCAGGGGATCTGCTTTGTGGCTGACTGACACTTTGATAAGTGGATAAAGGGGAGGGGGGGGGTTCTTTTGTGGAGGCAGTGATTGTGTACTCAGGCTGAGAGACTGTTTATTTAGTTATTTGGTCATCTTACTGCCTACGTGGTTCGCCGACTGATGGGATGAGAAGCTGATTCTAATATGTAGAGCAGAAGAGTCTCTGTTGACAGACCTAGACCTCAATCAGACCTGGTATTAATGTCCTACATGATCCGAGCAAGTGGTCAGCACGAAGTTCACATCTGCATTCATAATGCGTCCTGAGATACCATCACCCAGACACGTGGCCACGGTGTTTTTGCTCGGAACACAAATGCATCCTGGGCTACATATTAAAGAGAACTGACGGATGTTTGAAGAGGGCCAAAGAGCAAAGAACAGTCAAGCAATGCTACAGTAACTAAAATAATATACTTCCTGTGTCTTTGTGCGTTCAGTACATTTTATAGCTCATGTTGCAGGAATTATTTAAATTCAATATTTGGCTCTTTTAATGCCTCTCTTTTTCTTTTGCCTACACTTTAGCTCTTGCGTTTTTGTTTTTCTTTAAGGGCTAACAAAAAGTGACATGTCCGTCCAAAGTCTTTAAACGCTAAATATAACTCTTACTTGAGCTTCATACACGCTGATTTGGCATTTGGGGATTGGCATTCACAGACCTGCAGCTCTGACTTAAGGTTAAGGCTTTTGGAGGGTTCAGGAACGGGGGTTTGAGAGGGGTCAGATAAATTCGTATGGCACTGGAGCCTCTGGGTCACAACCAAAGAGTTTTAACAGTGTTCATGTAAACACTGAACGGAAATAGAGAGGATAAAACCTGCTCATCATGCAGTGGGAGGCACATTCTGAAGGAGAAAAACAGAAAGCGGAGGAGCAATGTGCCCGTGCTGCGTGTGTGTGCTCGTGCGTACCTGAGTGTAAAGCGGCTCGTAGATGTCCACCCCGTTGTCTTTGCTCTGTTCGATAACCATGTTCCCGCGTTTCCAGATGAATCGTGCGGGAGGGTTGGAGTTGACGGTGCAGCGCAGGAACACCGTCTTCTCCTGGTAGTAACTGCCGCGCACATCGCTGATGGTCTGGTGCACCGTCAGAACTGGTACGTCAAGGTCTGCGCAACACAGGAAAATTAAATCATGAAGATGGTATTACATTTCAGAATCTTCAAGGTTTGATTTTGAGGCAGAGAAAGAAATCGGAAAAACACAAGCCTATAGGGCCCAAGAACAATGTCCTTTACTTTGCATGATGCTGTCACCTTATCTGTGCGAACCATTCCTATTCAGTGTGGCAGTCAAGGGGTTTGTCAGCTGGGACACAAGTGTAAATAAGTCATGTTTGTATAAACGTGATGTTTGCTGGCTGACTTGCACACCCACACTGACCACAGCTATCCAAACACTATCTATTGATCATCACTCCTGACGAGAACCAATGTCCAAACGTTCCACGCGTTTCTGCCGTCGCCTCTCTTGCTCTGACACTCACACACTCTACATTTGTGTCACTTTTATCTCTTTCCTTCTGCCTGCCCTATTTCTCTGTGCAGTTCCTTCATGGGGCGTCATCTCGCTTTTCCCCCACTGGATGGGATTTCAGCTGCCGTCATGAGCATGGAGGCTGCGCTCTCTCCTGGGTCACTGCCATCGCTCCAAAACTCACTGCTGCCTTCAACATTCCAGCTTCTGTATCACCCTCTCCTTGCCCATATTAGAGGGAACTGTGTGTGTGTAAAATCCCAATTATATGCAGCCTAATGAGAATGTTGCAGACTTGGAACATCCTGGAAAAGATTTATGCTAACACCAAGGTAGCCTTTGCCTCCTTCCTCTGCCTTTCCGTAATACCTCCTCTCCTTACTCCTCACTTCCTCCTTTCTCTTTTCTGCTCCTGTCCCTCATTGTCTTTCTCCCGTGTCAACTCAACTCACCTGCCGTGCACGTATCGAGGTGATATGCTGCAAACTATAGAAAACAGGTCAGGTGTGAGTCTGCTATGTTTCCCGACACCATCAGGTGTGAGCGTGGCAGCGCCCGTGTGATGCATGAAGGTAAGGGAGAGATATTTATTGTATTTTGGCTTGAAAATGCTTGTGTGGATAAGCACGCTGGATTTCTGAGCTTGCTGTTGATAAGGGCACAGCTGTCACACAAGGGCTGCACCAACACACACACACACACAAACAGGAGTCTGAACCCACACCAAAGTGTTTCCAGCACAGCATCAGAGCACTTTTGTGGTTTTAAGTCTGAACCCCTGGGGCAGACACACATCAACTGACTTGCTCAAGTGGCTCAAAACAACGCACACATTGTGTGACACTTCACAGGCTCATTGAAAAGTTTCTGTATATAAAAAAAAAAAAAAAAAAAAAAAAAATGCCATCATGCAGCAAGCCTGTTACAGCCAATGCTGTCCCAACAATCATTTGTTATATGACAGTAGGTGATGTAACATTCATTGTCTCTTTGACCTTTCCTGCCACTACACAGCTTCTGTTTGGGTAATGACTGAAAATGTAAAAACACCCCCTATAGCGTGGTGTGAAAGGGAAAATAATTATTGGATACATGACCTGTAACCCCTGCTTCTGCCAACATTTAGTTTAATTTCTGCAGTAGTTATTGTGTAATCCTGCTGACAATAAAACAGGCAGTCAAACAAACCTCCTTAACAGTGGTAAAAAAATAGAAGGGGTTGAATAAATAAATTGGGATCTTCATATACTGTTTGACATGAGTGGACTTTGTGTATCAGGATGTTCATCGTCATTCAGGTATGAGTTCTGTGAAGGCTCACCTCCATTTCTTTTGTTCCGCCGTGGACACTCTCATTCATAAAATGACATCCCACAATTTGGAACAAAAAGCCCAGCAGTAACCCAAACAGTGAGCTGCCACCAGTCCCTCTAAAAGCCTCTGCCAGCAACAGGCCATCAAACCTGGGCACCTTTCAAAGGCACCTGGCTCTCGGCTCTGCCGTGTGCTTGTGTGAGGGAAACAGCTCTGGAAAAGAGCACCATTGTACACTTGAAATGGTGAATATGTGTCTGCGTGTGACTGGCATAGATTCTCTGGTTTCTGTATGGTTTTCACACATCATTTGCAGTGGAGAGGGATTCACAACTGAATAATATCCTGACCTGGTAGTATGTGTGTGTGTGTCAGCGTGTGATTCGCTGTCGGTGTGTAACACTATGGTTGAATGTGGTGAAAGCGGTGAGTGACAGTTTTGACACAGAGGGAAGTGGGACGCAGACAGGCTGACTGTATACGTACACGCACTGCAGTCACTCAGCGGTCACGTATACACGGCACATTTCAGCTTTACATCACATTTGTTGAGGAGTGTTGACGACTGCATGTCAAAATACAATGTAGAAAGGTTTACACACGGTCATTTTAAAGGTCCCACGGTATCTTTTTAAATGATGGAGTTTTAAAATTCGCATTCCATGGAGAGACTGAAATTGAAACTGTGTGTGTCAGTGAAGCCGTCAGGATTTGTAACTGCATGATGTCACAACGGAACAGTCACTGTCCTCACATCCTCCCCCCAGCGTGATCCGACCAGTGTCGACCTGTATTAGTCTGTACTTCTACTTGGGTTTCATTGAAGTGTTGTCGTTTTTCCAATTATCTTCATTCAGTCTATTTCATGCTTTTTGTATTTCTACAAACTAGTTGGTTTACCTATAGCCCATAATGTCTTACCAGTTACACTTGGACTGTAAATAATGTATTACATTTGTGTGTGCAGATTACAAACATGCTGACTCATAACTCCAGAGATGGGAGCTCAGAAAAAAAGAATTGCTAGAACATAGTATTTATCAATCAATCCCAAACTGGCTCCTTCTCCAGGTAACACACTTGCCACATTCATTTCCGCTATCCTAGCTGTCTGATCGCCTCCTACCCTCAGGTCTCTGATCCTGTGGCACACTGGTTGACAGACAGTGTCGCTGTTCTGTTCCGTCCAGACGACTGAGAGGCCAGGGAGAGTCTGCTGTTAGCAGCGCCACTGGGCTGTGCCTCTTCTGCATTGTGGCTGGATGCTGCTACACAGCGGATGGTCACAACTGCCAAATGATCCATGGGTTTGCACCTGACCCAGGCCCCGGGCCAGAGTATAGTTGTCAGCTAATGTTATATTACTGACTGACTGTCACCATCTGGATCTACTGGTGAGTTTTAACATGCTACATGAGTGAGCTGCAATTAGCTTCAGGCCTTGTTTACACCACTGCAGATATTTTTGTTACTGATATTTTCCCCACTTGTCACATAACCTTCATTTTACATCTCATCCACACAAGCTCACAAAAATATCTAAATCTGTCAAATGATTGTGCCAAGCCTGTAATAAAGTCTCCATCAAAGATATATCAAAGACCAAAAATGAAAATTGCACCTCACGTTGTTTTGGGGCGAGCCAGATGCCTGTAAACAAAAGTCTGTACAAGCACAGACACATACATGGAAAAGATGTGGAAATGTGGCGAGGGCTCCTTCTGATTGGCTGACTGATCTCTGGTTGCTAGAACTATGGTTGTTGATACTTAAATCTACAAATCCATCCTCTTATCGATATCAAAACAGGGACTGCAGAGTACTCGTGGATAAAACAATTTCTATCACAACAATTGGATTGTTGACGCTTTTATAACCCAAATTCCCGAGGTGATTCCAACTTGACTCAGTTTGGGCCCTTAAGTAAATAGAGACACTAGATGAAACTGCAAGTGTACAGAAATACAATATGAAACTTTAATGAAGCTTCTGATTTCCCCAAAGTCCTGCCTTTGCACACAGCTCAGATCAATTGCACTGCACTGCTGTTTGTTAGCCACAGCGTTTAATGTACATCTATGCTTCCAAATATTTCAAGTTACACTGGGAGTCGGGCATTGTTTTCTGCTTAGACATTAAACAGCGGTGCTGACACAAAGACATTCTACTGGAGTTCTCCATTAGAGTGGGGCTCTTAGCTCAGACAAAAGTACACTTTCACATATATTTTGTGACTTTTATACCAAGTCATCAACAGTCAACAAATAATACAAATGGTACACAGCATCTGACTTGTCTGTCTTTCAACTGAAGCCTTTTCATGTTTGCTTAGAGTATTATTTTTAATTTAAAGCAGTTCTCTTGAAAAGTTATCCCATTTGTGTTTTGTTTTGGAGATGGTTTGCTACCTTTGACACATTATCATCGAAATTGATAAAAATGAAGATTTTTAAATCATTGCACTGTTGAGTGTTGAGACTCTGTGTGAGTCAGAAATAACAAATGTTTTACTTGATCATTAAATGGCTTTATTAACATATTGGTCTTGTTAAAATCCACAAAACTGCACATCTTAAAAGCAGAGGGCTCTTGTACACATTTTCTATTTGGGGCACTTCTTCTTGATTTATTTATTCTGCATTTGGAAACAATAGAAGGCCTTGAAATAAAAATAATCCCTCGCTGCTTTCACATCAACAAGGTCATGAGTGTATGAGTTCACCTTTGCTACCGCGATCCTTGAAAATGATTACTCAGTTTGATCAACTCAGGAAAAATGAATTGCGAAATGGCAAAAGACTGAAATGCTGCAGTGTCCATAACACTTTGTCAAACACGTCAATCTCACCTTGTGAATAAATGTAGCTTCATTTTTGATGAGAAAAATAGCCAAACTCTGATGATCTGAATTCCAGAGCTGACACATTTTAATTCAACACTATCGTTATCCTGTCTTTCTCAGGCAACCGTGTGTCAGTTGGACCAGCTGCATCCAAATGAAAGCCCTCTATCATTAGAGAGGAGTAAAAAACATTCCAATGATTTTTTTGTTCTATTTGCTTCAAATATTTTTAGGCCCTGATTCATCTGAATTACACCAGTGATTTGGAGACAAGCACCAGCATATGCTTCACAGTGACCTGACTTGTGCACAATATTCCCAGTGCAATTGTATTTAGGTATTGTGATAATGCTGGCAAATGACATTTTCCTTGAATATATATTATATTCTTTTATAATTTAAAAAATCACACACATTTCAGAACAGAAAGGACCACTCCAGATTCAGTTTTGGATTGAATGACAAACCCTGGAAATCTAGTGATGATGCTGAGCATGTAATAAACCCATCATGACAGCAAAACCACAGGATAGACACTGCTGATTTTTTTTTTTCACCTGATAATCTGCTGTATTTTAAAATAGTTGCTCAAATCCGCTTTATCCTCCTCAGTAGATTACAGCTAGGTTGGGTTGACCAGTGATTTCATTTCACAGCCCAGGTGAACACACAGAATGTACAGTATCTTGCATGGACACAAAACGTGCTTGCCAGTGATCAATTCTTCATTATCCGAGGTTTAAAAAGCCCCCAAATGACCAGAGTAACTATGGCGATAATAGAAACAGAGATGTACTGAGAGGCAATCCATCCTGGTGGTCAGGGTTGACCGAGTGTGTTTTTGTAACAAGTTGACCTCTGCCGGGTGCTTCCCCTGCAGGAGGACGCAATAGACTCCAAATCCTCTTTGATTTCCAATAACATGTCCTGTACTCTAATAGCTCTCTAGGAGTAGACGGCCATTAGGGGACCAAAGAGAAGATGACAGGTCCAATTGAGTGTGGGTGTGCAGTGGAGGAGAATAAGGTCTGCTGTGCACTGTGTATGCAGTACGGTTCATGTCTGTGAGAGCTGTTTAGGTTCAGGGACATGATTGTGTGGGTATTGCTGTATATACAGTAGTTATTATGAGGACAGCAAATGCATTCTTCTCAGTAATCAACTCTAATCACTGGGATTCTCTGAAGGTCACAGCAGACTATTGGAACAATTAGCCAAGTAATAGGTTCCGCTGACACAGTGCACATACATAGGAAAGAAGACAAACATACAGTAATCATGCTAAAGAGATGCACAGCATGTTCCAATAGACTCAGAACACATGAGTGAAGCCTGGAGCTCCTGTTCCAGCATGTGGGTTCAATCTTGTTGATTCATTTAAAGCTAAAAAAAACAGTCCATAACAATATATACATTTGTAATGAATATATTTAACATTTGACATCAGACTCCATTTTAACTCAAGTCTGATATCTTCAGTTGGCAGTGATTGACTTTAAATGATGCTTCCACAATCTCAGAATGGCACTGGTTCGCTTGAAGCGTGAAGTAACAGAGTAACATGTGGACTTTAATGTTCTCTGATATCATGCCTAGATGTCCGTTTGCAGCCAAACAATCTTCAATCATCATTTTTAAGCAGTGATTGTCAGAACAGTTCACTCATGTTGGGTAAATTCATAAATATCACTGAGGATAAATCCAGCTTTTGATAAACCCAGGACAACAAAGGCAGTTTTTTTCTGGTTGGTAATCATGTGATGGACATTTGGATGTAATGAAAACAACAATCTAATGATGCATGACAGCTGAAAAGCCCCGCAAATGTTCAGTCCACAGCTGTCCACTAAAAAATGGTTACTAGCCACAACAGACTCCAAACATCAGTCTGTGGCAATAAATGTTTATCCCACCAACTACACAAAACAACCATCTGCTTTTTCTCTTCCTCGCTGTCTGTCTCTCACAGATTGAAAACACATTTGTATTTAACACACACACACACACACACAAACACAGTGAAGCCTGCACATACAGAGGCACGAGCAGAGACTAGCTGTTTGATCCGGCTTCGCGTCTCATCAATTATTCAGCATTCTGCTCATAGACATCGCTGTAAAGAGAACATAAAACATGCACGAGGCCTACATTTAGAAATAACGAGAACATTGCCTGTGTTTAAAATGCAATGTTCAGAAGTAAAGATTGATTTAGGTTGATTTAGTCCACAGTGTTTTTTTAAACCCAAAAAGCAAGTTGTTTCTTTTTTCCCTGATGCCCCAGACTTTATCCCATTAGGACATTGAATGATATGGGATGGACAGATGAGGGTAGTATAGTGAGACTGTTCCAGTATTATAAACGTACAGAGTCAAAGCATATTGGTTGATGGGTGAATAAAATCAATGTGTGCTGTCTTTTTATGTTCTGTGCCCGATGAATGCCAATGATGATTCCTTCTACACTGAAAGACAAGCGGGAATGAAAGGGTTGATAGATTATCAAACCATATTAAGAGAAGGTTATCAAGAAAACGTTTAAAGACATATAAAGAAAAAAATCTAAGGAACAATTGGCTTGGTCCTTAACTATCCTGATTGCAAAGCATGCAGTCAACACAGCAGTTTACTCCTCATGACGTGTTGTTAAGGGTTTACCAGAGAGGAACAGGAGACCGGGATCAGAGGAATTACATCTTGACTCTTCTCCTAAACTAGCACTTATGAATTTTGCTGAAAATGGTGGATTTTCGTTGAGCCAGCGTGTTGTATACGAGCTTTAATTTTGCTTTTATCAGCAAAGGCCTGCAATTGTATTAAACATTAATGATAGCGTGATTCTATTATTCTAAACCATGTAAAACAGTCATTTTGGCTTGATTAGCTATGAGATTGACAGTGTGGCAGCACAGAAAAGACGGTGTGATGAGAGAGACACACTAGCAAATAGCCACACACACTCTTTAGGGCTGAAATAAGATAAGAGGCACAAAGGACTTCTATGCCTGTCTTACTTACTCCTATAGTGATGTGGATGTCCAGGTCCTGTAGCAGCTGTGCTAGATGTACGTGCACGTGAAGCTCTAGACACAATCTCCCTAATTTTGTGGGCACAGCCGGGTGACAGATGTGTCAGGATTAACCCTTTGGCTTGCTGCATATTTAATTAGCTTTGTATCATCCAGGGGACCGTGAACCAGAGCAATAGAGTAAATAGTAAACACATATAGACCGATACACAGTAATATAGGCTGCCGCCGCTTTTGGAGTTATTGAGTTGCTTGTGTTTTATTGTGTTGTGTTGAGGGACAAACTCTACACTCTGGGGCAATCAGCACAGCGCCTTTAATAAAACGGCTCCGGACCACTTGTGTGGATTCCTGCTAAGATACTGAAGTGGTATTCCAACACAGCTTCAACTACATTTTCTCCTGGTTAACAGGCGACTGTTAACAAATACATAAACAGGAGCAAGGAGACTCCCAGGATAATAACGGGTCTGAAAACGCAGGGTGCACACGTCTCTTCGGTCATCAGTCTCAAAGAGAAGCTGGAATAGTTTTTATTATTTATCATGTTTTAATGCAGAGTGCGGTTGAGTGTGGTTTTGTGGTATCCCCTGTTAAAGCCAAATCTGCCTGTCATCTGTGGGCTCAGTAAAAGGAACGCTTGTGTGTTTGAATCACAAACACACAGATTTCTGGAGCTATCACCTTAGGCCAGTAGATATGACCCAAACAAGTTTTGGATGGAGGTATTATTGAGCCAGGTTTAAGTACTAATGATGAAGCAGTTAGTGTGTTGAGGCGAGGTCACTGGCTTTGTCCAAAGTACAAGTCAATGTCCAACACCTCCTCTCAATTAGTTCTCTTAGATACAGGATGAGGGGAATTGCATCATAAATTACAGGTCAAAGGTTCTGTGGCTCTCAGTGGAGGCCAATCTTACCAACATGCCCTCAGGCAAGAACTGAAAACACCTGCTGACTCAATAAATAAATAAACAGCTCTGAAATCTGAATTTCGAATTACACGTGTGTGAAAATAACATTATTAACATTATAAATAAAAATCTTGTTTTGTCCCTTTTCACATTCTAGAAGTGTCCAACAGATGTCTTCTGTATCAGCCTCACACTCATGAGGTCACATGATAATAACCAAGTTGTTCCCTCATGAACCATTAGGCCCAGCTCACTAAGACAGTATTAGTACAAATGACTCAAATCTATCTCCTCTTCTATGGTTCCATCAACCATTGATTTACTTTGTAATCAAAGATGTGCCCTTTTTGACCTTGTTAGGTCAGAGGGCATGGGGGGGTCTTAATAGATATTTGTGTCAAAGGACAATTCAATTTACTTGAAATTACTTTTTTAAATTGGTGCAGTATGTAGGAGGAACACTGGTAAAGTAAATAAATATATTACTAGATGTGTGTACTTGTGCCAAGGCCCAACAGACAAAGATTTAAATCTGGATTTCAATTTTGGGACTGTACCAAATTGTAAACACACAATACTGATCCCTTTCACATGAGAAGTCAAAGAAAAAGTTCTATTTCATATTGATAATGAAGGTATAAGTCGGTGGAAATTCCTAAATCAATGCCTGGATTTATGTAATCTTGACGAATCGAGCAATGAAGCAAATGGTCAGGATGTGAGAAGAAAACTTGGGCAGAGGAAATGCTGAAGTGAAAATGACTGAAACATCCCCCAGTAAGTTGATGAAATTGATTCCTGGCTCCTCCAATCTGGAAGTATTCCTGGGCAGGAGGGTGAACCCCTGTTGTTCTGACAGTGTTATAAATAAAGCACTGCCTCTCATGGTCCTGTATGAAATGTATCTGGATTACTGTCTGTTGCTTGTAATGCAAAGTACTCTGAGGAGTGTACAGCAATTCTGTGTACAGACATTTAATTTTAACGTCACTCACATTACACTGGAGTGATGCAGTGATGTAATATATCACCAACTTGAAGTCAACTGATGCTGGTGCTACAGACCTCTTTGGAATCACAATGTTAAATGACTTGATATCAGTCAGTGACAGAGCCGAGCCTTCTGTTGAAGTCAAGTCTACACTGGAGGATCTACTGTAAACCCAAACACAGCTTTTCACACCAGCGGGCCTCCAAGTGTAAGAGTTTTAGAATCTGCCTACAGCAAAACTCAAACTTCACAGGGCTTATTAGACGATGCTGTGAAAGAGAATAACCGCACTGCCTGTGGCTGTGATGGTTATTGCCTACTTTTCCAACTGATTTGTGTGGCGCTCGCCACCACCAGTCCTGCTTGCGCTGAGAAAGAGCTGAGCTAGCCCCATCTTAAGATAATTTAACACTTTGGTAGCACACCCACCGGATAGCCATTTCCACTTTTTGTTTGGGTTTATTCTCTGGTTTATTTCCTGCTTTCTTTACGGTTTTTGTGACTCTTCCAGTTTTTTCACTGCTTCCCCACTTTTTCAACTGAGACAGAGATTATTTCCCCACGACTGGAAGAATTTACAGACATGTTTTTAACTGACTTTGTATTAGGTTGTAAAAGTGCTTATTCCCTAGCAATGATTCGCTTTGGACTGAGGTTCATAATAATATATATATATATATATATATTACAATGGAAATATGTCTTCTTTCCAAAAAAAATGTTATGGTGTTGGTTTTTGATGTCATAGTGGAAAGGATTTGTCACATTCCTTTATTCAGATATTTATTCAAAATGTTGTTTCTGATAATAAATACAATTATTAATGCTAGTATATAATATGTCAGTGCTAGACATGGCAGTAAAAAGACCAGTGAGTCATCCCCAGCAACTCATTCCCTCCCCTGTCACTGTACTGTAGTCTCTGCATCTCGTTTCTCTGTCTTCAGTCTCAGGTCTCTCAAAATCCCCTATCTCACTCTTCTTCTTTTCTGCATTCTTTTCACAGGTCAACAGAGACAACACCTTCCTGCCTCAGATAAAAAACAGAACTTGGGCTAAATAATTACGTCTTCAGTTGATGATGAAATTGGTTTATTTCCCTCATAAATGGGTTTTCATCTAGCTCTGTCCTCATTCTTCCTCTGTGCAGATTTTACAGAAAGGCTGACAACTCCATAAAAGGTAACTTAGATACCTGCAATGACGTGCTTGGGTTCATATAATGTTTTTCTACATATTTCTAATCTTGGATCTTTTCTGTGTTTCACGGCAGTCTCATTCTCTTGTCTGTGGCCCTCTGTCTCCATCTTCATCCTATCTCCATTTTTCTATCTGCCAATACACAGACTAAGAGCCGCCCCCCAGGCACCTCCCATACTTTATAACGCTGCCTTCATTACCCAGCCTGCTGCAGTGGGCCATAAATGAAAAACTGAAAGATGTGGACGGAGGAGAAAAGAAAAGGAGGGAACATAGGCAAGGAGAGGAAAAATTTACAGAGTGAGTTGATAGTGAAAAAGATAGTGGGTGAAGAGATGGAAAAGGAGAACTGGAGATTGTGAGTATGAAGAACAACATAGAGAAAAAGAGGAGATGAAGAGCAAAGCCATAAAAACCTAAGTTGGAAGTTATTGGAGCCTGGCTGGATGAAAAATGCCATCACCGTAAAATAATATTAGAATTGGTCTGGCCTTATGTCGCTGATGAATACAGATGCCACCAAGAAGGCTCTCTGTGGGAGAGCTGGCTAATTTGACCAGCCGTTCTACCTGCAAGGGCAGCAAGAGCTATTAAAGGGAATTAAATAAAAGGTTCACTGTCAGAAGTTTAGTTTATGGCTTCCCTTTTGAGTCAGTTTCGGTGTGAAAGAGAAGATCCACACAGTAGTACCGATGCAGGGGAGTGAGTGTGTAGTATTTATCGTTACTTAATAAGCTACAGCAGACATGGACATGCTGGAGCTCTAAGCAAACATAATACTGTATACCAGTAGAATCTGTTCTAAACCTTGGAAGGCCCTTAAGTCAAAACATATTTTACCCTCACCCTGGCACCTTGTCAATAATCGGCCCAAAGGGGCCATGAATACTGTCAAATTAATGACAGCTGAGTGAAAGGGGACTCCCTGGAATCTGATCAGCAACATTTATTGACGGTACTTTATTACAAAGACAGCTGGACGTCTTAATTACTGCAACGTGGTGGTAATGTCATTTTATCACATTTGAATTGGGTTTATAGATGGCCATCAGCAAAGTATGAGGTCATTATGATCGCGGGGTGAGTAAATTAAATGAACATGACAGAGATAAATGGTATGACTTTAAAAGATACTAGGAAAGCAAAAGTAATACTGTTTAGAACGTTCATTTCATCCATTAACATGGATTTGTACAGAGGCCATAGAAAATATCTACAAATAATAGAACTGTTCCACCTCCAACATATTTTCATTCTGTACTGAACAAATATAAATCAATGAATAAAAAATATCTGTTTTCTTCAGTTGAATAAATTCATGACCTATCAGCAACACAATGTGCCCCAAGATGGATCCTTGAATTTCACATTACTGAGTGAAACGTGACAACCCTTACATTTGCAAATCAAAGTCTTTATGACGCCTCTCTCTTTGTTGACCGCACCATCGGAAACCCACCTCTTGATTTATCCTTCAGTACAGCCTAATGGCGATTTTGCCTGAGAAACGTTAGCGTGTCCTGCAGCGGCTGGTGGTAGGGTCAAGATCATTTCAAGGCTAGGCTGCGTTGTATTACCCTTCTAGAGAAAAGAGTTAATAAATAAGAGATAGAAAAACAAAGGGGGGAAAAAAGACATGAAGCAGGCCATGGAGACAAGTAGGGTGGTCTTATCTTTATGGTCTGCAGCTTATAACCACACCATGCTTCATTGTGTGTAGGTGCGTGTGTGTGTGTGTGTGTGTGTGTGTGTGTGTGTGTGGGTGGGTGAGTGTATGCACCCGATGTGTTCCCTTGGGTAGTTTGGCTACTTAATGACTTAATGCTTCCATTGCTGGCAGGTCACTAATTTCAACAAAGATAATTCCCCTGGCAAATAACACATAATTTTATATTATGAAGAGCTAATTACTGATTCATATTTTCTGTCTTTGTCAAATACATTAGCACTGGGCTTCTTCTGTCTGTGAGGATGTGTTGCTCTCATATATCATACATCTCCATACCACTCTACCACTCTCTTCACATTGCTCGATAAAAGTCTGACAGCCGTCCAGTTGTCTTATCTTCTCCCCGCCCAGCACATTGATATAAAAGCCCACCTTACTTGACTATGTATGAGAAACTGGCACACTGCGGTGAAAGAGAGAAAACCCACATTTCAATGTCTAAAGCTTTAGTGGGATTGTGGCAACATCACAATGGCTCATACAATTCTTTAGAGAGTCTCTATTACCTTTTGCAGATTTATTTGTAGATGGGTTTACCACTGTAGCTGTGCTCCACATTAAATTGTGTTACTGGGCTTCCTCCCATTTTACTCTATCGCTTCCTTCTCCTCCTCTCTCCTTCTACACATGCCTTGCTCTCTCCTCATCCCACTTTCTCCTTCTGTCTTCCCTCCTCACTGTTTTACCTCTCGCCATCCTTTACCCTCTTCCACATTGTAGCTTCTCTTTGTCAAACACACTCTATGTTTAACAAAGCCATGTAAAATCTCTGCTCTTAAAGGAGTTAACTGAGATGTAGTACCGCAGTGAAGAGGGGGTGGGGCCACGGGCGACCCCAAACTGTCATGGACACCCATGTCACATGTGATCAGTGACTCACCACACTCACCCACTGGGAAACCGCGGGGTGAGGAAACTGTAGGGTGAGCATCGCAAACGGTGTTGTCTGTGCATGCATGCATGCATATAGTCACTTAAACCCATTCTATCATAACCTCACAATCCTACACATCCATGGAGGGATGTTATCAGATGTGCACACCTGCATGTGCTACAGTAGGTCTCCCACTGTGCCAGGTGTCCTCTGTTCTAGCTGTGGACTGTAGTGGAAAATGGAGAAATGGAGAATGTCACAAGTGTTGATCCACTTGTAACAGGCTCCTCAAAGGAGATTGTAAAGTCTGTAACAAGACGATGGGGGAAATGCATCCTGTGCACAGCAGTAAAGAGGGAAACCTCTAGAGAAATGGTTTCTTCTACAGTATGGAAGAGTGTGGTTCAGGTTATTAACATTATGTACATACACTATGTGAGGTGTCTCACACAGTGGCATTTTAATAATAATGGTCTAAAAGTGCATTATACTGTCATAAAAATAACTTGGATGTTTTTTTAATGCTGATCCTGCAGTGATGGCCTAAAGATAATCGATATTATTCCTTACATTGTTTTACAATGTGTTTTTCCATGCAGTGAATGTTTACCAGGTCATGGATATAGAATATGCAACCTCCTCCTTTAGACTTGCAAAATCAATAGAAGTGTACAGTCACACACAGTCTCAGCTCCCTCCCTTTTACACATCACTTCTTTCGACTCAGACTTAACTCCTTACCCATTTCTCTGACACCGACCGATTTTTAATAGCGTTTTAATAACTGGTCATTTAATGGCAAGGCAGCAGACCACTCAGCATGTAGGAGAATCTTTAAGTATAGCCGTGAACGGCTCATTCTAAGTTTGAAAAACAAACATTTCACATTATTAGTGAAAAATGTATTCCACATTTTGAGCAATCTGACCAATATTTAAAAGTGGGATCCATTGCAATCTGCTTTGTCAAAGCAATGTCACAGGATTGGATGGTGAATGAAATAAATGAGGCTCCATTATGAGAGTGCAATTGTAACATGTCATTTTAAGCATATGTCGGGGAACTAATGGCAGGCTAATTGTGGTTTGTGCTCACCACATCCATCTGCTCATCCATCTGTCTTGACAAATGCAGCTGATATGCAAGCAAACTCTGAAACTTTGAGTCACACTGAGTGGGGACCATTGATAATGCTGTTAAAATGAGCCATTTCATGCAGAGTTTCTTTGTTTGCTCTATACCCACTGTAGCCTAAAGTCACACCTATGTTAGCCATTGCAGCAGACTGGCTTTATAGATGCTTATTTCACTGACCTGGATCTTTTAAATATGTGTCTGTCCCAACAGTTGTAGAAATCAGAATGGAATGGCCATCAGAGCCATCGCTTAAAACTGTTTAGAACATAGAACAGGTCCCTCCTCTGGTAGTGTAAGTACACTGGCCCAAGCCATGCGACCACAACAAATACACTTTTTGCAGCAGGGCCATAATATGAAATGTTTCACATTCCTGAATTTAGACAAACCCAAGAGAAGTCTCAGACATGACTCCTTGAAAGAGCAGCGATGGAGGTGTGGACAAAGTGGGTTTGACCAAGCTGCACAACTGGCAAACTAATCAGTGAATGAATCTGAAGAATGTTCTTCTTTCTCTCAAGACAGGATCTTTATATGCCTGAATTCCAACTTCCTACAAAATAGAGGTTGTGTCTCAAACATTGGCCGTTGGCCTCAAAGGCTAATTTGATGATAGTCGGTGGGTTCAGAGATTACTTGTAAGGTGCTACTGCAGTCAGATTGAAGGTTTTACCCCACATGCCCTGAGTTCATGTGTTGTGATCATTTAGACAGGAAATACCAAAACAAAGCGAGATGTAACAATAGGAAAACCACATCAATGCCATTAAAGCAAATCAAGCCATTTCAAACTACTTACAGCGGCAGGGGCTTCAAATGTTTTCACACACACTGCCAAAATCAATTTTTGTCAAAACCCTTTCACATGACTTCTTCACCTTGAGACTGATGCAAATTGTACACCTTAATATCCATAATGGCAGCTTGTGTAACCGTTAATGCTTTTTATCGCACACTTAATTATTGAGGAAATGGCAGCAAGCTAATTACACCAGTGACTACCTGACTGTCACAGGCTGTTTCTCAAAGTGTTTGCACACCGCCTCTTGGAGGTGAATCAATACAGTTCAATACACGGAAGACATACTCGGATGCAGTTACAATAAAAGGCATCTTAGAGCACTCCCTGTCAATATTTAAATCTCTCAAACTCCTCAGCTTTGTTTCTTTGAATTTATCTTCCAAGTCGGAGGCGTCGTTCAAGATTAACTGAGCAATTAATCCCCTCCAACACCGACACAACTCACACAGTCACAAACGTTACAGGGGGAAACCGTCCACGGTGTTGGAAATGTCAGCAACACAGCACCGTGGCAGATGCCACCCCATGCTAATTCCTTTCTTAAGCCCTCTGTGAATTATTGCTTTCTAATTGTCCCATCTGAATAGTCCTCCAGGGAAACCAAATGACCTCTGACAATAGAAAGGATAGGGCACAAGCAGCAGAGAGAACATAATTCTTGCATAATGTACTACGCAATGGTTCCAAAGCAACAGCACTGACACGTGTCCCTGGGACACAGCCAGGGGTACAGGTAGATGTTCCAGATGTTCTGGGTGAATGTGAGGACACAAACTTGCAGCGAGCATGAACGAATCCACATCTTAGCAAGTGGAGCACAAAATCAGCTGAGCTAAAACAGAAGAAGTCAAAACAGAATGTTAACAAACAGGAGTTTGTTAGAGCGGGCTGAGTCTGTTCTGGAAGACTAGCACAGCCTGCATGAGAATCAGGTTTAAAAGAGCCTGGATACTGTTAAAGGTTTGACCTTTAGCAGCCCCATTATGCAAATCAGAGTAATTTGTACGCACAGCTTAATGTGAGTACCAGACTTTTTGTTAACCACATTTATGCGGCGAATGTTATTGCGGTTGAAAGATTAAAATTATGACCTGTAATTATATCAGCTCCATCAGATAAATTGGTGTATGTTTTAATACCAAAACATGATACGGAAATGCATCACTTCACGGAAATGCAAAACAATACTATACTGACCAAAAGGAAGACATTTCTGCTGGAGGTACGACATGTGTGGGATCATTCATTTTCTCTTGGACACAGAGAACCATTTTCTGTGTTGCAGAATCCGTCATGTCTCAGCTTCCCCCCCCCCCCCCCCCCCATCCTCACCACCATGACAGCCCCTTTCCATTAGATCAATTAGTGACAGGTCTTACACTTAGAGGCTGTTTAACTGAACCTGTGAGGGGAAATAGAGAGACAAAGTCTCACACAGAGGACACCTCTCTGCCACCTTAACTGTCTTCATCATTCGCATTGTCTGTTATTTTAAACCTAAACCTTCAATACCTGAGAAATTCAATGGTGAAATAGATAGAGTATATGTATTATCTACAATTCAATACCATGGAAGCATTTCTGTTGGAGGTCAATGGTTGTTGGCAGTGATAATAGTCTGTGTTAGTTCTGTCATATTCTCAGATGAAGAACTGATTTTTGCTCCATGTTGTGAAATTTAAAGAATGCTCACGTGTCTCATCCAGGAGCTGAACAGAGTGGAATCTGATGCAGCTGGTGAGGAGAAGCAGGTGTACTCACTGCACAGATGCCAGCAGACAGCTGGGCTATTACAGGACAATAACTTGGTATCCGCATCTTTTAGTCCTTTTACCACAAATCACATTTGCTTCATATAACTGTCATTTACAAACAGTGCTTTCGTGTGTTTTATCTTCCCCTTTCTATTCAGGAGAAAATCTAACTGCACAGGCTTCCACCTTGCTTAAGAGTGATCATCATCATTTCAGTCAGAAGGGCAAAATAATAATGATAATAATAATTGAATAGTCTCTGCTGCTGTTTCCACCGCAGCTTGTTTTGGTTCCAGCACTGCTCTCCATTAGAACTGCTCCATGTCCAAATGAAAAATTAGAGTGTGAATGTGAAATATGATACAGCAACCGACTCAGACCGAGTTCAGAAACAGAAGAGCACGCAGGTCTCGTATCTCGTATCTACCTTTCTTTCTTATTAAAACTCAACTCTCAGCAGCTCGGTTTTGGCATCTGCCGGCATCTTCATTTCCAAACGTTGCAGGTGGCAGGTCATATTAACAGGTGAGAACCTGCTGACACTGTTAAACCGGCTGTGGTGTTGTTATACAGTCTGATAATGCATCTCATCTCTGGCTAATTATTAGTATGCAAGTACTCCATTCATAACATGACAACAATTTGGGTTAGAGCTGTCATATGTTTTGGAGCTTCAGGGCCATGATCATAATGTTCATAATGCTCATGAAAACAAGGTGTCACACAAGTCACAAGTATCAGCTGTCACAACTGAAACGGTTTCACATACTATGCATATGGATGTTCAGTTTTCAGGCGTTAGAAGATATGCACAAAACATCTCAGTATTTTCGACCATGATTCTCACCTCTGTGCACCTCTGCTGAATATATGAAAATGCTGGAACTACAGGCTAATACAAGCGGTCCCACTCATTGCTGAAACACAGATGTAACCAATAAAGCTAAAATGTGAGGATATTTTCATTTTCACATGCTTTGCTCACTGCTAACCTGGCACAAGACCACAAAAAAAACTACTAAAAGATGGAGTAAAAGACGAAATTATTTGCTCACTCATGGAGCAGACATGGTGTGAGACAGAGGTGAGGGCTGAATGCTGCAGAGGAACAAAATCTCCATTCTTTTTTTTGTATCCATAAGGACTTTAAATATCTGAAAGATGAGCTTAATCAAAAATATGTATCCATGAGGACTGGGACAATAGCTAACTCACCTTTTCATATTTCCCTGCCTGCCCATATCTACGGAGAATCCTTTGTCTGTTCAGTAATAAAATACGACGACCGTGGGACCAAATTTGATTTGATGGAAAGAAAGATGCATTATTTTCCTCCGACAATAGTCCTGCTGTCTGCTTAGCATACACGCAGAGCATACACCTCGACACGCTGTGCACACATATCCTGCACAGATTCATTTAGTCCTCACACACACACACACACATTAATGCACATAAACAGATTTCTCTGTGACCGTATGGATATTTGTGATCGTTAATAAAATCCCCCTTTGTATTGCATCCTATTAGCTCTGAAGTGGATCTGACAGTGATGCGACGATAATCTGGCAGTAGTGGAGCCGATGCTCATCACATACTCTTCCTTACAGGGATCAGGAGAACAGACTGTCTCCTTGTGGTGCAGGTGTATTTTTACTTCATATCGTTAATAGGGTGAGTTCATTTCCATATTTGACTGGAGGTGTGATAGTGGTAATGAGAATTTTTTTTCTGCACACAGAGAGCAAAGAACATGACTGATAGGCCTGCCTGTGATGTGCACATGCAGTGTATGCTGAATGAAGGCACAGCACAGCCCTCGCACTGACACTGCATCATCCACTCTTTTTGTTTTTTTTGATATTCGGGTCAAGTTAAGTTCATGTTCTTTGGAGCCCTCATCGAGTCGTGGCTTCATTGCAACTTTCTTTGCAATATGTTGTGCATTCTCTTGATGTAGCTTCCTCACCTATCAAGCCGTATTGTCATTGTTATTATCCCTACACAAGTGTGTAGTCATCTGTATACGAGCATCCTCCCTGAATGGATCTAGCATCCTGTAGCTCACTGTACTCAGTTCCTCCTTCCTTGATGTCAGACTTTGAGTTTAGTTAGTTTACTTTCACGAATTAAGTGTAACCAATGAGCAGTGTATTGCTATATCATCATACTTCAGTTGAATCCATCAACTCATCCACACTGCAGGGTCTGTGAGGATTAGTTTAAATGGGCTACATAAAAGAACATGGATGCCCAAGGCGATCAGCAGCTGTCAGGAGCAAATTGGACAGACCGAAACTTTAAAACGATACTCTGTTCAGGTCAGTCACGTTGGCTGGCCTTACTCTAATTTAGTATCAGTGACAGGGGATACACATACTGCGTGCAGCTAGCATTGACTGCATCATTCAGAGAGAAACACGTGGCCGAGCCAAACTAATAATAAATATGGCTCAGAGGGGAAAATATACGGGGGAAAAAGACAAAACTTTTTTCAGGTAACACAACATATAATGCAAGGAGACAAAAACCTCAGTAAGTATAATGTACAAATGCAATGACTTTCTTTGCGTGGATGAAAAAAGTGGATGCAGCAAAGTCGCACATAGCAACGTACAGTGTGTCTGATGTAAGTAAAATGATCTCAGATTTATTCCTGTACTTCCCTGCCTCTTTGCCTGGTGGTGGACAGTCACATCATCTTGAGCATCTGGCGAAAAGGCTGCTTGCACACTATCAGCACTACACACTCACGGTAGCATCGAGGCAATCTTTTCTAACTGAGAGCACTGACACAGCAATGCTTTCCAAATGTAACACATAACAAAAAAATCCATGCTGAGCCATGAACCTCAAAGTTCAGGTGAAACTCTTTAACAGTGACCTTTCCATTTCCAACGCAGTTCAGAAAATGGTGCTTTTTGAAATCTAGTGTTTGAGTGCCCAAGGATTTTATCATGGATTGAATAACTCAGCTTACTTGTGATTATAAGCACAACTATTACTCTTTCTTTCCAGTTCCAGTACAGCGCTGCAGCACGACACTAGTGCTGGATCAGCTTTCCACAGCCAAATATCTTAGGCAGATATTGTTGAAGCACATCACACCAGCACCTTCCTCACAGCCAGGCACAGTTTTTAGATTTGGATGAGTGAGGCCATCAAAATGATATTGGTTGGCGCCATATTACACTTACTGAGCTACTGTACAGCTCTTCCATATTTCACTTAACTGAAATATTTCTTTTCATTCCAGCATGTAGCCTTTGGTACTGACTACACTGGATCTCTACTGGTGACTCACAATGTGGGATATTCAATTGACTTATTCAACTGTTGGAACTAAGGCAGATACAAATAAGAGTTAAAGGTCAGGATTTATTTATGTATATACACCGAGCTGTCACTGAAGACAACAAGGTCAAGTCTCGTCTTTGCATTTCTTTTCTCATACAAGTATGAATTTCAATCTTTCTTATATTAGAATGAATGGTGTTTTAAAGCTTGTGACTATTAAGGCCCAGCATGTAAAGCCTGAAATCCATCCTCAAGTAAATGGAGAGCTAAAAACCTTAAATGATCATTCTGATTTAACCTTGCCTAGTGAAAGAAAAAAGTATAAAAGAGCAACCTTCATTCACCGAGACAGTGAAAGGACTTGAAGGACCTGAAAGAACTGGGAAATGTGCTGCAAAACAAGGACATGTTTGCCCGACTGCTGATCGGAGGAGGTCACTCTGACACAAATGATTTGTGGACACAAAGATGCTCATCTTGAGGTTATAATTCCAACTCTCCCTCTGTTTCAATCACTCTATTGAGTACATTTTATTTATTGCAGGGGAGTCTCACACAAAATGCAAACACATTGGGCAGAGTGTCCAGTACACTTGCCCTACATGTCTGTGGATGGACGGACAGTGGGAGGAGGTCAACATGAGAACTCCAGCTGGGTTCAAATCCACAGCCATCTTGCTGGGAGGTGACAGCGCTAACCACAGTGCCAACGTACAGTCAGTATTCATTATACACGCTTGTGAAATGATCACAGTCGACTGGAAGGATCTCCTTCTGTCTCCATCACTGCTGTAGTGATGCCAGTGTCAGAGTGTAAGAAGGAAGGAGGAGGAGAAGGCTTGGCGTTGTGGACAGATGAAAGCGCCTTATGCAAGCAGGAGCAGTGAACACAATGTTCCCAGTGTTCATAACGTTGTTGTCAATGGGTGTCACTTCCTTCACTTGTCACCTCGAGACATATCTCCATCAAAGTCCACAACGGACAAACATGTTGTTATTTACTGAGAAAGTAAAGAGTTACAGTATTTTATGTTCTTTTATGTAAGATACAATCTTTCCCTTTTCTTCAAAATGATTGTTTTGAAGGAGGAACTTTTTGGAAAGGTTTAGTAAGGAAGCAGCTGTCTCCTAGTCTGTGACAGGTGTGTGTGGCAACATTGAATTTCCATGCTTTGTTGGCTTAAGGTTGCAGTCTCTTGTAAGACCAGTTATCAAATAAAATAGATTTAAAAAAAAAAACATCTCAGTAGGGAGGTTTGACATTCATAAGCAAGGGCTTTCCAGACAAAGCCTAAGGTTTTCCTTTCACTTTCTTGAAGCATGACATCAAACACCGCACTTCAGGATGCTTCTGGCCAGGATCAATATACAGCTTACCACTCAGGCATCGATTTTACAGTTTCCGATATTGATGAGATTGCTTTTGGGCTGGACTATTATTAGTGTGTTTCTGCTTTATATGTCAATGTTACTGTGACATTCTCCATGCAATTCTATGCACACCCTTTATCCCACACATGTACATCATTCTGTGTTCTCTCCATGAGGACGAGGATTGTTTGCCCCAGTACTTTCTATTCATTGAGGATTATGTCTTGTTTTTTGTTTTTTGTTTATGTCTAGCAGTTTTGCACCATGGTTGGCCGTTTTCATGGATTTTTATTTGGCCAGAAAGTGACACTAATATGGTCCGCACTGACTGTTACCATGTTGGTTATGCTGTGTTATATCACACTGTTTGTTGTTGAGGGTAAAGTGTCATGCTACGTTGTGTTGTCTTAATTGTCATGCCATCTATTTTAGTTCAGTGATTTGTCTTTTATTTTGTAGTTCTCCCTCGTGTGTCTCAGTTGAAATTACTTCCTGCCTTTGTGTCGAGTGCTTGCTGCGCCTTGATTTGTTTCAATTGCTCAGTCTGTGCCGCCTGTGTATAGTTTGTCTTGAGTTAAGTTTAATATAAGTCATCTCCTCAGTTCTGTCTTTGTGTTGTCTTCTGCTTTATCCTTGTCTGTTTGTATTCCTGCTCCTGCTGTGTTTTCCCGGAACAGTTGGAGTTTTGTCTGTGTGTTCCTGCCATGCCTGCCTCCAGTTTATATTACATGTTTTCTGTCTTTTGACTGAATCCATTCCAACTGTACTTTGGTCCACCTGCTCACCAAATCCTGAAATTATGTTATACTTAAAACGGTATGTCATGTAGGGTTGATATGTTATGTCTCATTCACTGAAGTGCTGATATTATATACATATTATTATATTACGTTATGAGAAAGTTGTTCACAAACCTTACTCATTGTAGTCTCTTTCTTGCTCTAACTATCAGACTAGTGTTAATTTAAGTGTTTCTTCAAAAGCATGACTTAATGAATACATCTGAAAGAGTAAGTACAATACTGTGTTTGAACAGTCACTGCTATTGTTACGAAGGAATCCCTTCAGACTGTGAAGGAAAACGAACCAAACATGTTGTATTTTTTTTTCTTCTACCGACCAAGAAAAGTTTCCGGAGTTTCGGTATGGTAGATGTCTAATCTCCCTGTAACCATGTAAACTATACATCAAAATACACTGCTATAATAACAGTCCAGCGTGAAAACAATATAAGAGGGAGTAGGAAGGGGAAATCAACAAAAGGATGTATAAGAAACAAATCCTACAGGGACGAGACTGAGCGATGGAGAAAACACAAGCAGGCAAAGAAAATCATGAAGAAGCACAAACAGAAATAAAAATTGAAGGAGCAAACCAGGAGTAATAAGAAGTAACACACTGAGAGGGGAGCGTTGAGAATTATAAACAGAGGAATTTAGGATGTGAGAAATGTATGATGAGAGCTATGAAAGAGATGATGAAAAAAGGGAAGAAAGTTTCTGTGAGTTTTTGGTTACTGAGAGTGTTGAGTGGTGGTCCAATGACTCACCCTGTGGCTTTAGCCTGGATCCCACTGAAAGGTCAGAGCTTTCTTCAAAGTACCAGTGGCCATGTCTTCCTTCCTCTGCCCTGTCTAAACCACAGTTAATTGCCCCTGTGCCAAAATGTGTGTGCCTCCTCTCCAGAATATGCTGTGTGTGTGTGTGTGTGTGTGTGTGTATGCATGTGTTCTTTCCATTGTAGTGCCACTGCCCGTTTCTCCAGCTCCAGCCAGAATTGGTGTCACCCAGAAGCACAGAGTCCATGTTGTGACAGAAGATTCTGGCCAACAGGGACATGCTAAATGCCACCTAGCTGGCTGTTTACGGGTGTCAAAATGAGTGTGTTTTTGTGTGCGTGTGTGTGTGTTTGTTTGTGTATGTCAAAGACAACAGCTCTAGAGCCCTAGTATGACTGCACTGGGACCATTTCTAAAAGCCCACTGCTGGAATAATAGATTAGACATTCCTCTGTTGGCTCCCATAGCCACTGGCAGTTAGGGTGATAACTGCCAAAGCTGTGAGAGGGACTGTGTACATTTGGAGATTCATGGTCTTATACTCCATTGACTTATATTGTCATTACTGACTATTCTTTAGCAGAGTGGAGACAGTTCCTTTGAACAACTCTGTGTGGCTGGAAACTCTGTGCTACTGAAGAATAACCCGGCAGCTCCTCTCTATTTCATTTGCTTTGAAAGGTAAAATATAGATTATAATATTTTATAAATACACCAAATATATATTGTGTGTAATAATATTGATTAATATACATATACCCATGTTTACAGTTTGACTGACTGAATCCCAATGTTCTGTATACAGCACACTGACACCAGCATTAGCGCTTTTAGCCAAAGCTCTCGCATCCAGTTTGTTATCAACATGTCAACTCTACTTGGTGTGAAATTTCCGCCTGTCCCCACATGGATTCATTTAGGATTTGTCAGGAGCGCCTGACTTGGACATCTGCCTTCTCACATATACCGAACCTCTGGAGAAATGTTCGCAAAATATTGCAGCGTCAGTGCAAGTTTGAAGCATAATTAGTTGGTAGCATTCTTAGGTGGTCATACTGGAAAACTGGAATTCTTACTCAAATTCTATTGCAACCAAAATGTAATTGGACAAGCATGATCGTCTCGGAGCAGCACAGAAGATGTCTCTCCAGAACTGCATGCTAGAGGATTCCTCAAGAAGTTGTCAATCGCCAGGTATTCACATGGTGCAGGTGTTTCTAAAGGCTTCTTTGTGATTGTGGAGGTTGCTGGGAGAGCACCTTCACCTGGAGGATCAATCAGTGCAGGTGAAAGCTGTGAGCTGATTGATGCTCTGGTACAAAAGGGGGCAGGGCCTGAGCTGACTGGGAGAACACTCAGAGCACCCGCAGAGAGACGCTGGAGTGGTAAGTTTAGGTTTATGAGTTTAAATAAAGCAGGTGGATCGTCTCTGGCTGCTGTTGAGTGAGTAGCTCATGGCCACTTCCCTTCAGTGTTTAGTATGTTTGGTTTGTTGTCTTTTGTGATGAGCTTAAGTCAAATATTTCAGTGAAAGTAAAACAGCTCAAGTCATCAAGCTCATAATATTCAATTCACAGTCACAACAATGCCGCCAGCATGAATATAATCAATGACTATTACCAACATCATTCAAACCAACACTTTTCCACTTACCTTATGGGGTCCTGATGACAGAAATGAATCCAGAGAGAGCTGTCTCTAACGTGATCTGATTTCAATTTTCTTTTCCGTGAACAAAGTATTTTCCCTGATTTTTGAGTAAGAATCATTGGTTGGGTCTCTGAACCAAGTCCATCCCATCAGTAGAAGTCAGAAAAGTTAAACCCCGCCTGCTCACTGTCCCACTGCCTCAGCGGTTAGCGTGCCAGGTCACCGTCAACTGGGTGATACTCGTAATTGGGGGATGTGACTGAAAGAGAGAGTTGTGTACTGGCTATGACTGTGGGTCAGTGGGGGTTGGGGTGTGAGTGTATGTATTTCAGTGATTCACAGTGAGGAGGCATTCACCTGTGTTCTTTACTGCCAACTGCAAGTATATATAAGAAAACAAGCCTGCAAGCACTGATCATTCTGCTATATGCAGATTTAATGCCTCTGGTTAATAAATAAATACATGATGAATGAATAAGTGATTCACAGGTTAGATTCTGAGAACAGAAAATCAAAACAGGAGACAGTAAATAAGAAAAAGAGAGACAAGGCCCATCCGTTTGCATTGTGTAAGGCTGTGGCGAAAAAAACAGGAATATTAGGATGCAGGTGGAAGAAGCAAAGTGAATAAAAGAGAGAAGAGTGAGAAACTGAGGAGGAGACAGGGTGTCAGCTATAGAAACAAATGGGTGACTTGCTGTTTATGTGAATGCTATTCAAGGCAGAATATTTAATGTGCCTTTAGCCTGAACCTGAAACTCTCAGGGCTCATTTTCTCTGCGGTGTTCACTTTCCATCTGTCATTCACTCTCTTTCACCCTCATTCACTCCTACTGTTACTATGACACACACACGACATCAGTATTTGTGCTTTTGGAAATATCTGAGTATAAGTGCATGGTTGAAAGTGTATCCCTATTACCATTAGTGTGCATTCACGTTTTGCGAACGCTGCTTGTGTGTGTGCGTGAGTGTGTGTTCGCGCTACCTGTGAATAAGTGAAGAGGAGACAGTGTGTTTGCTAGCGTGCCTGCTTCATGCGACTGCAGATGTGTGAAAGTTAAAGCTTGCCAGATGACCTAAAGCCAGACACTACTGTGTTCGGTTGAGCCTCACAGCTGAGAGGAGAAAGATGCCAGCACACACACACACAGTAGCAGTGCTGTGTGGTTGATGGAGAGCAAGGCAGGAAGGGGAGGCAAGACAGAACAAAGGAAACATGAAGGATAAGAGGACAACATGAAAAAAGGAAACACGAGGGAAGGAGGTGAATATAAAGAGGTGAAGAAGGAATAGAAAGTGTAGCAGTGGTGAGATGGAAGAGAGGAAGAAAACTGAAAATGTTTGATTGAGAGGAACGAAAGGGGGGATCTAAAACCGCGTGCAGGTAACAGCATGTTCTGCCCTCTAGTCTAATAACTGCTCTGTTGGATGCATTCAAATTGAAAACCATATGAGCACTTCTCCCTTATTATCTCCCCCTCTCCTGTTATCTTCCTCCTGCCTTTGTCCCATTTCTCCATCTTACATTTTTTCCTTTCTGCCTTTCCCTCCATCTGTCTTCCTGCACTCCTCTTCCCTCCCTTTTTTAATATATTTTTAGTGGACATCAGAACTATATCAATTCTAAAAGCTGCCACATCCTTTCTGTCAAATCACATATGGTTCATATTTGAGGCTCAGTTACATTTAATGACGCGCTCTAACTACACATACTATTTGACAGAACAACTCTTATTGGTTTTGGTTGGTAACTAAGGCCAAATCGTATTAATTCCCAAAAAGATGCACAGACAAATTATTATGTTATTATTATACATACAGAATTTTCTCTGTCTCCTTTTTTCCTCCCTCACTCCCTCCCTCCTGGCCACCTCACTTACCTCACTCTCTCATCCTTCCCATCTCCTCTCTCTCTCTTTATCTGTCTTCCCAGGTAGCCCAGGCTAATTGTTACATCGCTCCAGCACTAATGCCGCCCTGTGTGCGAAGCGTGGCTGAATGCTGCTGGGTCTAACGCAGCATGGGGCGGGATGGAGAATCGAACAAGCATTGGCCATCAGAGCTGGTTAGCTTCACAAAGCCCCTGTCACAACTGCACTCACAATGCAACCTGTTTACTACCCAGGACCCCTGCAATTACCAGCTCCTCAGCAGGGGCCGAGCTGGCGCCTGGGGAGAACTAACACTATCTGAAGAGAGAGGGGAGGAAGGAGAACAGAGGGAGGGTGAGCCCCATTAAGAGGCTGCGGCAGGGTGGCGGGTAGCTGACGGATGCTAAAGGGACAAGCATTGGGTGGGCGCGTGCGTGTGTGTTTATGAAATGTGTAAAAACAATGTCTTCACAAACTTAATGGTATATGTAACTTTAGTTTGATTATCCAAACTAGTTTTCATCTGTCCTGCTTATATTGTTTTTGTATTACTTGCCTGCATACACATTCCATTTAATAATAGGAACTTGATTTTCCTCAGCGTGCTCTGGGGAAATGTATTTAGTTAAAAGTGTGTTCTGAATCAACACAGATGTCACTTGGTGCAGGTTCATTAGTGTTACTGTGCCTCACATCGTTGCCTCCACAAGGAGGTTATGTTTTCATCCATCTGTCTGTCTCAGGATTGCTCAATAACCACTGAGCCAATTTCCAGGAAATTTTGTGAAAGGGTGTAACATGATGACCCAGGAAAGAGCTCATTAAATTATGGAGATGTCTAGAAAAAATAGACCGATTCAGGATTATTTGCTTATTTACCAGCATGACAAGTCTGCCAGAGGAATGAGCTAACACAGCTCCCTGCTAGCCTCTAAAATGTTACTAGGTTAAGGTTTTAATAGTTAATTTCATTTTGTGCAACGTGCCTGTGCATGGTGAGTACCATTCCTCAACTTTCTGCAGCACATGCTTGTTGGGTTCCTCTCAACTTTATTTAACTTGACTACACCATGATGCAACATTCTGATTTAGGTCTAATAGACCAAAAGAGCTTCCTCAAAACATACCTTCAATAAAAAGCCTTTTATATTTGATCTAATCTTTTAGATCAAGTATTTTTTTGAAGAATGCTGGAGCTGTATTTTGAGAAGTGCTTTATAAATAAATGTAATTTATTAAAAAACATAAACACAATGTGATGTGAACTCACCAACTCAAGGCTACCTATTACTTTAAATATTTCACTTATGAAAAGACAACTGAATATATTCTCTGTGTGTGTGTGTGTGTGTGATTTGATGCAGGCTGTCGCTGTAGAAAGCACAGCGGTAGAAGAGATGAATTTGGCAAATGCATGAGAAGTAATGGATGTTTCGTGTTATGGGGCCTTTGAAAAACCTTCCTTTTTTCTATTAGTCTATAAACTGACCATTAAAATGATTGAATCAATGAAGGAAGGAACTATAAATGGATGTCAGAAAGGGACAAGGATTTTAGGGTGATGGGAATAAGAGAAATGTGTGCAATGGCAATGATATTGATGTGTTGGGAGAAATGGTTGCACGTGAATCTACCAGTTCCGTGACCTGGCCCCTGACTCACAGGGACAGTGGGGCAGTGAAACAAGCAGCAGCACGGGACCCCTACAACACAACACTGCTTCTCAACAGAGATGGGGCTATAGAATAAAATGAAGGTCCATGATGTCAGTTGAAACATCATCTAATTTTGGAATGGAATCTGTTAATGCTGTTATCCCGAAACATGAGCAGCAACTTCAGAAACTTGATTAACCATCACATTTTCAAAGCGTTAGTGATAGTTTGGTGCCCTTGGTGCCTTTTCTATCTTCTCCCAAGATATTCAGGCTGTATAATCAATTACTGCGGCTGCACAAATAACAATGATGAAGCAGCTCTGGCATTACGGAGCGTAACATCCTTGCACTTCACTTTTTGTCTTGTTAATCCTCCTCCAATGTCACTAGACTGCTTTTAATTTGATTGCCACAGATTCTGTAAACGTTGTGTGTCCCCTGCTCAGCACCGGAGTGCGACATGTTGACACTTGCAGGTTAAAACTCTTCAGTGTGTGAAGTGACACTCTAGAAAATTACTGGTGCCTGATAATTACTTGTGTCCAAGACAAACAGGTCTTGTAATAAGATCTAGTACATGTTTGTGTCAGAATGAATAACAAAGAGCCACACAGAGCCCTTGACTGCAGGGACATTTAAAAGGACCAGTCTGACAGGGAGATGTAATCTCTCCATAATCAGCCAGTTGGTTGTTACATACTAATTGCGACACCACAATAATAAACAGCAGTGTCTTCATCTTAACAGCATGATTTAGGCATTAGCTTAGTCTGGAGTGGAGGGGACATGGGTCAGTTGAGAAACAGCGGGTTAGGGAGCCCGTACTGCCTGGACTAACTGTTACAAAACTCAGGATATACCCCACAGACCTCCCTTCTTTCCAGGAGTATCTGATAAAACAGGTTGTTTTTGTCTAATTGCCGTCATTGTTGGAATTGACAGACCTGCATTATTCATATTGATCTGATGGTATTCTATTGGCATACAGTCTGAATTGACATGTTTAGAGTGGTGCACCCTCTTATCTATACCCTTCCCTGATACACCAATTCTATTTGATCTGTCCTCTTCCTCCTAATCCCTCCCAACTATGCTTTTCATCATCTCCACCGTAAGTCATCAGATACTCCTGGAAGCCATTCCCACCTGAAATCTCATCATCCATCCAATCTGTCTTTCATCTTTCCTCCTCCAATCTTTCCATTTCTCCCTATCTTGGTCTTCTCTAAAGTGGGAATGGCCTTAGAGAAAGTCAGCTGTGGTTGAGAAGTGGAAGGAGTTTTTTTTTTTTTTTTTTTTTTTTTTTTCGCTGGGAGGGGGAAGTTTTTTTTTTTTTTTTTTTTTTATCCGCTTTCTTCCTGCCCACTTACATTGCACATCTACACGGATGGACTTGATGGCAGCCACCCCCACCCCGTTGTCAGCCTTGCAGTAGTAGCGGCCCCCATGTATCCTTTTGATGACCTTGATGCGTAGCGTCTCGTTGAAGATGGGTGTTTCCTGGAATTTTTCTGAGGCGCTGCCTGCCGTCTTTGTCCACCGCACCTGAGGAGAGGGAGACAGAGGCACAATTGAGAGAGGTGCTGCTCAAACCAACAAGAACTACTAATAGTGACATTGTATTTCCATATAACAATTCATAGTGAGTTACAGGTAGTGCTTCAATAGAACTGCTTATTCAAGTGCTGCCCCCTCTGGTCACAAATTAATCACTTGTTTTTTTGCTTCCTTTGTGTTCCAACACAAACTTCCAGCATAACAATATAATAACGCCCACCCCCCCCAACCCTAACCCTGGACAAGTTGCCAGTTCATCGCAGGGCTGACAACCATTCACACTTAGCGGCAATTTAGATTACAAATTTAAATTTACATTATTTGTCCATCTAAACATATCGTAACGTTTTTTTTTGTTGATTTCTGAAAAGTACAGATTAATAACTGGATTTACTGATAGGAATGAAACTCGGAAAAGCTTAAAGGGCAGTAAGTCACATTTTGTTTTTTCAATTTCGAAGACATTTGGTCTAGTCCTTTTAAGTGGGCACTTACATCATATGCTCCCTGAAAATCAATAGTTTTTACATGAGACACCAACATTTCAACCTCAGTTAACCTCTGTAAAAACATTGCTGTATCTATTTTTCTACCCTTTGTTTTGTAATTTTTATTCCAGGTCATTTTAAGGATTATGTGCGAAAATTGTACATATGAATAAGAAATAAGTTGATAGACGCCCACAGAAAACAAACAAACAGAGTCACAGACTGAAGCTCGTACGTGCCCAATAAATAATTCATTCACAACCCGTATAAAAATACTGACAAATACATGAGCTTCCTTAAAGTTGCTGTGAGTTGCTTAAATGCAAGGCTATGCAAGGAAATTAAGTGACAGGAAAGCATGGCTAAAACAGATAGCATCTGACTGTCACTGGGCAGCTCATTAAATTGTCTGAATAACTGAACACACATTATAAATGTGCTTATCTTTTTTATCCTGGTGATAAAATCTCTGTCTGCTCCACAGAATAGGAACGAATGACACCAAGTGTGATGCTCCGTGGCGTCCATGATGATAAACTCAGACCATAAAGAGTTTTGACAAACTCTGCATGGCTTTTTCATGCTTCAATTATCCCATCTAGCTGTCCCAACACTGTGCACTAGACAGCTACATGATACTTGCATTCAGTTTGTCAAATCCACTAACACACAGTTGTGTGTGTGTCCCTGTGTGTGTGTGTCCATTAATCCCTATTAACCCCTCTTTCTGTTACAAACCCTGACAAGACTATCAACCATGTCCTCTTGAGGAGGTCACAGAGGATAATGGGCAAAAGTCACAGTGTGTATTTGTGCATGCAAACGTGTGTGTCTTGCCTCCGTGCACACTTGCCTGTGTGTGTGTGTGTCTTTGTATGTGTACACAGTATCAGTGTCCATATACACTCCTGCGTGCATATGAGAGTGTGTGCGCGCTGGTTAGAAAACAGGTTGTATGGATTAGTGGATTATCAAAGCCTGTGTAAACGCTCAAGTGTCTGTTTATTCAGCTCTGTTTGTGGGAGGGATTTGAGAAGGCGCACTGCCATTGATCAAACCAGCCAAGGTGAGCAATGAACCGAACCCTGTCTCTCCATGGTTTACTGACTCCAGTTTGGGTGTGTGTTTGTGCACAGGGGGATACGGACGTTTGTGAGAGATAAAAAAGGGGCAGAGAGGGTGAAAGTGAGCATGAAGTGTGCATCTGTGTTCTTTGGCGTTTATCCGTTCTATTCAAGGATTAAAAGATGACTGGGAAATCTTACAAATTACAGGCCTTTTGCCTGCTCCCGCTTTGGACAGGGAACATTTTAAGAGCTATCCATAGGATTAGAGTTCAGGCACATAAAGATTAGGTTCAAGTTTGGAAGAATATTAATCGCGAGATTAAGTGATAGGAGGCTTTGGAACGAGGAAAATAAAATGATAACATAAGACAGTTTTTTTTTTAAAAAAAAGCATGTATGTTGATTCATGTTTCGCTTTGGCATTTGTATATGATGAAAGTGGTTGAGCATAAAATCGGGATGATGTATTGCACTCAAAGGATTACAGTCGGTGGGTATATGGAAGAAGCACTTGAGTTTAGAAATAATGCTGCAAAGAGTATTGTTAGATAAGGAGAACCTGGGGGTAAAATGCAGGAAAGGAAACAAGAGACAAAGTGTGTGAGGGAAAGGAAAAAAAACCTGCATTAGTTGGTGAGAAATACAGCAGGCGTGTGTGTGAAGGAACGACTGCATGTGTAAGTGAGGGACAAAAAAAGAGAATGAGAGGGAATGATAAATATAAAGTATTGCTGGCAGCGGTGCGATGGCAAAAGAAAAAGTGATTCACACTGGGAGTTGCCCCACCAGGGAGGCAGATGAAGCAAAATAGAGAGAGGTGATATTGCGAATAAAGGGGATATTGTGTGCAATGCAGATGACAGCCAGGAGGCACAGGAGCCTTTATCTGCCTGTGACACCAGCAGCTTAAAACCATCACCTGTGTTCTCTTCCACTGACCTCTCCCTCCATACCTCTCTCTTTTCCCTTCTTCAGTAGGCCTGTGATTCTGCTCTTTTTTCTTTTCCCCCTTCAGGTCCCGATGGATCGGTCTGGATGTCTGTCTCCCAGTCCGTTTCCTTTTCCCTCATCTTATCGCAATTCTCTTTTCTTTCCTTTATTTCTGTACAAAGTGTGGTGAAAGCCAAGCGCTCGCTTGTCACCACATCGTGTGTCAAAGATTCACATCCGTTTACACCCTCTAAAATATGCACATATTTCCCCACATTTTCGCAGCCACACAGACGCATTTGTTGAGTCAGAGCCTTTTGTAATAACAGCTCTTGCATTTACTTAGAAACGTAATGCGAGGGGAAGAGTCGGGATCCCCTGGGATTCAGCTCGACATGATATGCAGCAGGTTCGCTGTTTTTGTATTCCGCCGGAGAGCTGCATGCTGTCTAGGCCACAGATGCTTCCACAGAAGAAGAGAAGCGGCGCAGAGGAGCGCGGCTTTGTCGAGCATTGGGGGGGTGCATGCTGTCTAGGCCACAGATGCTTCCACAGAAGAAGAGAAGCGGCGCAGAGGAGCGCGGCTTTGTCGAGCATTGGGGGGGGGGTGTTCGGAGTTGGCGTTTTCATGGGAGGGTGGGCGGATGGTGCCATTAGCTCATGCTCAAATCAGTTATTGAAGATTGCACTAAAACACTGACCAGAGCCAAGTGGGGCAGTAAATTTTCCATTAGCGGTAACGTGTTATGTGACCGTCATTTACAATAATTCCCTTTTACACAACATACAGCACTTTATGAAGTATAAGCCTTTGTGGAATCACCATCCCTTGTTGATTCCAATATGGCTTGAGCTGAGGATATTTGGCTAAAACCACTAAGGCTCTGGTTTAATGATAAGCTAATGCTCAAACAGTATAGTTTGCTCAAAGTCTGACTGGCCCTTCATTGGCATGGACCTCTAATGCACCTTGTTGGGCAGAATTACCATAGAAAGGAACAGAATGGACGCTAATGAAGAAGTCCTCAGGCCAGCAAGTGAGAGAATAACTCCCTTTGGCATCAAGGTTCATTTTCTTGTTGATTTGTATAGAAACGTTTGGACGGTTGCACTTCAGCTAGACTTCCTGAACCCATAGTCAATGTCCATTTTCATTCAGTCTATGGCTATGCTCTGATTTCCTGGCGCTGCTCTCAGTTTGGAAAACATTTTAATATTTCACCAGGTGTTATTCCGTTGCTGTCTTTGAAGTCCAAACCCAGACGGTGAAGTATTGTTTGATGAAACACCGACTCTCTCCATTTAAGGCTTCGAGCTGAAACCAGATAGTTCAGGGACGTTCGGCAGCACCACTCTCCCCCAGCGTTCTTGCTGCAGCAACCACGTGTGGTTATCGCAGTGATGTGTGATGAATTATGGATTCCAGCTGTTTACATGAATACACTTGATTGGAATAGTCAACCATGCAACAGCCTGACAAGCAAGTCAGCATTTTAATAATGGGGGCTCACTGCATATCCAGCCACAGTAAATGGCTTGTGCTCCATAATACAGATGGATATTAACAATACACCGAGGTGTCAGTTTATTAGGTATGTACACCTTGCAAAATCCACTGCAATCCAATACAGAGGCGCTGCAATAAAGCCGAACCCAATGGAGCTCATAATGTTTACTGGGCAAAATATTTCATACATTTCGAAGTTCAACCTCCAGAATGGCAGTGGAGTTGAATCAACACCGGCCTGAGACACTGTCAACAGAGAGTGAATATTATGGGCTTTATAAAGGAAGGATTTATCTGTAGCAGTTTGCTGCTAGCAGAATGTAAAGAATAAACTGGCAACACATTTCAGCTTCAGAGCTGTGAAGGCTTGTAAGAAAGGAGGGCGATAAGAAGAGAAGGGTGTGTGCTGCTTCAGGTCATGGGGGAGACAGCTAATGTGTGGCAGCTACACTGACAGGCCAGTGGCCTGCAGCTGTCTGTCCAACCCTCCGTCTCCCCCCCTCTCACCAAACTTTTTTATGTTTGTGTGTCTCACTTCTTCTCATCTCGTCTTTCCCTTTTCTTCCCTGTCTCTAAGCTTTAAGCTGCTCCTAACATCCCTCTTCTCCCTCTTCACACACACACACACACACACACACACACACACACTTCCCTCCCTGTCCTGATCTGTCTCACAGAATGACACATCACAACAGGACGCAGCAGATACGCTCCAATGGCTGTCGGACCCTTTTGCCCTTCTGTCGAAAGAGGAAACGGCCAATGTTACAAAACAATACAGGGAGAAAACTTAATTCTGAAATACCATTCACATCTACGTATCCATGTTGACAAGCTAACAGCACTCAGCACAGACAAAGTGGATTAAAGGTGGGGTAAGCGATTCTGATCCATTGCACTTTAATATGATGGCGGTCCACTAGCTGTAGGTTCAGTCAGGGTGCTAAAACAAAAATAGGGAATAAGTTTGTTTGTGCTAACGGAACGAAAATTAAAGGACTGAAGGGCAAATCCATGTAAACAGCTTTAAGGGGTTTTAGTGGTGGAGGGATGACGGGGTGAAAGGGGTCGTCACATTTTGGGGTTTTTTTGTGGCTTATTCCACCTTTTTAAATAATTTGTTCTCCATGAACATCTCTCCTATTGTATGACACAGTCATCAGTGGACTTAATGAATTGATCACAAACCAAAAATTCCATCCACAGAGTGAAAAGCTGGCTCGAAAAGTCCAAAAATCATTTTGTTTTGTTCAAACATCACTTTAAGCAGTGTTTAACTCAGAAGGCTACCCCCTCTCTGTGCCGTGGCTGCTTCCTGGGGTGTTACAGAGTTTGAATCCTTTATATTCCCTCTCAGTAACTCGCCGAGCTCTTGCCAGGCCTGCCTTCTACAATTTCTCTAACTCCTTTCTTGATGTAACTCCAGCAGAGTGACGATACAGTGCTTTATCCATCCAACTGGCTCACTTACCACGAATAGGCTTAAGATAGTAATCCTGTTATCGGGGAATACTACTTTGCACGGAGGCAAACCCAAACACACACAAAGGCACGGAGACAAACATGGAGCGAGGATGCAACGTCTGAGCGAGCAGCGAGAGAGAGAGCAGAAATGACACTAATAAACAAAAGGAGCAGCACAGGTTTATAATAGTTTGAACAGATGAAAAGAAACAGGCGAACCCGTCCCCTCCTGGCTTTGCAAACTACGGATAAATTGAAAGACTGAAAGTGACGAGGCGTGGATGACGTACACTATAAAACAAAACCAGCGTGCCCATTGAAATATCCATTTTAATTATCTGTCACAAGAAGGAAAGATGAGAAGGGGGGGTAATATAATGAGGCAGCTGAGGGAAGAAGGAGAGAAAGGGTGGTGAAAGAGTAAGCGACTAGAGTGAGCAATAAATATAATTTCAAGCGTCGCTGGCTGAATGGATGCTACGATGCTGATTCATGGAAGAGAGCGATAAAAGAGATGCATGCATGGGAACAGGTGAAAGGAAAAGAAAGAGCGTATGAGTTTTCTTTCTTATTTCTATAATCTGGAAAAATGTGGGAGCAGTGAAGAGGATAAGAGAGAAGGAGCTGAGAGGGCTGAGAAAAGGGATGAAAAGGTGAACAGGAGAGGAGGAATAAAGGACGCTCCACAGTGCGGGGAAGTGCAGAGCAGACATTTAACAGAGCTGATCGAGAATTAAAGTGGAGCAGAAACATAAGGTGAATTTCTTCATAATGTCAGTTAAATGGCGTTTTCATTTTGCAGTCCTCATTCATTAACATCTGTCTGTGTAAAAGTAATCGATGGACAGGCGTACAAACTTAGTCGAAAAGACGTCACAGATTTCACATCAATAAGCTCTTTACCAGAGACACTTAACTCACCAGCTTGTATCTGAATAACGAGCAGTGGCTGCCGTCACTCTGCCTTTTTTTATATCGGTTTGAAACACTTCCACCGCTCTGCGTAAAGATCACACTGCAAAAAGTTCAATAAAACTGACTCATTGATATTGAATCCGCCATCACCCTCGCTAACCTTGTCACACGATATGAATGCCTTCATCGCTCGATCTGACTCTGCAATTTGATACCCAGGCTGGGGGAAATTACAGGAAGCAGAAGAATCATGTAGGTGCGATAACATCATCATCTTCAACTGCGCGTATATCCAATGTGTTTAGTCACTGACGTGATGGTGACGTGAGTCTCGTTTGCTCTTACAAATGTAATATACCTAATGATATACCTAAAGGTCAACAGATGGTTTCCAGGGCTTGTTCTTGAAAGAAGTGTCAGGAATTACAAGAATCTGAACATAACCCTAAATCATAAGGTGAACTGTAAATTAGTCAAATATGGGCTTGTGGACATACTTCAAGAGTTTATTTTGACCGTCACATGGCTTTATCAGGAGAGGATCAAACACAGTCAGCTATCTCTAAACAGCCATGTCGACGGCCGTCAGTCACCGTGTCAGCAGCTACCGTACACGCTCCGTCCATGTTGGATCTGTTCGTTGTAATGAGCAATGGATCATTAGCACAAGCACAGCATTAAGTGCAGAAATCTGAGCTCTTCCTATCTTCCCTGGTGTGTGTGTGTGTGTGTGTGCAGAGATGTGGATGATGTCATTGCTGAGTAGCATGTTGACGCGTGGCTGCTGAGAAGGAGAAAAGCCTGATAGATATCTACACTGCAACATTATTAAGGTTGTAAAGATTGATTTGCATCTGATAACTGATAGGTGAGAACATACATATCTACTTAAAATATCAAATAACATTTACTGCCAAAATAGGAAAGACAAAGCTTTGAGTTGATTTACAATAAAATAACAAGGCTTTATTTGATGTTATCTTTTTTTAATTTAGGTTTTAGTTATGAGTGCAAATTAGCAACACATCACATTAGCTTTCAAGTTTTCAAAATAGGATTTTGAGTAGTAAGTTGTGAAAACATATTTCTGCTGAATATGCCACATATTTAGTGAAGCCTGATTTGTAATAACAGTGTTTGTACTTTTATCTATGTAAAGATAAAGTAAAGATGCTTTTCAATATAGACAGTCTGATAGCCATCCCCGTGCACTGGGACTTAAATGAGACAGGATAAGATAAGAGTTTAATTGATTCATTAAAGGGGATTTTTGTGCGAGCTTGCGCTACAGTTCCAGGACAGTAAATGACATTCTCATTAAGAATGTGCTTCTCATCCTTCATTTTTGAATCTGTCCTCTTTGTGCAGCACTTTGTACCAGTGGCTTCGAAAGGTGTCATATCAGCCACCTATATATCTATAATATCTATATCGTCCTCTTTACCAACCATATTGGTTGACTTCATGAGCAGACGTACAAACATAGAGCTTTATTATTTTTAGCTGGTCGAGCGGAGCGTTACCACGGCAGCAGACACTCCAGAGATGCTCAAATGTAAAGACGAGGTATGAAAGAGTCCAGTACGACACACTCATCACCAGAAACATTAACTGATTTTGTTTGTGCTTCCGCATCTAATTTGAATCCGTCATTGTTCCCACACTGTCTCAAGTACTCAAGGACAGACTCTGCCACACATTTGAGGTAGACTGGTGTCACAGATTCCATTTGAAATAAAGTGGTAGGTAAAGTCTCACAATGTATCTGCATCTCAGAGGCAGAATCCTGCAGCTATTCAACAGACTCCAGACCCTTAGCCTGAAACACAACAAGACGTGTGGGAGATGCTGTTGATCCTCTTTGTTTGATTAGGAGTCAGTGTGTCGTTTGCACACTGATGTATTCATCACCTGTATTCACTGGCCTCCCTGTATTCTTTTCTTAATCAACATATGGCTGTGGTTTTATTAGAAACTCATCTGTGTCTCATCTATTTTCTCAAGATTTCAGTGCTTCAGTCTTTCAATTGTCTCAAATATGTCTGGTTTGTATTAATATTATCATTTTCCACAACGACTTTAGTCTGACTCACCAGATGCACAATGTGGCTATTAAGCTGCTATTGCACGCTCCTTTTATTCTCCTCGCCTCCTATTTTGCTGAAAATGACAAACTGGGATGATGACTTGGAAAAGTAAACAATGCATTGTCCTATTTTTTTTTCTTTACAGGTCCATTTAATATGTCCATGCTCCCTTTTCTGCATCTACATCTTAGTGCCAAGACCGTGTAAAGATGAACCACACATGATACCAATATCCAGAAACAAGGCCAAACTATCTAGCATTCTAACATGACAGTCTTTTAAACTGAAGTTCCCACGCTCGATCAGTCAGTCAGTCTCTGCTGTCAATCAAGTAACAAATAAACCAAAGTGACTGAGAGAATAAAGAGTTGACCAAGAGACCAATAGAAGTGCACTTCTATAGAATTCCATGCCCCGTCTGCTAACATGGAGGATTCTGGGTTACTGCAGCCAGCTTGCAGATGGTGATCACGATGCTCTGGCTTCTGTTTTGGAAAGCCATCATTTCATCTATCTGTACATACAGTTCATAGTGCCACCCAGTGATCATCAGTCAACAAGTTCAACCTCACACCTGGCTCATGACCTCCCTGCTTCACTTCTTGATCTTCTTCTTCTTTCCTCTCGCTTGTTCTTTCTGTCTCTCCATCCACTTAGTGGCCATGCAGTGACCTTGTTTTGCGTCCAGCTTGTGTTCCTACTGAGTGCCTATGCAGCCTCGTGCTGCCACCTGATCAGCCTTGCTCTCAGCCTCAATATCGATCGCCTTCCACTCACCCCTCAAGGACGGAAATCCAAACCCACATTCCAAACCACAGCCCCCGTCTCCCTCCCTCCAGCACACACCACTTCTTTCTGCTTCTCCACTTTTCTCTGCTATGGCCCCCTCCACCTTTACCTCTCTTATAGAAACACACACACACACACACACACATCGGGCTCAAGGTTGCAATGACCAGCAGACCCATGAATAAATAATAAGGAGGTAGGAATCACTTTCAGAAAAACCATTTACTCCCCTATTGTGTTCTTGAAGAAGCTATGTGATTGTGTGTGTGTGTGTGTCTGACAAGAAAAGCTTTGTGAGCGAGACTACAGTGCTTTGTTAACTAAAAGGTCTGCTGTCCCTGGAGTTAACTTGAACGATGCTACAAGCACCTTCTAGGTGACCTCTAACACAGGTTTTTTTTTTTTTTTTTTTTAATTCTTTCTCCATTTCTTCCTTTCTTTCAGTCTTTCATTGTTTTTAAAGAGGTATAATATTTGCATTTGGCAGAGGAGGACAGTAATCACTGCAGATCATCTGCTCACCCTGTTGCCTGCAGCCTTGAAAGTATGATTTGGAAAAACGAATGTTCTCTGGTTGTTTTGGTCAAGTATAGGAGCTTCAACTAGCTGTTTATTCTGTAACTTTTTAAACCCAGCTGCACCTTCAACCCCACAAGTAGAAGAGTGAACTGTACCATACACCAGATTCCAAATATGTTATCTAAAGGATGATTCTTATTCTTCTGTGAGTCTGTAACTATGCACTGATATGTGATAGGTTGGCTGATTTGCTAAGTGCAGGTATCACATGTCATCAGAACATCTATATTTGCAGATGTAGAGAAAACATACACAGATGAAAGCGGTGTAGAGAGAAGAATGTGTAAAAAAGAAAGACAAAAGCGAAGACGACAAGGAAAGAGGGGAAAGACAGAGAAATTATTAGAATTCTCCTCTCTGTACGGGTCAGGCCGAGGATCAATGCATCAATCCAATCTAACTCAGGCCAAAGCAAACAATCAGTCTTGCTAAAGAACTGGATAAATCCTCAATCAGAATCATTCTCGGTGAAGCAGCTGTTTGTTTGGCTGGCCTCACAGGGCTGAATTGGATCCAACACTTTTCTGAGGGAGGGAAAGAAAGTGAAGATCATCATCATCGCCATATCAGTCTGGGAAGGACTGGAGCTTTTCAAGCAAAATGGTAACATAACACATGGTATGAAGGAATGTTCCAGTAATGCTTTGAGTCTGAAAATGAAATATTCCTGTCATCTCAAGCAGACCCATCGAAATGTGGGCACAGGCAGCTCTTCAGAAGAGACACCGACCTAAGATCCTCAACTGGCCTGCAAGTGTTCACCAACAGGCCAGTACCAACCTCACAGCACAAACAGAGAAAAGGAAGAAATCATGGCTCAATTTGCTGGATGCTCAGTTGTTGTGTTTCTTTTTTAAATTCATGAAGTGAATTTGACAAAAAATGCAAATGTTGTTTTGAGAACTGTGCTAATTGTTTAGAACTTTCAAGATGTCGGGAAACCTTTGCTGCGCTGCAGTTCAATGCACTTACACAACTGTAAATCAAATTTATGAGGCAGCAAAGGAAGTGACATTCTGTACAAATCTGCCAAAACAAATGCAAAGTAACTGCCTTGCTGTGAGTGGTGAGTGAACTGGATGTTTTTGAGACATGGATTGCTGTAAAGGTTCCCAGGTCAATGTCAGATTATTTAAATCCCAAAGCCCCATAAAAAAAAATTGGGATTGAAAGTGAAAAGAGGCTTTATGAGTTTCCATTTTTGCACACAATGGCCATAGACGGCAATAAAAAATAAGGCCTGAGACATGAAAACTTTGTGCACTGACAAAAATGGGTGTCCGTGGCTGCGAAGAAGAGGAGGAATGCGGAAAGTTGAAAGGATGGATGAAGGAGAGCTGCGGTGGCAGGGATCAAGTTATCAATACAGCCAATGGAGCGCAGTGGAAACTCGGTAAGCCCAATGGGACCAGATGCAGAATGCTGCAGTGAGCTAACCCAGCAGAACGCCCTGGGACAGAGGTCAGCACTCACACTTCATTTCTATTTTGCTCTGCTCTGTTCTACTGTACTGGCTGGAAGCTACTCTGACTTCCCTTGTTACGGTAGATGATTCTTGTTTACTTGTATTTGTCAGATTTGGACATTCTGTTGCTTTGGAGGCGTTCGATGCAGTTAAGGGTTTCACACATGAACGGCAGCAGGATCGGGGACGACATGGGACATAGGTCGGACCATCAAACGCTCACTGTTTGCCAGCAGCAGCTTCAAGTGTCTACATTTTCTCATAAGGCCTCTATTGTCTCTACTATAATGTGCTGTCACATACTCTATCTACTGTGCTGGCCTGTACTGCCTAATAATGCACACACACACACACACACACACAGGATTGCAGACATGATTATCTTGACTTTGAATTGTTCTTTCCGCTTTATCACAATGAGCATCAGCATTTTTCCTCTTATCTCTTATCACTCTATCTTTCTTCAATCCTCCAGGGTCGCCGTAGCCTGTCATCGTTCAATTTCTGTTTTATTGTCCTTCCACCGCTTCATTCTGTCATTATTATCCAAGCCCCCCCAGCCCCTATTCCTATCGCTTTCTCTCTCTCTCTCTCTCTCTCTCTCTCCTCATGTATTTGGACATTGCATAATGTGCATGTGCAGAAACAAGTCACTAATTGTCATTTTGTGGCAAATATAATTTCCTGGACATTTAAATCTGACATGATTTGACAAAAGGAAACAAACTGTGAATACATTTTTTAAAGTATAAAATACGTGGAATTAAGAATATCAGAAATAGTCTGTTGTTGTTAACTGTCATACAAACAATAAAAAAAGAAATAAAAATGTATTTGCAGCAGTCAAAGTTCCCACTGGTTGAGGTCCTGCTGTATTTTAGTGACACATTTATTGCAGCAAAATAATCTTAGTTACGAGTTTTCAGATTTCAAACACTGTTTTGCTCCCAAACGACGACGACGATATCAGGTAGGAAAACAGAATATTGGACCTTCACGTGCATCTTTCAGTTATGGATTCAGAACCTAATCTCGAGAAAGGCAGCTAGACAAGAATTAATTGGAAAGCACAAAATGTTGTCACAATAAAAACAAATGGTTCGGCTGATCCACCTTTTAGATATAATTCAGTTGTTTTCTGAATATTTAATTAAACCAAGGTGCATTATTTGGTTGTTTTAGACACTCACAGGGAAAATCTCATCAACATTTTGAAATTGTTTTGCTAAATATTTTAGGTTTTTCACTTGATCTGTCAAAATACGTATTCTTTAGGAACTGAAGCTGTGTCAGTGTTGCATCTCAACACCACAGTCTGTCTGTTTGTTTGCCTCCATCTGCCTTTGTTTGTCAGTGTGTGTCTACGTATATATACATTTTACAAGCCAGTGTCTTTTAGCCAGAGGCAGGGTAAGTTATGCTTGCACATACACTATACATATATTTTACATTCTGGCTGTGACCAATGTGATCATTATTCAAAATACGCTCCAACCTCCGACCCAGAGAACAAGCAATCACTGACACAATTTCCTGCATCTTACTGCTCCAGGGGAATGAATTTGTGGAGTATGCTTTTTTTCCAACTTCATTTTGTGTAATTATTATTCTGGCGCGGGTGAAAAATAAAAGTTTTGCTAAAAGTTGGTTTGCATTTGTTTTGGGGCACGTGGCCTGTAAATGTGATGTGTGTGTGTGTGTGTGTGTGAGAGAGAGAGAAAGATGGATGGTTCAAATGAGCAAGAAATGACAACCACAGTTAATATAGGCAGGTTAGGTCAACATCCACTATGTAATTAGATATTTCAGTTACACTGAGATAATTAGTTTGCATCTACAGCCACACAACAGACTGCCCCACTCTCTCTCTCTCACACACACACACACACACACAATCAATACACACATAAGCACAGACTGAAGACAACAGAGTCTAGACACACAGGCACTGTTTTATTCATGATGATGTGATGGCAGTGGACGTGCACCCGTGGGGAACAAAGCTTTTCTCACCTCACACACTCCTGCACAGATACACACAAAACACACGACCCTTTGCAGTCACCTCCGTTTATTTTACGTCTTGGTTCGTAACAACTCATGCACTCACTCATGCGCACGCCCCGACACACGGATGCTGTCGCTTTTGGGGACTTAGCATACACTTACATTAGTTTCCACTCAGACACACACACACACACACACGCACACACACGACAGATCCAAAATGGTTCTGCAGGGGGTCAACCCAGGTGTGTTTAAATTTGGCTACTACAACGTTTGTGTGTGTGTGTGTTTGAATATATTTGGACTGCTTGCCCATTTAGCTGTGTTGTTGTTTAACATGTTTAAATGTCAAATCTCACTATCAGGAAAAAAGGCCACGCTCTTTTAACCCTAAACCAACTGGCGACATGCCACGCACAGCACGGGCGTCTGAGTCTGAGCTGTTGTATAAAAGCATTTGTTCTTCCTCATCAGTGTAGTTTGAGAGAAAAGGAGGACAGCCACTAACATACTGTCATGTAGATTTGAATGTATGAGTTGGACAGTAAATGATTTCACATAAACAGAAAATTGGATTCATTTGATCACATGACCCTCTTGGCTTAGTTGATATTTTCACAAATTGTGATAAAAAACAGCCGTGATCCTGCACAGTTCACCTTGCTCAAAGGCAAACTGTAAATTAACTGTTTACAGCGGACGGCTATGGGGAATTAAACCCAGGGTTGAGTCTTTGAGTCACAAAACATAATCGCTAAATATTGGTGCCCCCTTCTCATGAAACAATGGGTCAGATGCCAAATCAGAGACTGTCAATAAGACACAGATTTCCTGTGAAAACCATCTGACATCAGCATCGCCCTGACAACACGAGAGCGTTAAGTGGTTTCGGTAAATGGGCAGATTGTGTGACTCCACGCAAACAGAAGCTCTAAATATAACTAATGGCTCATGGATACATCATATCACATATTTGAGCCGGGGTAGGGCATGTTGTGGAAGAAATGTGTCCACCCTGCCGGCAGCCTTTTCAGTCGCCAGCAGGTTGCCTCGGTGTGTTTGCTTGAAAACAGACACGACATGTACACAGAGTTACACTTGGTCAGATATTAGGGAGGTTGTTCATGTTTTACAACAGCATAAACAACTCCAATAAGACCTTAGGCTTCAAAATACTGCCGTCAGGAGAGTCCGACTCTTATGAAGAGTAGATATTATCTAGAACTGGAGGCCTTCACGCTCAAGCCAACTATTTGTTGAAGAGGTTCAACAATTTGAAATGAAGACGGGCAGACAGCTGCTGATCAAGGCTGATTCTTTAATAACTTTCACAACGATCCACGGCTCTGATGTGGTCATTTGACTTCCTCTTTTGAAATCTGTACAGAACCTTTAGCAGCATGCTCAGGAGAACACACCTTTGGAAAGGCTGACCTGAACACATTTTCAAAAGCCTGATTATCCACAATGCGTCCTTGCTCGTCCAACAAATCTACACCAAACCAACAGTCTTCTTAGTCTTCTCTACAAGGGTGCACTAAACTGTTGACACTATCAGGTGTCAGACACCGCTCCTCCAAAGAACAAGGCTCATCCCTGACACCTGAGTCATCTCCAGAGGACTTTGGGGAAAAATTGAATATCGCAATTTGAAGTAAAGTAAAAACAAAGTCTCACTCCACCGTATAATGGATTATTCCTCAACCTATACTTCATCTCCCAACAGAGCTGAATAATGATGCATGGAGTTATTTTACATTATCCTGCTCACAACTCCAGATGGAAACATAACCTACTAGGCTGTGGTACAAAATAAATAAAAGAACTTGATGTTGGTTATTTTATTAGGTTATATTCTTGACCAAAATATGTTTGGCTCATTCATCCGTCAAACACAGCACAACTGTCAAAGGCTGTATCCATCATTTATGTCCAGGCAGTAAATATTGAGCACGTTGGGTTGCTTTGTTGACAGCTTGTGTTCTGAGCCTCAACAAGCACCACTGTCCACGTGTCCCTGAGCCAGAGTCTCAACCCCGCCCCCCGAATGACAGCGTCAGCATCCTGACACATGTAAAGCAGCACGCCGATGCTCAGCAGGTGGTGCGGGACCTCACCTGCGGCCGCGGGTGTCCCTTGACGATGCACTGAAGTACGAGCGTGTCTCCTTCTTTGATGGTGTAGATTCTCTCGCTGATGTTATCATCCTTGACGTTACATGCTGCGCCTGAGTGCACGATCTGGGCATTAGCTGGAGCTGTGAGCAGACACACACACACACGCGCACAGGCAGGCACATAGCCGGGTGGACATACACATATTCACACAAACACAGAGGGAGAGAAACCACATTGCATGTTAAGGAATATCTCTACAGCAGTTTTTTTTTTTTTGTTTGTATGTGATGGTGAACAATACATTTTGGAAAACTGATGAGCGACCCAGGGGATAAGGTTTGCCGATGACCCGAGGTATTTTAATTCAATCAGCAGCGTTATTTTTTATTTTTTGTTTGCGCGCTCATAGGTCATAGCAACTGTCACACTGCAAAAACGTCAGGTCCCAAATTTCCATTGCTCCTCTATGATTTTTAAAGTGTGTAAACTCGGGAGCAAAAACCATAAATTTCACCAAGCTTGTTAATCCATTGTTGACTCTCTCTGCCCAGTGTCGGGGGCCTCATGACCACATTAGGTGGTGTTGAATCCATAACTCACAATAAGATATGTTCCAAACTACACTTCTAAAAACAGGACTTGCCAATGGCTGCTGTTAGATTAGACTGTCAGAAGACATGTCTTCTGGAAAGAGTAGCATACAGTTTCACCTGGGTGAGACTAAAATATTTAAAAGACAGCAAATAGATGTGCATACTCGCTGACCCCCAAACCAAGCATTTTCAGAAGTATCAGAGGTATTTCTGATGCCAGTAGCACGACTCCTTTTGAGGTTTACATAAACACAAACACTGAGATGTGAAGGTTAAGCAAGTAGCAGATGCCATTGTTACAAATTCCAAAAAAAATACTGTTTCTACTTGTACAATAATAAGAACTTCATCTGTATGGCACTTATTAACACGGTGGTTGTATCTTGAAGCCTACATCTTCAGTGATTTCACGTTTCTCCCCTTGCACCTCACTCAAGTCCACTTCACAATACTGAGGAAACAACAGGCTGTGACGGCAGCAGCAGAAATAATGGATGACAGATGCATGATGGGAGCTCTCCGCTATGGTGACAACTACAATATAAAGTCTGCACAGCGCTGACCCATGAGGGCTGGCTGGCGTGCGAGTAACCTCAGATGGCTTCATCTCCCTTATGATGAAGGGAGACAGGCGGGAGGAGGGGAGAGACAAAGACGGAGCGAGGGAAGCAGCGGGTGAGGAGAAAAAGGCTGGAGAGATGTGTGAAACCCCAGAGAGCGGCGTGGGGGACAGCCTCGCACAATGATGTGATTATCATTGATTCACCGGGCGAACAAATCTTCACAGTTCTCTACAACTGTTATCGTTGGGCAGACAGGAGGGAAGTGGGCAGGCTGTTCACCTTAAACCTCGACTCGATCAGACATAACAACGCAGAGGCAGAAAATCGCGTTCCGAGCGGGAGGAGACTCTGAATGTGTCTCTGTGTGTTGTCGTTTGCGGAAGAAGCCGAGCCGAGTCATTAATGGCTTAAGGTACTGGGACGAAGCGAGTGTGCCTGTCCACTTACATTTCTGCATGCTCAAGACACAGAGGAGGAAACAGAGATGAAGGAAAAGACTGCAGGTCTGACTCAGCTCTGGCTTCAACCATGTGGTTATTTAAAAACCTGTGAGGTTTTTATTTTGCTCCTAAAGCCGAGTTGAACAGTTTGCAATTATATTTTTTTAACTGAAGTATTACACAGTCGTTCACCAGGAGAAACCCCTTGACTTGATTAATCACAAAAGCCAACACAATGTCATAATTCAAATTCCTGTCAAACTGTTTTGATCAAGAGGAAAAACTAACCAGGCCCGGCCGAACCCAGGCATCTGACCCAGTGATCTATCTGTATGAAGGGGACGCATCTGCACGTTCACACGGAGGAATAACAACTGCCGATCCAGTGCCGATTGGGTCTTTCTCTCTGACTGTGAAATCAGACTGAGTCTCACAGTGTGAGCCACGCTGTAACCCGGTGGGTAAATATACAAACAGCAGTAATCTCCTCCAGAGGCGACCCCACAGGCACTTTAGAGTGGTAAAAAAGCCTCTTTGTATGGAAGTGGCCATCATTTTGGAGATCTTACGAAAATATCATCGCACATCAACACCTGACTGGCATCTGAAAAGAATCCTTTCAACAATTTTGTGCGCAGCTATGTCTGTGTCCTTGTTTTGTTGAGTTGCATACTTCCGAGAAGAAAAGAGAAAACACAGTGTGCGCTGTGATTCAGTCCGTGTATTTTCTCAAGTGTGTGTTGGTAAAGGCTGTAGAAATAATGCCAGCGTACCCCTGTTTGGAAATGAGACATAATAATAATCTCCACTGTTATATCTGAGCAGCTCATCCACAGAGCCTTCAATCACTGGCTGCTCCGTCGAAGAATGATTCTTCCATAGACTTCCTCAGTGTTCCGCAGCCTTTTCTTCTCTGGAGCCACACACACACACAAAATATACCACAAAACCCATAGTGTACACAGTCTACTTTATTACTCTCGCAGCAGCTCTCTATATTTGATCAGACTGCGTTTTAAGTTCTCTCTTTCATGTCATCTCGTTTGCTGAGTTAAAAAAAAAAAGAAATATGAAATGTACTTGATGTAAAAACCCCAAAAACATGATCATATGATGTAAATATAAGTTGAACTTTAAATGCTACACTCCAAAATATGGACGATATCAAATGATTTAGTTTTAGCATTAAAGAAGAAAACTCACATTTCATGATAATTTAACTAGAGGAGGTTGTCGGTGGACTCTTCAGCTCAGCCTCAGGTTCACACATGGGAGCTGCCCGGTATAATTACAGTTTTTATCTGATGGATACTGAGTAGTTCCAGTGGTGCAATTGGTGGTTAAGGGCCTCGCTGAAATGCATGTTGATAACAGTTGCAATGGGAGGTGAGATCATGTCCCCCAGTCACAGTTTACTAGTTAGTGCATATCTACATATACAACCACACTGGGACATCTAGGCCACCGCCTCCCCAATGCAAAACCCTATGAATAAATCGATGGAGGTATACTTTGCTAAATCGGAAAGATGGGGAGCTGATATAAATGGTGAATAATTGTCTGCTCACAACTTATTGGAGTGTCTGCACGAGGGAGGGAGGTCGGAGAGAGCAGCTCCTCTGTCTGCTCTCGCCTCCAGCAGTGTAGCTGCTTCAACTGATGGACTAAAGAACAGGCGCCTGAGAGAGGAGGGGAAGGGGGAGGCAGAGGCGGGAGAGAGACAGAGAACAGAGTGTTGAGAGTGGCAGCAGAGAGGATGACTTATGAAAGAAGAGAAGAAGAGGGAGGTGTGAGAGAAGCAGAGATGTACAGAACACTTAACGGAAACAGGAAAGGAAAAAAAAAAGTTGAAGGAGGGATAAAGTAGGGCGTGAGCAGGTGAATGTGAAAACAAATGAATGGGAGTGCATGTGATGTAGTGATGATCTAGTGATGATTGGCCTCTGACATTTTTTCTGTTCTGTTCTTTTTAGTTCTTTATTTAAATGAACCAGTCATTTGGGGGGTGGAATGGCCACATTGCACTCTTATAGTTTGAACTGCAAACAGGACTACTTGAAAGAGGTGTCATGGAATTGAAACGACAGATCTGGCAGCTAAATTATAAAAATACAGGATGATAAAATGGGCACAAGAGAATAACAGAATCAATAATCTGAATAAGGACAAATATCGGACAGAAGAGAAAGAGCAAATAGACACTTTTTACAGAAATCCTTGCAGTGCTGTGTCCGACTCAGAGGTGCATCAATCCAGTTAGAACCAAGACCATCAGTCATGCAAAGCTGCCGTTTTGACAGCAATCTATCTGACTCTGATTATTCATCGATCACAACTGTTCCGGGGGATGCTGATTGAAAGTGTGGCCCATGCATTATTGGAAACTTTCTGAGACATTCAATGCACATTAGTTGAGAGTGAAACATAACTATTGGCAAACGCCTCGACTGATTAATTGATTCGTCGCCACCTGCCATGTTTGTTTTTGTTGAGGGGACAGGACATCTCTCACTAAAACTAATGATGAGACAGGAGAGCTGGTGTCAAACCGCACCGACAGCTTGACAGAGTGCTGAGCAGTGCGTGTGTGTGTGTGTGTGTGTTCACTCATGAAAAGTGAGTGAATGTGGCCACATGCATGTGTCATCGTTTGCGCATTTCCATGGGTGTTACACTGCATCCAGCCGGAGGAATCCCACAGACGGTTGTGGATGCCCTCAAACATGAAGTCACGCACAGGATGATTGATATGCATAGTTACTTTATGGAAGCTGCTCATGCATGCTGATGAGCTGTGTCTCAATTCACTACATTCACAAGAGACCGTTTAGACGCCTCGGCCCTTCCCCTGCCATCACCGCTGGGAGGGAATGGGAAGGAAGAGGGAGAGGGAGACATGGAAGTCGGATAGTGAAAGAACAGAAAAAAGAACAGGAAAGAAAATCAGGTTAGGGTAGGAGGGAAATAAAGGAAAGAATGTAAGGAGTAGGGAGGAAAGGAAAGGACAGAAAACGGTACAGGAAAGGTGAGAAAGGAAAATGAAAAGTAAGAGCAGTGGAGGGTCATATAACTGCAAAATCGAGGAGAGTCTTCATCTCCCCCACAGAAACACCAATCACACGGCAATGCACAAAGACGCAGCCTTATGACCAAAAGTGCGGGTGACTCATGTTGCCTCAGCATTTTATCAGGATTCTTCTTGGCAGACAGGATGGAGGAAGATCAAATGGTTGATGTCACGACCCCTTTCTTTTCATTTTGGCTCGATTGTAACTCTTGATATCAAAACGCATCGGGGAACATTGATTTAACTTTTGACCTGACAGTTAAATGGCTGTTATAAATGAAAGGACTAACCCTAGGTAACCTCTTTGGTGCTTTCAGTCAACTGTAAATTGCTGTCTCCCAAGCTACACACCGATAACAGCACACACAAAGGAAGAAATGGATCCACTGTATATTTCTATTTCTTTAAAATCTTTCTAACAGATTCTTAAACAAACCCAGGTTTGGGGGTGTTCTTATATAAAGTCACTGTACCACTAAACAAACATTCTTCTTGAGTTTCGTCCATACAACGTGAATTTCATTAGTGCTGATTTCAGTGGCAGGTTTCCAAACCCAGATTGTGCCTGGATAAACACCAGCAAGCTGCTTTTCTTCTCCCTGCCTTGTGTCTTCTAATTTGATTCTGGATTCAGAGCCAACAACATCTACATATAGTTTCACTCTTTTTTCCTGAGGGCAGATTCAAAGGTTAAAATGGGGGAGATAACTGATATTACTGTGCTCAATTTGCATGCACATCCTAATGAAGGCTAGTCCCTTCACTATAAATAGAGACAGATATTCAAGCTTTCTACACGTACCTTTTCCTGGTGAGTCAAATTACAAAGTGTCATGACTTATGCTGATTGTACGTCTCTTAGATACCATAGAGAGACAAGAAGCAATATATATATATGTGACCTATTGCCTCCTTGCAAAATTGTGGAATTCTTATTATGTAAAACAATCAATATTGAATCATGAGATGTTTGCTTCTTGGAGTCACAGGACCATGCGATGAGGAAAAGAGAAAGTAATAGAGTTGCATTTCTACATACAAAATCGTGAACCAACTCTCTCCTCACTTTGTGTCTGTTGCAAAGATTCATCTACGTGAATGTGAGCTTTTCTCCATGCACGTGTGCTGCCGTCCATGTTAACATGTGCGTGTTAAAGTTCAAGTGTCTGTCGCGTTAATTCAAAGCGCAAATAAAATATAGTGAGACCCCATTTCTAACCTACATAACTAGAACGTGCCTGCTCCAGAATATCATGCTTACATCATCAGGAATAAAATCAAAGGTTTAATTAATGGCTTATAATGAACTCATTTAATATGAAACACTGTTTAACAAAATACAGACCATTTGAAAATAAAACATATTTATAATTACACTATATACCTTGGATCTCACAATGATGCACGCTTTTGGCCCATAGTGTACTTCTGTGCAGAATCCTTCTCCTTCTGGGAAGAGTGAACGCAGCACGTAGCAGTGAATGTGCCACATTCACTGCTACAGTCCAGACACACAGCCAGACACACAGTCCAGACACACAGCCAAGTCCGACCTCCCCGGGGGATCTTTGATTAAACTTTCATTTAGGGTATCCGCACCAATCAACAACTGTTCTGGGATCATGACGTCAGCGTGTCAGGGCGTGTGTTTGACGGCGAGTGATGCATGCTGTAATACAGAGAGTGTGCACCAGAGTTTGTCTGCGATTGTTTTCCATCCGTCACTTTAAGAGGACAAAGGAGATTGTCCAATCAAACAACAGTGTCAGATAACAGCGCAGGCTAATAAATAAGGGAGGATGTTGGGAAAGCACAGGGTTAATTTCGAGAATCAAAAAGAAAAAAGGAGTTGAGAACAGAGAGGGAGAGGCAGCAGTTACCTGGCAGTACTGCCGACTTCATATCCAAGTAAACTGGACCTTTGAAATATTGTTGGGCAGAGGCTGTTGGCAGGCAGAGCACGCAGTTCTTGAGGAAAGGGACGAAAGAAATTCAAAAGACCCCGGTGTTGTCTATAGCAATTTTCCTCTGAGCTTTTCTTTTAACATCAATGTGCAGCTTCAGAGATTGACCCCCCAGCGATGACCCCTGGGCTCCTCCCGGGGTTTGATGTGCTGCTAATCTGTACCTCTGTTTGCTCTGCAGGTAGCTGATTAGCGTGATCTGCAACAGCGGCGGCGCCCGGTGTGTTCCAGGTTATGTAAGTCTTGGCCTCAGCCTCGCCGCTTTTTCTGTCTCCTCTCCGCGGGCGCCCAGCGTCGTGGGCCCTTTCTCACACCACTCGCACTCCGTCACAGGGTGTAAATCTGTTTGTGCTCCCGACTGAAGAAGGCAAGCTTCTTTAGGGTGTGGGGCATAAACACAGCAGCGAGCTTCAGGTTTAACTCTGTCTCTTGGGAGCGAGGAACTGCCGTAACTTTTGCTAACCACTGCTTTTTACTGAATTCCCCCAGTGTGGGATCAATAAAGTGTTATCTTTTTCCACAGCAGCTCTAAACAGAGTGTAACCTCTTCACACACCCATGGACATCCTCCAGACATTCACAGGAAGCACCACAGACTTTACTGATTAACCCATATTTTAGATATTGAATTCGACAAGACATTGAGTGAAAACCTGAATCTATTCTTAAATTTACAGATATATACAGTATACCTGTTAAAATGGGATGATGCAGCAGGGGCACAGCCACCCAAGGCACTGGCCAAATGTAGAGCTACATTTATGTTGAAATGTAGATGTAAATAGAAGAAAAGGATAAAAACAACAAGTCTGATGTGAGGGATACTGGGTTGGTTCTGTGGCAGAGGGCTGGAGTGAGCCTGCTCATAAAAGGGCCTGCACACCAGCATCAGAAGATAAAGACAAGAGGTAGTGTTACCGCGGGAATGAAGGCGGCTTTTGACAGAGTGCTCCATTCTCAAAGTCTGTGTATGTAATGTGTGTTTAAACTGGGAAAGAGGAGGAGAGAAGAAGGTGTAGACGGTTTATTTTACACCAGCTTATGATTACTGAGTTTCATGAGAACGATTACAGGCTGTGTGGATCTGCATACAGCAAGACGTTTCCAGTATCTGTTAATCTTTTCTCGACAGTTTTACAAGCTTTCCTGTCTCTCTCCTCTATGACTGTCTGTAGGTGTTTGTGCTTCCAGAGCTAATCTAATTTTACATCTCTATACGGAGCTTGCATTTTTTATGTTTCCTGTTACCTGTTAAAACGGGATCTAATCATCTGCACAGGTTGCTTTTGCTTTATGTTATGTGATGTTGACCGATCCAACAAGTCATGTGAAGGTCGATGAACTCTACGCCTGTACCCTGTGTCACCTCACCTTGCTGTGTTGTTTAATATCATAAAGAGGGAAAATAATCTCTCATGAGTGATGCTTCCATTTGGAAAAAAGTCGACGCAGCCGAAGTTGTGTTTCAGATTTGCACTACCCACTTCCTACATCATCATTTCCACAAGCCACTGGGTCTCTCAAGGCAAGGCAAGCATCTGTTAACAATTCAATGAGAGCAGAGGATAGAGAGGGAGAAACAGCTGGCAAGGATTCCAAACTGCAAAAAAGATTTTGTTTGGTCTGCGTGAGCATGTGTGTGTGTTCAGCATGCGTACCCACCTCAGGTATAACATATGGTTACGGTCAAGGCAGCTTTTGGGAGCGAGATGGGCGCGATGAGAAGAGGAAAGGAAAAGTCTGTCTGTTTTCCATTTTCTGCAATTATACAGTGATGAAGAGCAGACAAGAGGAGAAGTGGTGTGGAGGAGGAGAGAAGGTGTAGAGGTCATGTGCCTCGCATCATCTGTCTGCCTGACTGTCAGCCTGACCTTATTCTACTCAGCCATAATGCTCAGTCTGACACACACACACACACACGATCACACAGCAACCAACAGCTCCAGATAATATGAGGCAGACAAGATTTGACACACAGTGGTAGCGAATGAACTAAAAAAGAATCCTGTGTGTGTGCGCCCGCGCACATCCACAGTAGCTGCAGCAGAGAAGCCAACAATGCCTGGCGGTCAGTTCAGGTAAAGTATGAAAGGATGGACAGAGAAATGATGAGAGGAGAGTGGAAAAAAAAAGAGGAGCGCGAGAAGAAACGCTTCAATAAAAGGTCAGTGTCAGAGCTGGAGGTAAGGAGGGAGGCAAGTGAGTGTCTGTGTTCGAGGGAGGGGGCCGCCCTCGCAAGTTGAGTGCAGACAAGACGTAGAAAATAGGCGAGATATTATGCATTCTCTGTGTCAGGCCAATAGAATAACTGGAATTGGAAAATTGAAAATGACAGAAGAAAGGAGGCAGACAGTCGCAGACAGAGAACTGCTGAGACAGACTGAAACACAGAGAGGCAAAGGGAGAAAGGCTGAGATAGAACGGTTTACACAAGTGCGAGGTGTAAATCATGCAGGGAGGGAAAGCGAGAGAATGTAATTGTGAGGGAAGAGCAGGTAGAGGTACAGACTAAATGGCGACACCACTGAGAGTAAGAGACAGACAAAAAGAGGAAGAATGGAGCAATTACCCCACATCTTAAACGAACCTCCCTGTGTGCCTGTCACAACAGCCGCACTCTGGATAGTGATATTAGCCTCGCAGAGAGCCATTGAAGCCGTTTTGTTGAAATAATTCTTTATTAATGTGTCACTTCATTTCACACAGACCTTTTTCAGCTGCTATCAGGATTTAATGAAGTGTTGGCTCGTAATGAATCACAGCAGTGCAGACACAACGCCAGGAATCATGTGTGGGGATGAGAGAGAGACAGATGGATGAATGGATTAACGAATGGATGGGTGAATGGATGAACGAAGGGATGGGACTTTAGCCTAACTGTAAGACAATAATAACAGCTCAACAGCTCAAATCAAAAAAGCAAAATTATTTTAAAGGACTTCTGGAAAAATATCTCTTTCCATGGTGTGTGTATATCTGAGAGACAAATAAAGTAGTTCTGACTGATCCCACTTCCCGCGCCACAGGAAAAATAACAGCAGGGGTTGTGTTGTGCCAATTGGTAAAAACGTTCAACTTGAATCTCTGGTGAACATTTCTTGCGAAGCATTATTCCTTATTTAATGTGTCACTAAAAATGATGAAATGTCACCCTGCAGATGAATGGCTCCCCAGGTCAGGTCTGATCAGTTCCTCCAGATGCTCCTGACATATTTCATTCAGAATATTATGAGGTCATCGTGAACTTTAACCACTGATATTAAATAATTTCCTATCTGCATCTACGTGACGTGTTGTGTGATATCACATTCAGAAGAACACAAGGTCACAGTGACCCCGACCTTGGACCAAATATCACCACATATAATCAAGGTCAAAAGGTTTAACACGCTTCATTTGCTTGGACTGTGTTAGGGTCATTAAGGATACGCTAATTAAGAGAGTATATTGTGTGTGGACTTGTTTTGTCCTCTCTTCCTTTAAGGGGAGTACATATTTAGACACTGTTTTCTCAGTGCTTATCTAACCGTTTAATATTCAGAGTAAAAAAAGCTTGTGCACGACTGTTAACGTGTAGGGGGGCTAACAACTGGAGCATCTGGCAAAGAGGAGAAACGATAATTACAGTTACTGACAGTTACCGATGGTGTGTGTGCTTGTGTGTGTGTGTGTGTGGAGAAGAGAAGGGAAGAAAAAAGGAAAAAGAAGAGAAAATATAAATCTGTCTTATTCCAGAGTAACTCATCGCATCAACACCATCACTAGAACTCTGCTCTTGATACAGGCTGTTAACAAAAACACCACATGGCTGATTTATAATACGCAGCAAACATATTGCTTCCTCTCTGAGAGTGGACATCCCGCTTGTTTAGCATCATGTGGTTGTCATTCAGTTCCACTGTGCTTTGCAAATGGCATTCTGGGTAATGAGAAGACGTGTTCCAATGAACACGGCGAACACACGTCACATACAGATGAACACACATACTGTCCCTGACTCTGGTTTCAAGAAAAAAAAACGTGAAATGTGAAAATCATTTTGTCCCTGTGTGTGTGTGTGTGTGTGTGTGGTGCCATCAGCTATGATGAATTATCAGCTATAGGCCCTGCCCTGGATGAGTCCTCAGATGAAATTGGAGCAGCGAGCTGTGCCCTAAAACCTGACAGGGGTAACTTGCCAAGGATAACCTTGATGTGGCTGTTTGGCTTGAAAGCTAAAGACAGGTCAGCGGGAAACACAAGGTGTGGTGTGCAGGTTAATCGGTATGAGAAAAAGTTTGTAAAATATAATAAAACAAACATTTGCTGCTGCCATGCCAAGTTGATCCATACAGGCTTAGCTCTCCTCCAAGAGAGTAATCCTCAAGTTGGAGTGTGCAAACGTGGTTAAGAGCAAGTGTCACGTGTAGGTCACATATATGGCATTTTGCCAATACAGAAAAATGCTGCAAAGCACATATTTATTGTTATTATTTATGATGGGCACATGGCTAAGTGCTGCTATATCTCATAATATACAGTCTATTTCCCTCCACATGATTGTCCTCCTCCATGAGCATCACTTATTCTATTGAAACACGAATGATGAGAGAACATTGATGTTTTCAAATCTATTTGCTTTATCATTTGATGGAATGAGCCTCTAACTGCACCTATGTGTTTTCACAAAGTCATATCGATCTGTGTAAGTGAAACAATTTCGTGTTTCTCCAGCTGACCACATCAACCGGCTGACAAGCAAACTTCTTCTACAGATTGAAAGAAGCCAACGCTCAAAGGATCCTAAGAGTTCTTCTGAGATATATCCAATAGCGTCAAAATGAAACAGTTAAAATTCTTCTCTGGTAAAATGTTTGTGTGTTTGTGGAGGTGAACATTTGGTTGATAGATTTTTTGTAGACACCTGGTGTCTGTTTTTCTTAACTGCAGATGTCTTGGAAACTAAAGCTTTGACTTTATGGTTAACTTTAGATCTTTCTTTCTGAAGTTAAGTGGTTTGTGGACATTTTATTAAACCTTAAGGAACTAGAGGTGACGAGAGCTGATGGTCTGTTCTACACATCACTGCATGCAGCTTAAAATCAATATTTCTGCCCAAAAATCTGATCTCTACTAGAAACGCAAGGAAAAATGTATCTGGAGATCCGTATATGAACAGTACCTAAACACAACAGAGCCTGTAAGAAAAACAGCCCTACACTGAAGGGTTTACGCAGTTTGAAGGTATCCATGTCAGTCAGCCGCAGGTTATCTTAGACATCGTGTACTACGATAAGGCCTCAGTCCGGCTAACACATTTTAATAGAAGCATTTGAGGATAATATACATCAGCTAAACTGCAATCCCATGCAGAGAGAATAACATTGAAGACAGAAAAAGATCCCGGCGGATTATCTGCCAACTGACGACACATCAGATATGGCCTTGGCAGACAGGAATGAACAGTAAGCCCCAAAACTGATTGCCAGAGCAAGACATCCACATCCAATCAAAGGCTTATGGAGGAAAAATATGCAGCCAATTGAAACACAAACTAAAAACGGACATCTGTGCTTCCTGACTGACTGCATGGTGACGAGCACAAGATGCTCCTTCCTTCTTTCTCTCCAAGGTAGCTTTCTTTTCATAGAAAGCATTGACTGAGATTGTTGCGTGAAGACTACCTGTGTGAGTCTTTTCTCCTTCCCTTAGTCTCTTTATCTCTGCAAACAGTGCCTAAGTATTCTCAAGAGCAGTGCGTCCATCAAGAAGGTACGAGAGGGAAGTAGCAGTATTGTACAAGCTATTTCAAAGTGGGTAAACCTGTGTGAATGGCAATTGACTCCTTCCCTGTTACCAAAGGAGTTTGACTTCGAGTTTTTTCCCCTGAAGAGTCAGTTCACCTTATGTTACCATCATTGCAGATTGGAGCTGGAGCCAATCAAACTTGCGTTTTACTGCAGTCATTTGACCGGTGGGAGGTAAATGTTTTATCCCTTCACGTTGCAGACAGAAGCTAGATGATAGTGGGTCTTAGTGGGGGTTTTTTTGACTGGTGGAAAAGGGATTTTCTTGTTGTGGTGAATTCTTTAAAACTGTGTTATGGCAGTGTAGCCATGCATGTTGAAAAACAGAGCTGGGAGGGTTCGAATGGCTGTGAGGCAGCTGCTGGTACATTTGCTGAGGCGTTCTTTTACAGGATGAAAGACAATATTCCCCAGAACTGCAAAAAACCAAATACACACACGACTAAACACTTTTGAAAGACACACAGTGACTCACCAACACTGTTATTTAACAGCAAATGAAATATTAAGCAGCAGCTGAGAACAGTCAGACTCAGCCCCCCTGGAGAAAGTTAGACAATAACAGATGGAAGAAGAGGGGGACATGGAGTGATTATGAGAGGTAGAGAATGGACAAGTGGTGAAATAAAATCAAAAGACAAATACTGAATCTGCTTCACTGCAATCACGCCTCAGTCCAAACTCCTGACGCTGCTCATTCGCTGTGTGATCAAAATGTTAAATAGCTAAAACCACACAATGATGGAAGGTGAAAAAAAGGCAATCATGTTCCTAATAACTCCAAATATGAAATTAGCGACAGAGGATGCCTCGCTAAAAGGAAAGTCTCACACCGAGTGCTGTTTCTGATTCTTCAATTATTCAATAAAACACATTGTGAAATTGGTCATGGAGAAGTAATTCAACAGAAAATGTTTTTTTTATTTAATCAACACAATTAACAGAATCAGTCCAGCGTGCAACAAAGGGAAGAAGCTGCTCATATAAATGCAGCAAACAGCCGCACACAGGAAGGTTGAGTCTCTTTTGAATGCACATAACAAGCACAACTATAATGTCAAATATTTATTATATTTAATATTAAACCATCCAGTAGATTTTGAGTGATACAGTCAATTAACACTTTAAGTCTGAATCATTCATCCATTCTCTCTTTCCCCTTCATCTTTACACTGTACATACTAGTTAACTCACATTCATGTAGTTCTTTATTTGTATATGTGTTTTGATATTCCTTACACTTATAACTCGCTGGTGCCTTTTTGACACCTGTTGCTGTATTACTGCAAACCCCTTTGTGAGACTAATAAAGGATTATCTTATCTTATCTTCTCTTGATCGACAGACTGGCAAACAAACACAAACAAAAACATAACTTCCTTCTTGGGTTGATAAGAAACAGGACTGATAAGCATTTCTTTATTTGTGTCTATGTACACACTGTGCCATTTCCAGATACTGTACAGGTAAACACACAAGCGGCATTAACCAATTATCCAGTCTTATTTTAAGTGCACACACACACACACACACACAAAGCATCAGGCCCTTTGAGCTCTCTGTGTTGTCATCTTAGCACCTCTGTAGTTTCACTCTGTGCTTCAGAAGGAGAGAAGTGAGGGGAAAACAAGACAACAGCGTCTTTTGAAGTCTCCTCTCTCCTGTTTTGTCAGAGAACTTTGACAAGTGTGGAGGAGGAGCATTGATGAGAGCAAGAGGAGATGGCTCCTAATTGGCTGCATGAGGAAGAGAAGGACAAGGCCTCCTGATCTAACTAAGAGCTGTGAGTGGCAGCAAGTGTGTGTGTGTGTGTGTGTGTGTGTGTGCGTGTGTGTGTGTGTGTGTGCCTGCATGTGCGTATAGGCATGGTTACAACACACACGCAGGCTCCACATTAAAAATAACCACCTGCAGTCCCCTTGCTTTGCTTTGAAAAAACATTCCTATTTAACAGTGTTTTAAAGAAGGGAATATTTTAATGTGCAATCAATTTATTCAGATCGATCCACCATTTTAGCTGTGGAACACTATGACTTGCAATTTTGTGTCATTGGATATAATGACATCTGAGGGAACGTACAAAAGGAGAGCACTACTGGAGAATAGGCAGGAAAGCATCCTGAAACTGAGACTGAGACAGTGATACAGGTGTTTAATTGGCCATACAGGACAACACAGCCATAGCTGCAGGTGCAGCCTCTCTTTAGTTTACCAATGCAACACAACTCACTTTGCATTTCACAATTAGCACTATAACAAAACAATAATATCTTAATTCTAATGCTTGTCCTGTGAGGGTGGTGCTGGAGCCAATCCCAGCAGTGGGGGACACCATAGACGGGTGGCCAACACAGACAGAGACAAATGACCATTTACACTCAGACCTAGAGTCTAGAATTATTCCAGCCTTACCCCCCAGTGGAGCCAAAACAAAATGCATCCAGGATTTGGGATTTAAACCAGGAACCTTACCAGAGTAATGAAATGCACAGTTGGGGTGAGCTGTAAATGTTGCACATCTGTCATCAAAGGTGTCAAGGGATTCCCATATATCCTTACATATTACTGAACATAACACTATATTCAGTACAGTATTGCAGTGCAGCAGTAAGGACCAACCCACGTAACACTGTAGACACGACAATGTTATGTTGATTATACAAGGTCCGGTTATCTAAAACCTGACCTTGTTGTACTGCTTAGAGAGAGAATAGAGTATCTGTGGAAGTACACAAGCATTCTTCTCAATGTTGTACAAATGTGAAGTAGAGTATATAGTGTTGTAGTCAGTAATGTGTAAGGATATATGGGAACAATCATTATGTTAAATTGAGGAGTGTAAATAGGTTTAAATTCTGAGGATGAGCAGACAGCAGTAATTGCTGGCGTTACCTGCAATTTTAATATAAATTGTAATACTGAGGTTTAGAGTAGGATGGGAGTTTAAAATGGCTGCTCCACACACACACTGTTATGACACTAGATCCTAAAGAACACAGAACAGACATACAGTAGAAGACACTGCAGCTGTTTTCTTCTGCTTCTCTCTGCTACTGTACGTACAGCCACACAAGTGTTTAATTATTTTGGATATTCTGTCAAACCGAGAGGTCTGTCTCATCTTAACAAACGCGGCACAATATGGGTCATTGTGGAAGGAAAAAGAGAAATATGTCACAGTGAAGAGACAAGGCGCTGTACAATATGCACGGTCACACACACAACAGCTCATTGATCTAATTCCCAGCTGCTGTTTGTGTCTCGCAGCAAACCTTTCCACACCAACGTAAGAAGCATGAAGGAGAGGAGGAGACAGAAGAAAGTGAAATCAATAGACGGAGGGAATGAAAGAATTGAGAGAGAAGCAGAGAAAAGTGAATTTCATTGTGAAGAGTAAAAAAATGCAGAGAGTGGAACATGAAGAAATAAAAGAGACAGGGAGGAGGATGAAAATGAAAAAGAAAGAACAAACAAATGAGTGGAGGTGAGGAAGGGCGGAACAAGAAAGAGAAGAAAAGACACGGGCTGAGCGGAGAATGCGAGAGCGAGCATTGTACTGTCAGGGAGTGAAATGCCACCCAGCCTGTCACATATCTCTACAATATTAATTACACTGTGCCACGCTTCTGAATAATGGAACAGCCCTATTTAACCAGGCTGAATAATTTAGCAGCTGCTTGGCCTCGTGTATATAACGGGATCGATAAGCACCGAGCACAGGTAATGAAATTCCAAAGGGAACCTCAAGGAGGGAAGTGGAGTTCACCTGGAGTCTGAGTCAGACCTCATCCAGACTGCCTCTCTGTGTGTGTGTGTGTGTGTGTGTGTACATTCTTTGGTGTTTAATAATAAAGATAGTTGTATTTTTGGGATTTATGGCACATGTTTTTTTTCACCACATGCAGACCTTATATACAGATGGATGACATAATAGCTCTCCTATAAACTGATGCCACATCATTCATCCCACCAGTCATAAATAGCACCTCCTCCATGTTAGTGCAATGGACGAGGGCCAAATTTAAGTAAAAATATCTTTTTACAAAAAGCTACATATTTAGTTCATTTCCAAGCGTTTCTGCTAAGTTATTGTTTAATTTGATTCTTAACTTGGAAGAATCATATCAAGTCCAAATGTCGGTGTAAACTCGTACAACTCCTGAAGAGACCATGATCTGGGAATCCCCACATTTATAAACACCAACAATTTCCTCACTCATCAACAGTATGTTGAATACAGATGCATTGCATCTACACGCCTTTAGTATACAGGCTGCATACAGTGAAGGGAAAAGATGTCAACAGAGGAGTCACGCTCTGGTCAAGATTAAACATTTAGACAGATCAGTCCCCGTGAGGGACGTCTCCTTTATGTCTGCCTGTGTCCCCGAGGTAATAAAGCTCCCACGCTGCATTCATGTGTGAGCAAGTGTCTATGCAAATGACTTGAAAGAGTAGGATGTGTGTGTGTGTGTGTGTGTGTGTGTGTGTGTTGTCCGGGCACAGGAACTGTGTTCACAATTAATCAGCCCTGCCATCCTCCCCTTCCTGGGAAATGGATGTAAGCAAAAAGCTAAAAGACTTAATTCATAAATAAATCGCACAGTAAATAATAGGTGTTTCTGTTGCCCCTGACAGCAGACAAGGCTGAGGGAGAAGATTTACTCTCACACGTTGCACATGCCGGATGAGGCAAGACAGCTGAGGATAATAAATATGCATCGCTGGTGGCTGGCAGTGAATACAGGTACAAACAGGCAAGAGTGAGGGAAAGAAGGACGAGACATAGGATGGAGAATATAAGGAGGGAAATGAGAAGGAGGAGTGAGAAGACTTTTTTATTGTAGGTTGGATATAGTAGCTTTTGAAATAGCAAGTAGCTGAGTAATCACACTCTTCCTACGTTGACTCGTAGTAACTCACCCTGGCAATAACTGAAGGAGCGGCTTTGTTCAACACAAAATACCCACTACAGATTCTAATGTCACAAATAACTACGAAAATAATTGAATTTAACTTTGAACAAAATGCTAACCCTTTGCAAGTTACGCACACTGTTGATGATGGATACAAGATGTGCTTTTTGGCTCAGTGTTTTTGGTTGAAGCAGGAGCACCACCGTCTTTAAATATGCTCTCTCACAACACATGCTCAACACACCATGGAGAAATTAAATTTTCACACGCTAAGAGGAGCGGAGGGAGATCATCACGTGCACACCCTATCTTCTTACTCTACCATGTATTTTCGCAGTTTGCCAAGAATCCTTACAGGCACCGAGCCATAGCCAATGGCGTTAATGCACTCCCGATCCCTCTTTTTTCTTCCTCATTCACCCATCATCAGCTCATTCTCTGTTTCTCTCCTGACTCTCTCCTCTGCAACAAACATAACCATCACTGATGTCACTGATTTGCAATTAACTTTGACCATTAGCCTCTGAACTATTAATCTATTAATTATTATGTTTGCATTTATTAAAAAAAATGAAAAAATTGAGTAAACAAACTGAAAACATGCTGATGTGCTGATGTGTCCAATCATCTACAACCAAATGAAGATCTACATCTGTAACAAGACGTACATATGTCCCACAAATGTCGTTGGTGTGCTCCCTAAGCTGCAATGTAAAACCAAGCTGATCGAACGCAAGCAATGCAATAAAGACAAAAACATTGGCTGGTATCTTGATCCAGCGTTTGAGTTGTGAAATCACTTTAAATTAGGTCCACATGTCACAAAGAGAAGGCTCTGGAATCCACAGGTTTATCAGACTGTTCCTGCTGCTTGTTTCCACCAATGAAAACCAACAGATGTAGCTCTCAGTAGAGACACCAGAATTTGTTTGTTTCTTTGTGACTTTCTACACGTCATTGTTGCTGGGAAAATGTGGTTTTGGATCCAATCCTATTCACACCAACACAAACGCACAGTCACAGTCACACAAACATTCCCATAACCGTGACGTTTCTTTTTTATTAGAACACTTGGCATCTAATGAAGTCCCATTTGGAGTGTTAATTAGCTGAGCTGCTCTGCTTCCACTGTCTATACACGGAATGAGGTCAAGACAACAATGGCAAAACCATCAGGTTTCTTCAAGAGCAGCTCGGAGAATCAGCGTCTGTGACTCGATGAGTCACCGTACTTTGATAGTGGTAACAGTGGAAAGTCTGATTTCGAATGTTTGATTCATGTTTGATTGTCCTACAGTGTACGCAACAATGTAGTTACAGAGCCTGAAGGATCTGGTGGTTTCACCGTCTCATGAACGACTTAATGGCTTAATGTAACACAGCGAGTTGTGGCGATACACAGATTTGCAGGATAACAACAATATAGAATATGTGAGGCCATTCAAAAACTTTTTTCAATGATGGAAAACAAATGTCTTGTGCTGTTTTCATCCCTTCAGAATAAAAGTGTCAAGGCTGCTTTTGAGATATTTGCACGGATGCTCCACAACTGCTGAGAGAGAAAAATCTGAGGAGAAGAGACAAAGATGACGGTTTCTCCCCTGACACTAGACTCAAAAAATAAAATGCAACACTGGGCAAAAATACCTGGGAAAACCTCAGTGTTGTGTTCATCCAGTATTGGTCCTTCTGCCTGCACCTGTTTAATTTGAACCAGATGTTTTCAGCGGGACTCTTCAAATGGAAATCAGTGTTGGAGAGAAAATAACATGAATAATAAAAAGGCATATTTTTATACAGTTTGGTTCTTTTTTAATGAACTGCATCAATGATAGACTGCACTTACACATCACAGTCGCTAACACTCATCCTAAGAGTAGCCTGTGTTGCCATGGCAATTAATACAACTTTTAAATATGAGGTCACAAACATAAGAAGCTTATGTGTTTCACACTGAGTGATCACTGACCGACAAATAGATGAATCAGAGCCATCTTTCTTCATCCTGGGGATTAAAAACTTGTGTCCATAACAGTCAAGGTTTGTCAGATTATAATGTACGGTAAAGTTAAAATGCTAGGTTAATGGGAAGGGGAAAGGTTGAATACAAGGGTTAGGTTAAGGTTAAGTGTTAGCGTGTGGGCTAAGGCTAAATGTAAGGGTAAGAGTAAAGGATAATGTTAAGGATATACAGTACAGGAAAGATAAAGGTAAACAGATTAATTCAGGCTATGGTTAAGGTTAAAGGTAAGGTTAAGATCAAGGGTTAAGGATAAATTAAGGTTAAAATAACATTAGCCTGAGGCTAAGATTAGGGTATAGATTAATGCCTTGGGAATAAGGCTAAAATTAAGGGTAATGTTGACTTTAAGGTCAAAGTTGGGGCTCAGGTTAAGGCTAATGTACTGAACATTAGGTTGAGGGCTGAGGTAAAGGTAAAGGGTAACTTTAAGGCTAAGGTTAAAGATAAGGGTTAGGGGTAAGAGAGTAGTAATTGTGGATGGCATTAAGGGAAAGGAATGAATGAAACATAGCTGTGTGCACGTGTGTGTGTGTTTGCCTGACATAAGTGTTTGTGCACATGTGTATAATAGGTTCTGGTTTTGCTCATTGTGGCTATGCTCAGTGTGCAAGCGGCGCACACCAATGAATAATGAGGCTATTACTACCACAGCAGGCCACAGAACACTGCCTGCTCCCATTCAATAATGTGTGTGCCTCGCTGTGTGTGCAGTAGGCGTGTGTGTTGTGTGTGATCCTCTTAGTCAATATGTCTGATGGACCCTTACTCTGTATTTTCTCTTTATCCTGCTGCTCGGGCAGGTAATCTAATATTCAGTTTATGGGTCGAGTCCTGTGCTAAGATGGTAAATATGTGTGTGTGTGTGTGTGTGTGTGTGTGAGAGAGAGAAAGAGTATGTTTGACATTTAAAAACTAAACACACTGGAGCATTTAATTGATGCTCCTTCATTGTCAAAGCTCGAGACATAAAATTACACCTCACCCCACCTTTATCCTATTCATAACCCCATCCCATAATTTTGAATTCCTCCCCCCGCTCGAGGATCGGCAGCAGTGTCTAGGTTTCGTCATGTTCCAGAGAACAGCCTCATCTCTGAGGATGTCCAGAACTATAGCAATCAAAGTGGGGCTGGGGAAGTGACAACTGTCTCACACTTCTGTCCCCCAGAGACAAAGAGAAGCAGATATTGCTCTTTGTAGTCCTTCATCAGGATCACTCAGAGAGCAGCGGGCGCACACTGCGTCAGACCTCAGCCTTCAGATATCCTTACTGCCAAAATACTACATGTGCCACAACAGATAATGACTGTGTTGTTACCCTGTTTTCCTCAGGTCAAAACAACACAGCCACCTTTTGTTGTCTGCAGAGGGAATGGCTACAGTCAGCATTCACTCCCAGGGCAGGTCATTATGTTTATGCTCTATCTAAATAAAGGATTGTCTGATTCTGAAATGCACCAGACTCAGCTTTTAATCTGCTTTGGATAATGTGATGCGTATTCATGACATCCTGTGAAGGCAGCGAGGTGGGAGCATACCATGACGCACCGGTGGAAAAAACAGGCCTTTTAAAACATTTTTAAGAAAAAATGCTGCTGTATTTATTTTCACCGCTGTGGTTTTCATTTTCAGTTTTCTGTGAAAATCATTAATGGGTCTGTGCTCCGTGTGGCAGTCAAAGGGATAAGCAGACTTAAAAACAAAGTTCAAAATCCTGAAATGCACTTTTTGTAAAAACAAAGATTATGTTAGTAGTCTTCACAACAGGTCCAAGGCTTTGCCTGTACGTTTGAAAGTTAAAAGTTGAGTGAAAAGGTGTTGAATGTAATGCTGATAGGAACAAAAGATGGAGAGTGATCATGACAATACAACTATAACAGAATCATAATTAACAGTATTTTGCTGAAGGTTAGCTTTAAGTCACCCGGGGGACAAAAACGACTGAAATCATGTCCAATTAAAAAAGCCTTGAAAACCTTGCCTGAAGAGTTCTGTGTTTAAGACAGTCAGGCGAGAAGCATATCTAACTGACCTTGTCATCTCATGCAGCTTCTGATAATGGCTGCTCTGTGATCAGCTCCCCTGTGTAATGACATAGATACACCTCCCGGGTGGTTGGTACATCTGTCCCAGTTCTGCTCTGAGCAGCGTGAGAAGACAGTCGGAAAGAAAACCCAGCCTCACAGACACGAGACCAACAGTTTGATATTTCTCTGTCATAAGGAAACGCTACCACACGTTCTGCCACAGTGTTTTGTTTTCTGTTGCTCATTATTTCAAACTATTGTCCCCACTGTAAGAAATGTAAAATGCGTTGTGTGATCTCTGTAATTGAATCTTGATGTTAAAGCCTCAAACTACGATCCCACCATTAGTTCAGTTCAGAGCCTTCAGCTGTAAGTGAAGAATGGAGATGAAACTTCAAAGGTTCTGTGGAGTTTACTGAGCTCTTGTTGTTTCCATCCTACATTTCAAGTTATATTAATACAGAATGATCACATGCATTTATTCCCCTGTGTTTTGGTGGATATTTTGGTTTCCCTCCGTGTGTGAGTGTGTGTGTGTGTGTGGGCGTGGTCTCTACTCCTGACACCTGGTGTGAGTCCGACACCTGCCTTCAATCATCTTCGTCACCAGCTCTACAAGAAGCCTGCTCTCATGGCCGCAATGTCACAGTCACGCCTGTGGCTCACGCTCTGAGCAGCGCTCTAGTATTTCCAGAAACTCTTGTGGTTCTCGTGCCTTCAACTTGTTCTTGTTTTTCTGTGCCTCTGAGCTCGTGCTCGCCTCAGTCTGTTGCCAGCGTGCCACAAGCTAATTACTAAAGGACTCTGTTCATTCACACACCGTTTGCCTCTGTGTCAAAAATAATACGCTGCAATGTATCTGCACACGATGAAGTGAGGAGGTGACGAAACGCTGAGACAGAAACGTGCCAAGGCTGAGGCGTCTCTGCAAATGCAATAACAGAAACAAAAAAATGCAAGAAAAAAAACACAACTGGAAAAGTCACAACAGTGTTGTCAAAGCCACAAAAGTGAAAACCACAACACAAAAGCAAAGCCTCAACTCGGTGACAAGAATCACACAACAAATGCGGTTAGAAAAGCCCAGAAACACAACCACAACAGAAGGGAGCAACAAGGGACGTTGAAAATAAAATGAACAGTTTGTTACTGTGGTCGGGTCATCGAGTTAATCATCATCATTTGTGAAAACCTGGACAAGTTGGTCCACACTGACAACAACAAGTTCCAAAAGCTTGACAATAAAAATAAAATCGACTGCGGAATAAAATCGGCTCCTTGAATCAACATCCATTGTAACTCACATCTGTTACGATGGTGTGAACAGCTCTGTTTTGCATCTTGTCATTCATCTGTGAGACATCTGCAGATGGGAAGTCAAAGAGATGGAGAAGGGGATGAAATATAAACACCATGTGTCCTTTTTAAAACTGACTTCACTTACAGATCACCACAGGCAACAGGTGCGATAAACAGCAGCAGAATATTGGACCGTGTTTCAAAGGCAGCCTCAAACATGCCACCTGACTGATCTGTGATGGGCAGAGTAATAATTATCAGATAACATTGTTCAACATTGATCGGTCTGCAAGCGTGTTTGGCTTCAAGTCAGAGATGCTGTTTACCCACAGCAGCTCTTCAAATATAGAAACTGCAGTCCGCATATATAAGGTCCCTTATGATGAGTTTCTCACACAGAGAAAATACATGTAAAAACAACAGCTAGCTCTATCGACTTTAATAATGGAGTTAATCCTATTAAAAAACAACTTGTCAAGTGTTAAGACAAAATCTAAAATCTTTAACCCAGGATTTGAAATTCTTCATTGCTGCGATTAAGTCCTGTCAAATATATTCCAGTGAGTTCACGAGATCAGTGTGGACATTAAAATATATTTTTATTTTGACCGTGACATTGGTTCTCCTCATCACGTTGTGCACGTCTTCTTTCGGTGTCTGTAAGAGACGTTCTGGCTCATAAAGGAAACCTGCCTCTGCGTTCACTCGCTGCTCTTTACAACTTAACGCCGTTCTGAAACAAAACATAAAACCTGACGGTGTCATTGGTTTCATGGCGGCTGTTTGTCCAATGACATTAACAGGAAATGTAAAGGTAAACTGGCTGTGTAATGTCCCTGTCTATGTTCTGGGCTTCTTCCCTAGCTTTGCCAGTAGATCACCGCTCTGTCGTGAATGTCATCACTGTTTGCGTATGTAAATGTGTGCAGCCTCTTGTGTGAATGAAGTGAGTGCTTTAGTTCAGCCTAATTGGATGAGTCGAAGTCTTGTGTTTATATAAATTGTGTTTAACCCAGCGAAGTGTAAACTAACCAGCTTGTTGGTGTTGTTGCTCCGCCCGTTGTTGAGAGAATATGTGGATTCCACTCATGTCTTCCAGTGCCTGTCTGACCCTGCCAGGTGTTGTACTATGGTAACTAGGTGGTCTAATATTTATATCTGTGCACAACATCTGTTCAAGCTGCAGACACTGAGGAGAAAGCACGAGGGATGGTTGCAGAATGCACAGAGCCCCAGTGAATGACGCTCCTCCATCGACAGCCCCCTGTCCATGGATACACATGGACGTCCACTCACTATTTGTGCCAGGCTTCTTTCATCATGACGCCTGATGTTGAAATGTTCAAGAAAGTTTTTTTTTTCAACAAACAAGGAAGATAAAAACGGACAAATGACAAGGGTGGAAGCAGAACATCCACGGCAGAGGTATTTACAGACAAACTATGAGAGTCGGGCTCCGTTGCCACTCATAACCAAATTAGTTAATACCCGTTTACTGACACAAGTAGCAGATATGAAGTCACCACCTCTCCCTTCCATCGTAAGATATTTCCATCCCTGGATGTTCACAAACATCTGATAGAGTTGTATCTGCTCTAAAATCAGGCAAAGCACTCTGGCAGGGAGCCGACGCCGTAGTGAGGCGCATTCATATTGCATCAACAGTTTTCAATTAAATTTGGCTCCAATGAAAAACAGATTTTCTTGGGCATCGATTCAAAGTCTTTGCTATAAGAAAACAAAAAGTGGCAAATTTAGAGAAGTAGCCATGGTAAGAGCGGATGAAAGTGCATGAAATCCCTTGGTTACCAATTATGTGTAGCACTCATATCTATTATGGCTGAAGTTTTCTCAGTATTCCCAGAAACATGAATGTAAAAAAATAAAGCCTCAAAAACAAAATGATATAAATTAAATAGTTTGACCTTGCTCTTTCAATTTGTCATATTTACGGTATGTATTTAAATGTAAAGACAACTTCTCTCCACTCAAATGTAATATGTCAGAGAGTATGTCAGTGCTTTAAAAATTTGCTCTAAAACAGCACTCTATTTTAAAATGTTCTGTTAAATGAGAATAGTCTATCCAGGCTTTTTATAAAAAGCCTCTAGTCCGCACAGTGCATTTGTTTTAGTCAACTCTCATTTCAATGTGTTGTTCCTGAAGATGGTGTCAATAATAGACCTGGCACCTTCGATTGAACAGAATGACATTGGGAGGCATATATTTAGCAGTGACATCAGTTTGCAATGAGGAATGAATTCATCAGCTCAAGCAACACCACCTATTTGAATGATAAGAAAATGAATTGTGCGCATGGTTACGCTGCTATAGCCTGAACTCATGGTATTATTCCTGTGTGTGACGTATCCATCCCTCTCGTGTCAGTGTATTTCTATCCACTCAAAGGAAAGGTTAATGAACACAGATCACCTCAACCATTGCTGGTGTTATAGCTTCATGAGAATGTTGGCTCCAGCAGAAACAGGACTTGTCATAACACCACATGTAGGAGTCCACGTGGGAACAAGTCGTTGACCCAAGTAATTTCATGTTATTAGTTTAAGCTCATCATATTGATATATTTCTCCATATTGTATCAGTCCAACTCATATGCCTCTTTCTTGTCTGCAATCTGTATGATGCAAGTGTGTATCAACAGTTTTACCTTTAGTAGTGTCTCTCCGTGCTTTTGAAGAGACTCAACATGATATGAGCTATAAAAGGTGTAGCAGCATCAGAACAGAGATTTAAACTTAAGTCATTTTAGTTACTTTTCTCAAATATATTTCAATGATGCAATGAGGGAAAAAAAATGCCATTCAGGTGTTATTTGAGGAAAGATATGAGCACAGGACATAGAGCTGGAGAGATGTCCACGATTATTTCTATAGAAACACTATTTACACTTGGGCCCATATGATGAGCAGCTTTATGTTGCCCTGAAGCAATTAGCTAATGTCCCGATGCTATCATGTTTCCCCCGACAGTTTTACTTCATTCTCTAAACACGGCTCCACAGAGCGTATAGATGGCGTAAACAAAACCGCACCTCTCTGCATCTCTGCACCCCCAACCCCGATCCTGCCTCTCTCCTTACAAATCTATCCTCTCCATTTCTTTCATCCTCCCCTCATTCCTCCCTCCGCTCCCCGCTTCCTTCCTCTGCAGCCCACTGCTGCACGGAGGGACTGGCAGCAGTGACTTCAATAATTCACTTCCCCTCAGAACAGGTTGTGTTTGCATTGCAGGGCGCTGCGGGCGAGAATAGAGAAGGCGAGGAAGAAAGATTAAAAACAAGGAAGCATGAAGAATGAACTCGAAATGGATGAAGACTTTGAATGTCGGAAGATAGAACGACGGGACAGGAGAAAGGCCTGTTGTTAGTAATAATGATGCGGAAAAAACAAAGTGGGAGGTGGAAAAAAAAGGAGGAATAGTTCCGACGAGAGCCTCGTCTGCACGTCTGTATCCACCTGTGGTCTCATGTGAGTGTTTTGCAAAAGGTGAAAGAGGGAAGGATGATAGAGGGGAGTAATGCTGAGAGAGACTCCCCAAGCAGAAAGCAGAAAGAGGGGGAGGAGGCAGTCTGATACAAGCTGAAGAAAGTGAGTCAACACTTATCAATGGAACCTGCTGCATCCTGTGACCGACAGCATGAGACCCAAGTACTGTGGCTTCATGACAAAAACACTGCATCCAAACTGAAGTAGGTTGTTTGTTGTGGTAACCAACTGATCAGGATGATATTGAGCGAGCCTGGCCAGTAGAGCGGCACCTCAAAAAACTGACTTGGCAAAATGATGACTTCACAAATATGGAATTGGTCCCTATGGCCAGTTAACTACTGACAATATTGATTTGTTTATTTACGAAAACAAAATGTGAACATTTTGCTGGTTTTATTTATTTGCTCTTATATTTTTCTGTCTGTCTTCTGACTGTCAAAAAAGTCATCTTGCTGCTCAGACCGTTACAGAAAATGCATAAAACCACATTTATTCCATTCACTAAATTGAATAGAACAAACTGTTTTTGAGTCTGTGGTTGGCTTGGTTGAGGCTCTCGTAATATAAATTGTCCTAAAGTAAACTTACCAAACAGGAGTTGGACTAAAACAAATTTTATTTTAGGTTCCACTCTTTCTCATTTCCTTTGGCTCTCTCCTGCTGACTTGTTCCCTCTGGTTCCTTCTTATTTTCTCGGCCACTTTGGCAAAGGGAACACTTTCTTCCTTTAGCTGCTCTGCCCTTTTCAATGTCACTCTGGCTGTGATGCTCTCTCTCCCTCGCTCCCCCCCTCCCTCCCCCCCATGTGCCGTCCCTTTTCTCTTCTTCAATGAGCTGGATCCAAGTCATTTAACTGAATGTCTAAATTCAATGAGACGTCATCAGCTATACTTCAGTGGAAACGTGTTGAAAACAATGACATGTTATTACTTCATGTTTGACATGTATTTAATAGTGTGACTTAGACTTAAATGAATTCAAAGTGTAAAACGCTGTCTTACATCACAGCACCTCCACCTCAGACAATGGATCGCTGGAGATGTGTCTCTGTTTTAAAATGGCATAACAATTGCCAGCCAAAACATAATATCTGGATATTTTACAGGACTAAAGTTACATTGTGGCTGTCCTGACATGCCCTGACCTTGACCTCTGACCTTTGACTACCATAAACCCTCTGAGCCAATCCCCTATACGTTCCTATGAGCTATCACATTTATAGGCATGAAACGCATGGATGTGAAACAGAGAAGTTTGAGGATGGCTTGAGCCTATAGAATTCATCCAGTCTGTTCTGGTAATGAATGAATCATGTTTCAAGGAAATGGTAATTCACAATTGAGTGGTTCAACAGGGCCAACCCGATAACTGGCTCGCAGCTGCAACAGACCGACCGCACTGACTCACCAACCGGAGTCGGTCGTAACACCGAGAGCTGAGACTGCAGCAGGGAGGCTATACTCAGGAAGTATGCAAGGGTGTCAGGAAGGAACTGCTGCGGTTATAAATAAACCGAAATACAAATAATAAACAATCCTCGGCCACTCCGAGTGAAATAAAAAAAAACTTGTTGTAATGGTGTTAAATAAAAAAACGCATCCATTCACCGTTAGAGCTTGTTAAAATGGACAGTGGGAGGATGTCAGTCAAATAGAGGAAGCCGGGGAACACTGACGCAGGGTGTCACGCACCACACACAGGCTGGGAGAATTAGGCAGCCTGTCGGCGATTTTATTCTTATTTCTCTGTGGCTATCAAATCCATGCCTGGGTTTCAACTCCACTCGTCTTGAACTAATGAAACAAGAATTTAATTTACTCCACATTGAAAGTAATGAGTCTCCGGTTTTGTTAGACCTACTTTCACCCGAATCGAACCACCTTTCCGTCATGATGCGCTTCTCCCTCTGGCCTCATTTTCTCCCGGTTGCTGCTTTGGGCCACACATCTCTTTGCTCCGCAGTGTGAGCCCTCAACCCCTGCTTCCCAAAGCCTGTCTGCAGTTTTTCATGACAGTGTGCGGCGGTATGTCCTATATATACAGTAAGTGGAGAGGGTGGGTGGATGCATGCCACTGAATCGGCGGATGATAGTGAGAAGATGACAGGGCTTTGGAGGAGAAATGTGCTGGGTAAAAAGAAAAGTAAGGACGGTGAATAGAGAGGGTAAACAAGGAGGGGGGAAAGTGATGGGGGAGAGATGAAGGGAGGTTTGGATTGAGGAAGTGAATTTGGGTGTAAACTAGAGAAAGGGTGCATTTTACCTGACGTGTTAAGGATGGCTTTATGGATGGCTGGGAAGGAAGAAAGAGGATCAGAGAGAAGGGAGGAAGATGACAGGGACATCTTTTCTGACAGGTAAAACTTTTGTAGACGGGTAAAGACAGTATGGGGGAGGAGGTGAGGAAGAGCGGGAGGAGAGGGATCAGGATGCGGAGCCGGTGGCAGGTAAATTGCTACACTGACAACACGGGGACTTTTCAACATATCCGACAGATTATAGCCCCAACTCCTCTGAGCTGGCTGGGATGCACGGAGGACGACGGGAAAAGTGTGAGTGCAATGAGCCAAAATTTCAAATGTGAAAAGTGCCAGCAATTTTTTATTTTTTTTTCCTTAACCCGCCATGGGGGAGGGGTCCGCCATGGAGAGCAACGCAAATCTGCGAGAGAGAGAGACACGGAGAGCGGAAGAGGGCGAGATCTCTCCGAGCGGCACGCTTCGCTGAATTATTGAGGCCAGATGTGTGTTGGAGCAGGAGCTAGATTTCCAGTGTTGATCCCTTCCTGCTGTCAGAAAGTTTAGTTGGACATGACCAACTCCAGCATCTGCGGTTGTTTTGTTGTTGTTTGAGGGTTTTCAGCGCGTACCGCAGGGAGCGGCGGAACAAATGTGGGAGGAGCAGCCTCCTGAAACGTGTGTGTGTGTGTGTGAGTGTGAGTGTGCGCGTGTGTGGCCTTCTGCATCTCTTTATAGCAAGAGCTTCTTTGTATGATAAGATTTTCCCAGGCAGGCAGTCGCTGTGTGCTGTTGTTCTCCATAGAGTGACAGATCAATATGTGTCTGTGCCTGAAGGCAGCGACAGGCAGCGAGAACAGCTTCCCGCATACACGCACTTTGCGCACCCTGTGAAATCCCACCATTAGCTTGGTATGAGTCAACCACACAACAAATATTTGAAAACCTCCTGTAGAGACTTACGCCTAAATACAGGAAGTGTGCGCTGATACAATAACCTAGTGGTTTCCGAGCAGAACAGATTTTTTTTCTTTTTTAAATCAAACATCGATGGAAATAAGATTGCTTGTACAGGTACATCAACATGAGTAATCCCACTAATCACTTCAGAAGGTGGCTTCCTCTGACTTCTGTGAACGACGAGCTTCAAACACTAGTGCTGTGCCTGTTTGCTCGGCCTGTGTTAAAGCTGGTCCCCGCTCTCTGTGTGAAACTGAAAAAGTGACCTGCAGTGTGTTGAGCCCCAGCGAGAGAGGACCTGCTGCAGAATGCTGAGGCTGCTGCTGCTGCTGCTGCTGCACCTGTTCATTCAAAGTTCACTGAAGCTCGACTTGAGGCCTGAACTGGAAGATCAGTGCTTGCTGCTGCTGCTATGGTTACAGACGCTGATGAGTCCCCCCAGCTGCTGACCTGTTTAATACAAATAATGACACGTATAACGAGCCTAAATTACATTCAGTGAAACCCTGTACATTAGGACATTAATGATCCTTCAACCTTTTTTTTACACAGAAAATCTCCATCGGAATAATTGCAAGGAACCAATAATCAGGATTAATTAGATCGATAGATTGACTATATATAATATATCTATGTAAAATGAAGAACTGTGAGCTTTAGACAAAGGAAGACAGGATGAAAGAGAGAGTGGAGAGCGAGAGTGACAGTGTGTGACAAGTGCAGGAGGCGGCAGACGGTCTCTGATGTAAGACATGTTCTCACCGCTGTTCACAAGCGTCCTGTTGCCTTCATGAATAAGTTAGACGCCAAATGTTCTCTTCTTCCTGTGTACATGCGAACGCACACTATAGCCCTTATTTCTTAAGTTTCCAAATGCCAACATCAGCCCCTGCGCACAGCAGCAATAATAGAACCAGACACCACAAAATGCACCTCCGCTATAGCGTCGTTCCAGGCTGTACTACTGTATATTAAATATTAAGCTCCTCTGAATTCCTAAAATTGCACAAAGGCACAAACACAGACACACACATGAGGATGTTCCCTCCTGAAGGGGAGACAAGGGGGGCTTGAACAAGTCTGACAGTGACTGGGCTACAGAGAACGGTGAAGGGTTTTTGCTGACCCATCACGCCCTAGTTCGGCTTTTCTTTCCATCTTTGTGGTCATCGCCTTGTGCTTCGACTGGGGTCGACCGATTCCAGTGTTTCTGACTGGGTGGATCATATACGCTCAGTCACCACATTTGAACTTTGTTTTGATGATATGTTTTGCAAAACGGGAAAAAAAAATATGCATCACACACAAGGATGACAAAAACTGTTCAAGTAAGGACTTCAAGGATGGCACGGCGTGCACATAGCAGCACTGGTGACGATACTGTGTATATAAGGCTAAATACCGACACAGGTGATAGATGGAATCTTCCACTGCAATTCAGCCTCTGTGTATATAAGAGAAATATTTTTACCCACATGGAGGCCGTGTGTGTGAGAGCTTTAAACATGTGAGTGGGTGAGAGTGAGTTAATGATCTAGGAGTTCAGCTTAAAGTAGATAGAGTGAGAGGTGTCTGCGCACATGCTGGTATTTGCGTGTTCAAAATTTTGTGGGGGCCGTCGCGTGCGAGAGATCTGCATGAATGAGAACATTATCAAACTGAAAGAGAGTGAGTGAAGCACAAGGACGGACGAAGAGGTGAAGGACGGCTACCTGGTGATGTTCCATCAGAACTTCAGCGTGTAGCTGTATGAAGCTGGAGCTTTTTGTTGTTGAAAGTATACTCATTTATCAATCTATATTATTTCATGCATGACAGTTCCATAAATAATAATATAAATATGTATCACAATATTAACAGCTCTGTGAAATAGTTGATAAGGTAAATTCATATTTGGGGAATCATACTTGCTGAATCACAGATTGATGACCAAAACCGCTGTCGCATCTGTGCAATAAATACACACATACACATACGCAGAACATGCAGACATTAACTTTTCACATGCATGGGGATATGTGCTGGACAGTTTCTTGGCTGGGAGCAGTTGCCAGGCAACCACCAGAGACTGTAGGAACATACCAGTTCAGGTCAAGAAGTTGTGGAGTGCTATCTCGTCCCTGTATGTATGTGTGTGATACGTGTTTTTTTTTTTTTTTTCCTCCTGGAAACAAACCCTCTCAATTAACTTGTTTTTACTTCTATTTTTGTACAGTTAGGAAAAAAACGAGAATTGCACATTAACGACCGTGGCAGTTTCCCTCGTTAAGCTAATTACACCTGCTTCCAGGTAAACAGTGAGAATTTTCAGGCACCGCAAGAAAGTGGAAAACTGTGTTTTTTAAATTGGCAAATAATTCTACACATTATTAGAAACTTGAGAATAGCAAATGACAGAAACACTCCTCCTCCTGAATGGTAACAGTGGGGACACGGACCAAAGTAAAGTTTAGAAACAATTTGTCCTGACCAGATGTTTCCGGTCAATTTAAATATTCCTCATCGATGCAGATATGGCGGAAGTTTCTCAGGGTGTCATATGAGCTGGCCTCCAGGATGGGTTGCCTTTATTTCTAAATGTCTGGGAAAAAGCGGAAACGTGTCGTCCGTCTCTCTGGTACAGCTGCCTGCTCTTCTATTAAAAAAACATATCGAGCAACACAAGAGGGAGGAGCCACCCACTGCAAATATATGACTTGGCAAGAGGCAGGAACACAGCTTACACTGAGGTGTAAACACATAAATACACATCTCCTGAACACTTTCTAAGGAGATATATTACTATACCATCTCACTGGAGGCCCCAGCGTGCCACAGTGCCAACCCCTACCTGCTGCCCCACCCCGGGCTCCGAGAGGAACCGGTGGGAGGCACGGAGATAAATCAGACCTCCTGGGACGTTGTCTTAGTGCTCTTATCCTTTACCCCGAGGTAGCAAGGCTAGTGTAAACCACAGTCAACATATCACTTCATCCATACGCCTATGGCTCCGTAGCTGACCTGCAGGTTAATGGAAACGTTGTCAGGCTTTAATATCCAGTCAGCCTTACAGAAAAAATATGAAACTGAAGTAGAGAGAAGAAGAGACGAGAAGAGAGGAAATGAGAAAAGAAGAGAGTATGAAAACAAGACAGTTGTGTAACTATATTGTGGATATAAAGGTTCTTAAAGCCCTTTCACTATTTAGGCAGCAGCGCCCACATGGCTTCACAAAGGACGGAGCAGCACAGGATAAAAAATGAGAGCACGAGGAGATAATTAAAGCACCGTGTGCACTAAAATTTTTAGCAGGAGGGATGGAATCAGAGAGACTGACAGAGATGAGTGGAGACAGATACAAAGAGAGGGAGGGACTGGGAGACAAAGAGGAGGAGAGTAAAAGTGCAAGGGGAGCGAGCAGACACCCCGCTGGATTCTAATAGCTCAAGTATTTAACGTGGCAACTTTAAATTGTTAATTGGGGTGAGTGAAGGAGAATCTGATGCGCGCGTCACAAACAATGAAGACACCCGTCAACCTCCATCAGCTCTCCACCTCGGCCGCTGGGTCCTGGACAAAGAAAAGCTCCTACGCAGTCGACCCTCTGTCTGAAACCTCTGTCCTCTGTCTATCTACTCATTTATCTATACATCTATCAATGTCTTTTCATCTGGACAAACTGTTCGAGCACGGCCAATTAATTTCAAGGACTTTAATCAAACATAATAAAGAGGGAAAGGTCACGCAACAATCACTGACTGATTACTGATCAGATTAATGTAGAGAAGCTGTGTAATCAGTTAAGTGTGTGTGTGTGTGTGTTGACTTTATGTGGACTTGTCTTCCTCGTGGGGCCAAATGTGAGCCCCTGTAATGAGGTGTGAAGAGTGGGAGGGGGCGAGCAGGTGTCGGAGAGTGGGAGGGAAAAGGTTGTCATTATCTCCAGTGTTAATACTTTAGTCTCCTCCCATCACCATCACGCCTCGGCTTCTCCTCCGCTCGCACACAGCCGATGATAAATTATGGATGCTTATTAGAAAAGGGCAATATTCAGCATTCAAAATAAACTCAGCACCAAGAGACATGGAAGAGACACAAACAAACAAAAAGTGCTGATGTGGGGAGAGGAGGCGGTGGGAGTCAGTGGGGAGGCCAGTGGCCGGGCCGGTTAAACCTGCAGTGATCTCTTTTCTAGGTCAGCCCCTTTCAACACATGAACGGGGCGGGCTAATGTACTGCAGCGAGAGAAGCACCACATTAAGACGATGCTGGGCGGGCGTTTGACTACACACACAGACAGACTGCAAATAGAAACTTGAAATGCATCCCAGGCCTTTCAGTCTTCCTTGGGCAACATCTTCAAAGTGATGTTGGATCTCTGTGCAATTTAGGCATATTAACTTTTCCACTTTCTGCATCTAGCGCTTTGTTCAGCGGCCAGTGGCAAGGCCTCCGACTAAATGCTCAGTCCTTATACAGAAACAAAAAACCCCTGAAGCTAAATCATTGATTTCGGTTCATTACATTTCCTGTTAACAAGCACATAATGGAGCATCATATCGCAGGCCAACGCAGCTCGGATTCCTTCTCCAGCGCCAGCAAAGTGTTCTGTGTGACTTTGTCAAGCAATCAATAATTTGGTGTCCCTGTGAACTCTGCTGCTCGCACAGAGTGTGATGTGACGCACACCGACACAAAGTTGAAGAGACACTGGTACATTTCAGATGATGAGTCACGTCCTGTGAAATCTCCCCCTTAATCCCTAAGAATGTTAAGAGTCGGTGCATGTGAACGCCACATCGTGTTTGTAAAGTTAAGGATTACAGTATATCCAGATTAAAAGAAATTTATATACGCAGGCAGGGCTGTTGGAATTCACTGCGTGAAGCTGCATGTAAAAAGCTTATCCCCCTGCATGTAAAAAGCTCCCCCCCCCCCCCCCCCAAAAAAAAAAAACAGTGGAGGAGAGGAGAGGACTTTACTAAACAACCTGCACTGCTCCATTGCTGTGGCAAACACACATGCACATGGCGTGCAGCGTATATTGTATGTATATTTCCGTTGGAAAAGTACTGCACCGCTCTGTCCACCTGCCGTTTGAAGGACAGGTGTCGCACGCTCTTTGACAGCCAATCAAAATTCACAGACGCACGATCAATACCGAGAGAAACGCGGACTGATCCACAAGTCCCTGCTGGGCCGGCAAACTGTTGCAGTGGGAGGGAAACGCATGTCCTCCGCACAGACGCGCACCGCTGCACGCACGAGCAGCACACACTGCCTTCACACTTCAGCACATGAAGTCGCACTCACTTATACAAGCTCAAACACCTGCCCGGACAGACTCACAGATACGAGCTGATGGAGACGTGCACGCACACACACACACACACACACACAAATGGACGCACCCCAGAGAAGTCTACAGCAAATGAACCTCACAAGCCATCCAAAGCGCTGACATCAATCAGGCACGCTTTCACCATTCAGCTCCCGATGGACGAGTCGCATCTGTCTGCCACGGGAAGTGCTAAACAATTCCAAAGTGAGGGTTGGAACCATTTTATGCTTATCTGCATACACAGCGAGCGAGGGAAGCGTCTTTAACTCATTGGCTCTCTTTTGTTTACTACGATTCTGCAAGCGGTGCAGCGATTTGTTCTCTCTGACTGATTCTTTTTTTTTAGCGAGAATGATTTGCAGAGATGAAATAGTTGCTACACGGTAAACACACAGCTGAGCACCACCACTCGGCCCACCTGGGAGTGCAGGGTCTGAGAACGCCGAGCCAGTACGATTCCCGCAAAGCTTTTGGGACTCCTGCTCCCTCAGCAAAGGTTGAAAAACATAGAGAGGAAAAAAACATTCGCCAAAAAAAACAACAAATATCCCCGTAGCCTGTACGACTGCTGCCGCCTGTGTCTGCTTCAACCCAGTGCATATTTGTGACAGATCCCAGGAGGCACACGCGCGCAAACTCTTTGTGGCAATCAGCATATCACCCTGCAGAGGAGCCAAAACGGTTTCATGCACTTCTTGTGAAAAATATAAATGGGGACATGAATGCACAAGGGCAGGGTGGAGATCTGAGGACGGGGGGACTATAACAGAAAAGTCACTCGACGTGGAGAAAAAAAAAAAAACGAAGACGCACTCAATAAAGGTGACCGCTGACTTTTTAATACTATTATTGTAGAAAAGAGAGGTCTACAAATGAAGTCGGCCAGGACACATCTCAGGGAATTTATTGTGACAATACATCCAACAACATTTCCAGCAAGAATCTACCAATAATTTCGAAGCTCCTTATGGTAGAGGGGGGTCTTTTATAGTTTCATGTTCGTGTGTGACAGCACACAAACTTCACACCATGCCAGATGCTGACCAAATATGGATGTCCATCTCTATCATTTCCCAACAAAGGCAGGATGTTGTGTAACTTCATTTTCACTTTGGAATGATGTTATGAATGTCCTTATTTTCCACCACACTATATCTTGCACAAGCTCAAGCCAAATAGAATCTAATATGCAACAAGCACAGATAATATATTGCAGCCAAAGACAGTAGTAAAACTCATAAATGGCAAAGCTTTGCTTTCTCAAATTAGGTATGGGCTACACCAACTGGTAACAAAGCACGCCAGATGTTTCACATAAGTCTTTTTTGTGAGGCCATGTTTGTTTGTTTTTTAAACAGTCGAACGCGGAAAAACAAAGAAACACTGACAGGTCAGCAGCAGCGTGAAGATTCAGAGCCGTACAAGCCCGATGAGGCAGCGGAGACTCGCGCTTGGGCCTGCATGCTTCGGCAGACGACGAGATAGTCAGGCTGGGTGTGACGGCAGACTGGGATTGCTTATGACAACAACACTCTACGCTGCTATGACTAAACAGACCTTGTTTTCAATGGCTGCCACATGCCTCCAGACGTCAGAATGAGAGGTATCAGAGCTGACAGTTCGGTTTGTGTGTTAGTCTTGCCCGAGGGGACGGGGTGGCATGGGGTGGGGTGGGGGGGGGTTGCATATCTGGCTGGGCGCCTGTGGCTGGAGAAACTGAGCCTTTTGTAGTACAGTGAGACAGCCCTTAAGAGGGGACGAGTCTCCACTTCATCCTCAAAAGCACAGTGCCACTGTCCCGTTCAGGAGCCAGGTCTCTGAGAGTCGTCGCCGCCCTCCATCCAATAATAACCAAGGCGCTTCAACAGTAAAGGTTTCATCGCATTCTGTGTGACTAAGCCCTAATCTGGACTCTATATAACCTGTAATGTGGATTGTACCATCATAATTCAAATCACCCTGAGAGCGGAAGGTAACCCCCCCTCCACCTCTCAGCTGGTAGTTTTCCCAGCAGCCCCCTGTGTCACCTGAGAACTAATATCTGTTTCAAGTTCATTTGCTGCGGATTTCCCTGAAGCTATTTCTCGCAGTTGTTTAAATGCCAGTTATTATCGTGATTACACTGCCTCCTAATAGTGAGTCATGAGGCGGACAATGTGCTGCGCAGAGAAAGCCCTTTAATTAAGGTTATGGACTAATAATTGAACTAATTAACATCGCGCTGCAACAGGGGCTCAGTCAGCCCGCGCTAATAAAGCGTGCAGTGATACATTTGCGGGAATGCATCAGTGAAATATCACGTTCCTACCGTAAACTCCTTGGCCCCAGGCGAGAGGACAGACGCCAGAAAATAACAAAATCCAGAGAAGCTCCATGTTCAGCTCAGCTCCGTCATAACCTGAGGAAGAGAAGGAGAAGAGGAGGAGGGGGGGGGCGGGGGGTGAGAAGGAGGCACACTGGAGGACGACCCTGCAAAACGCACGTGACACACAAGAGGCGACAGCTGAGTGATTGTTATCGAGGAGGCAGAGGAGACACTTTCAATTGTGTCCTCGTGTTCAAGCCGCGTCTCCCGCCGGAGCCTCACACCCGTGAAAACACCACGAGAGCCCTTTGGCCCCGGCCGGTCACACAGCCCACTCCGAGCCTCACTTCAGCCGCTCATCAGGAGTTTACGCGCAGCTCGGACGCGTGTGCGTCATGAGGACTGTGCGCTGTTTTCCCTTCCTCACAGGCAGGCAGGTGAGCAGAGGAGCACGTCCACCACCTAGGGCCAGCTACAAGTGTGTGTGGGGGGTCGTGGGGTCGGTCACCTTGGACCCCACACACGCAGACTGAGCGATTCCTGCAGATCAATGTAATTATTCCTCGAGTGACCCCACAGTGTCTGCAGGGCGGAGGGGCGAGTTCTATGATACATGAATACACTGTTTTGCTCGTTGCTGTTGTTTTAAAATAAAGGGTACTTTATCTGAGAGTGATGTGCCTGTGGAAAACAACACGAAGAGGAATAAAAGGATGAAAATGCTTTCCTGTGCCATCTGGCCTGCACTGACAGGTCGGATCAGACCGTGATCAAAGTTTGATTCCAGGGTGTGAGTTGATACCTGTCTGGACCGTGCTGCTCCACACCTGCTTGCACTGTCATCCACAACGTGTTATTGTTTTCGTTTGGGTGTTTAAAAAAAAAAAAGAGTAGGCTGAGGCTGCTGAGATGGAAAGAGTGCCCGAACCCACACTTTGAGCTCGGAGAGTACTGATGACAGCAAGAACGGTTAAACTTGGATAAATGAGTAAAATAACTAAATGCAAACGCACTTTTCTCTCTTAGATATTCGCGCGAGAGGAAAAAGTAAATAAAATAAGGCTAAAAGAAATGTAAGAATATATGATCTGCGCAGGCATCTCATCCCGCCCGCGTCTACCTTCTCTCCGAGGTGCCGTGCTTTAGGTCAGCCTGCTACCCGGCGCTGCGTGCACTCCTCCCCGGCTGCAGCGAAGAGGATTCCTCCGCTCTCCCGCTCCACCGGTCCGAACCTCCCAGTCTCTCCACACAATGTCTAATAAAAGTTATATATCCTGCTCCAGTGGGCGTCTGGTGGGAGCTTCACTGTTCCCGGGGAGTGATGCTCGGGTATGGAGACTCCTCGAATAATCTCTCCGGTGCGTTAAACTTTTTGGGGGATTTTTACGCACAGACTGGCGGCCACGGCGCGAGCCTCCTCTTTTCCAAAAATAAATAACACCACTTTCCCTGCGCAAAAAAAAAAAAAAAAAAACTCAAGCGGGGCTTGTTGGACAAAATCCTGTAAAAGCCAGTCTCCTCTGGTGTGGATTATTTACTCTCAAAGGCGTGGCTGAAGTGGGGTTTTGACTCTGACAGTCCAGTGAAGCCCCTCTAACACAATCATGCGCTCTGAGGATGAGCTCCTGCTCCGCTCGGTCAATCAGCGCTGTGTGTGCGGACTCCAGGAGATGCTGGCCAAGTGGAATATGTGCGCAGACTGAGAACGACCGCCCCTGTCTGTGAAGAGGAGGGGGGGGGGGGGGGGGGGGGGGGGGGGGGGGGGGGAGGGGGGGGGGGAGAGGGGGGGGGGGGGGGGGGGGGG